>CM035169.1:82927648-83527648 GCA_020205615.1 Panax quinquefolius | reverse complement strand
TTTAGTTGTTGTTAAATTGTTCTAATTGGCGGAATATGTTAGCAATCATGTCTATGATAGTGTTATATTTATTTTATATGTTAATTTCACTATTTGGTGGGTGAAATTTGTGTTAGTTGGGCTAAAAACGGCTATTGTTCATGCTGGTTTACGCCTCTCTCTCAGATGCATCGGCGTAGGCTACTTATTTGGTGCAGAGCAAAAAAAAAAGCAAATTGGCACGCTGCATAAATGCGTTGAATAAATTAAAAGTTTGAATGATTAGTAAGTGATGAACGTGGTATATTAGAACTTAGTGAGCATGATGAATAGTAAACAGGTGTGGTGAGGGTTAACACTTATAATTTTTGATATTTGTATGATATCTTAAGACTTGTGCTAAAATAATAAGTCTAACTAGAAATGCGTGTTTTGTTGGAATGTGAATGTTAGTATATCTAATAGATGGTGATTATAAACCTATATGTAGGTGAACGTGAGTTTAATATTATAGCTTACGCTCGAGGCAAGATCTTTAACTCTACTTTTATAATAATTGTGCAAGCTTCTAAATCTCATCTATTTACATTTAGCATGTTTTAAATCTTAATTTATTATAATTCTAATCATTGTTGGCTTACTCTAACTTGTTTATAGTTAAATAAGTTTTCTCTAGTTCATTCTCTTATAATAAATGTTTCTTGAACCTTAATTCCTTGTGTTGAATGGTTCAATCACCTTGTATAGTTTATTACCATGTGGTGTAAGCATTGTTTCCAGCTTGCTATCAATTAGTACATGTTCGATAACTAAAGTTCTAATTTGGCAAGATCACAAACCTAGCTTATTATTGTTCAAGCCAAGGTTTATCATTTTCTTCATTTTGATTAATACTTATGCTCTCTAGTTATTTTCAAGCATGAGTTTAGAATATAGTCAGTTCATCTATGATTCTCAAATGTTCTATATTATGTTGTTATTAGACAATTATTGTGTTATCAAGCATTGTTGATTCAACTAGTTCCCTAGTTGATGATCGTTAAACTTCAAAATTACCCTTGAAAGCTTTTCCAAACCAAACTTTCTTTGGTGCAGACTTGTACTCTAAATACTGAGATGAACAACCCTATTATTAGGGGTTTACGCTTAGCATTGAAATGTTTGTACACAATACATTTTACGAAGGGCTGATCCCCCTAAGTACGTGGAGTCCTTATAGTCTTATGACTATTAAAGTTAAAGTTGAAAAATTACTTATAAATGTTGTAAGACCCCAACTTATTATTAATGAAATTTAATTTTCTTTATTTATTATTTTGAAATAGTAAGGGTTGATTTGATTAATGTGGATAGTTATGGGTAAAATACGCAAATATTTCAAAATAAGCAAGTGATTATAAAATATTCATTGTTGTCGGGGAATATTCGTTTGGTCGTGGAATATTCTTGCTGTCGAGGAATATTCGTATGACGGCGCAGTCATTTGTGGGCCCCATAACGGAAAGCGATTGGATGAAGAAAACGACAAATATAAGTTGTTTAAAAATAACAGCGTAGTTATTCAAGTTTATCTTTGTTAAAATACTAAATTGGTTAAAACACGAGTGCCTGCGGTATTGCACCAATTATTGATTCTTACGTGAGAAGGCACTACTCAATAATGGTTATAGTAATTCTTTATTCGATATTTTATTGATTTAATAATTCTTTGCGTTGATATTTTATATTCTTTGTTGTTTTGATAATTGTTATTACAGTATTTTTCATTATCGAAGCAATAATTCATATTATCTGAATAATATTATTAGATAACATTATTGGCAATGTCTAGAAAGTTCTTGTCTAAGGAGAGGTTTGGTCACCTAATTGCACTTGAAGAAGGAAAAATTCTTATTGGAAAGCCCCTCTTTCCTGAGAAGCGCTGGTTGTCGATATTGTGATTACGTAATATTATTTGTGAATAATTAATTATTGATTCATATGATGAGAAAAATATTGATTTTATGTGGATATAGATGGAGAAAAATTTTAATGTGACAATTGTTGAAAATTAAAATTTTATCTTTTTCTAATAAAATAATTCATTTAAATATATTATTATATTTTAATAATATAATAATGGTGATATTTTTACAACGAATGTGGGATATATGAGTATCTGAGGAGGAAGAGTATTTTTGTTGCAATAAATGTTTAAAACATGTTAAACATGTCGGTGGACCCCATTTATTGGTGAAATTTGATTATAGCTTGTAAAATCGCTTGGTTTGTGGATTTGATTCAATTTTTGTTTGGAATTTGGAAAACCTTTCTTACGCAAAGTTGTAGAGAATTGAATTTCCTATAAAAAGTTGTGAGTTTGAATTTTTCGACAAAAGGGCTATTTATTGTGAATTATTGAAGTTACGGAGTTAAAATAATTGATTTTGGAAGTTTTAATTGTTTAACATAACAAAAACGTTTTTTGTGGTTGGTTGGTAGGCACATGTCTTTGAAAAATATCTTTGAAATCAGAATTTCCAAGTTTGCATATGATTTATATAAATTTATTAATATTTTATTAAATTTTACGCTTTGGTGTTCTAAGCAATTTTCTATAAATAGGGTGCTTAGGTTAGAATTGAAAATCACACGTAAGCTGAAGTTTTCTCTATCTATATTATCGAGCATATTCTTGTGAGTATTTTGAGTATACTTTGAGTATTGCTATACGGTGCAAGTCAAGTCATAGCTTTATATCCAGGTGTTTCAAATTTAGAAATCACGGATCTTTCGAGGTAAGGGATATTATTATTTTTCGTAATGATATTATTTCTTCAATATCATTATCTTTGAAATATTGATCTGAAGTTTTATCAAATTTGGAACTTTTGGTGTGAGATTCTTATTCACGATATCTGGCCTTTATTCACGATATCTGATGACTATTCACGAATACGACACTATTTATCAAAAAATGAAAATTTTCCTTTTCGTCTAAAATATCTATTGTGGATACTAGATTTGATTGTATCCATGTTTTGATCATTCTTGAATTTTACACCACTATGATTATTTTTGAGGTATTTTTGGACATGGATAAAACAAAGTACGAATCCTTAATCCTTAATCCTTGTCATTTTATTTCACTGGATTCGTTTCTTTAAAAATATTTTTCATCATCCTCAGTCTTAAATGATGATATTATTGAATATCTTTGGCTTGTAGTGCAAAGATGAATGATTTCTGATGAATATCTTTGGCCCGTAGTGCAAAGATGAATAGGTGTTTAGATGAACATGACCCGGTGATGAATATCTTTGGCTGTAGAGTAAAAGATGAATATTTGATTTCGAGATGTATATTGATTGATGTTCTGAGGGGATAAAAGATAGGCGATGAACTTTTAAATTCATACATAGAAGATAGTAGTTTGCATTCTCTACTTAACTCTTCTAATGAATTATTATTTCCACTGCGAATATTGATTTAAAAACTTGTTGTCTATTGTATTCTATTAGATTTTTCCCTGTTGAAGACTAATGATAATTTGTTGTATATTATCTTAGTCATAATATTCTTTAAGTGGGCTAGTTGAGCTCACCCTTTTCCTTTTTGTTCCATTTTTCTTCTCGAGGCGAGAATATAAGCGAGTACAGTGGGTATGGAATGAAGGTTCTAGAGAGAGTTGTTTAGTAGTCCTCACCATTTTTGTAAAATAATGTATCAATAAATGTGATGAGGATTTATTTGAGTATAGATATTATCTAGAAGATAATATTTGTATTCAAACTAATGATTTCTTGTTGTAATAATAAAGTTAGTAGTTGTTTACGTACATCATGTATTGACAACTCGAGAATGGGTGATGTATACCTATTTTTGGGGCGTCACGGTTGGTATCGAGCTTAGGGATATGATCTCTGGCGGAGATCGGGGAATAGAACTAGGAGTGGAGAGGCGAGTAAATCCTTCGCTAGTGTGTCCTACTAAGCTTATTTGTTAGTTGGTCGATATATAGGGATATTATGTGATATATTGATTTCCTTAATTAACCCTTATTTTATGACGAGATTTGAGAATGTCGTGAGAATATTAACAATGGAAATGAGACCAGTGGAGACTTTGTACTCACCAACGAGGAGAAGCGTGCAACAGTGGCAATGTTCCTTCGTGAACAACACCATTGAAAGCGAGATGATGAACGAGGGATGTTTAGAAGCTTTTTGCGATTCATGCAAAATCGACGAGGAGACTCGTGTTCAAAATCTGAGGAGGAAATGATAGCAATTCATGGGTTGTCACGACCAAGCGATTCAAAGAGTTGGGACCACACGAATTTAGGGAAAGCGGATCCGATCATGGTGGAAACATGGGTCAAGTAAATTACCAAGATATTCGATGTCTTGGGATGCGCGAGAGGAACAAAAGGTTCCATTCGCCATCTTTATGTTAAATTGTGGCGGCGATCACGGTGGGAGAGTCGTGAAACATACCCATCCACCACGACTTCGGCATGTCTTGGGGGAGCGTTTGAATCTGTTTAATGACAAATACTTTCACGAAAGTGTTCGTCTATATGAAGGAAGTGGAGTTTATTAGACCGGAGCAGAACAACAACATGGCGGTGTCTCGATGCGAGGCAAAGTTTGCGAGTTATCGAGTTTGCACCTCATTTGGTGGAGAATGAGGAGCGTTATGGCGGATGTTTCTTAGAGGTTTGAAACCCGTGATACGTCGATATCTCATTTCTCATAAATTTTCTCTCTATTCAGATGTTGTAAGCAGGCTCAATTATTAGAGCGAGATAACGAGTACGGTCAATTGAGGGACCACAACCGAGGATCATCTAGGAGATGGTAGTCAACAAAACAAACGATAACCGGCGGAGAAAGAAATAGACGGACAAAAATGGTAACCACTCGGTGGTAATCATGGCCATGAAAATAGAAGAAGCGAGTCGGGAGGAGATTTTAAAAAGAGGAGATTTAGCAACGACCATGTGAAGACGGCAGCGATGCGACAAAGAATCGGTTCTAAGGGAGGAGAACGACCACCCGGTATATGCTATAAATGTGGGAAAGAGGACATATCGGTTCAAACCTGTCCACAACAGATTCAAGGTATGCTATAATTATGGAAAGGAAGGACATATCGCTTCGAGATTATACGATAAGCGAAACCTAGTTCAATGGGGACGGTGACTCAAAAAAACGTCCCGAGAAAAGTCAAAGTCAACGGTTCCTGGAAGAGCATTTGTTGTGACTGGTTAAAATGCGAGGAACCCAAATGAGATGATCACGGGTAAGCTATTTATAAATTCTTGCGAAGTTTATACCTTACTTGATACCGGTGCTACCCATTCATTTATCTCTCCTACTTGTGCTCAACGTTTAAATTTAACTCCGGAAAAATTAGACTTTGACCTATCTGTGGAAACTCCGTTAGGAGAAACTTTCATCACATCCACTATTTATAAATCTTGTTTGATTCAAGTTGGCACCATCACCTTACATGTTGACCTTATCTCTTTAAAGATACTTGCTTTTGATGTGATTTTAGGGATTGATTGGTTAACTACACATCATGCCAAAATTGATTGTTTTCGTAAGGTTGTTAGCTTTCATATTCCTAAACGACTGTTGTAGGAATTAACAGCAACTAAACCATTAAAATCAATCAACGTCATATCTAATCATAAAGCTATTCGTTTATTGAAAACGGATGTCATGCTTTCTTAGCCCATGTTATGGATTTGAATAAAGACACGTCAAATTTGAATAATATTCCTGTTGTTATTGACTTTCCTGACGTATTTCCTGAATAACTTCCCGATCTACCCCCAGAACGTGAAGTTGAATTCTTTATTGATCTTGAACCTGGTATAAAGCCCATTTCTAAAACCCCATATCGAATGGCTCCTATTGAACTTCAGGAGTTAAAGGTCCAACTCTGAGGAATTGTTGGACATCGGTTTTATTCGTCTTAGTACATCTCCTTGAAACGCTCTGTTTTATTCAGTAAAGAAGAAAGAGCGGGAGTATGCGACTTTTATATTGACTATCGGAATTGAACCATGTCACCATCAAGAATAGGTATCCTCTACCTCGTATTGATGACTGTTTGACCGATTTGCAGGGGCACAATTTTTTCAAAGATCGATCTTCGATTCGGATATCATCGGTGAAGATTAGGCGAGGATATTTCAAAGCGCCTTGAGAACTCGGTATGGGCATTATGAATTCTTAGTCATGTCTTTCGGACTAACTAATGCACTCATGGCTTTCATGGATATGATGAGCCGAGTATTCAAGGAATATTTGGATCGAGTTAGTTGTTGTTTTTTATTGATGACATCTTCATATATTCCAAAAGTCGTGAAGATCATGAGCACCATTTAATTTGGTACTCAAAAGGCATCGTGAAAACAAACTATATGCCAAATTGAAGAAATGCAAGTTCTGGCTTGAGGAAGTAGCATTCCTTGGGCGCGTGGTGTTGAAACATGGAGTATCTATTGATCCGACGAAGAATGAAGCAATACAAAGTTGGGAGCAGCAAAAGTCGTATTGATGAAAGCACGTAGCTTTTGGGCTTAAATTTGGTTATTATCGGAGATTCGTGGAAGGGTTTTCTCGAATCGCTACTCCATCTTCTCAACTAACTTTCGAAAGGATACAAAATTCGTTTGGAGCGAAGAATGCGAGAAGAGGGTCCAAGAGCTTAAGAGGAGACTTATTTGGCACTGTTCTAACAATACCATCTGGTTCGGATGGATTTGTTATCTCTGATGATGCTTGAGGCAAAGGGTTAGGATGTGTTCTCATGCAACGTGGGAAAGTCATAGCCTATGCCTCGAGACAACTTAAAGAGTATGAGAGGAATTATCCTACGCATGATCTAGAGTTGGCAAAGCGATGTTTCGCGCTTAAAGATATGGAGGCACTATCTATATGGGGAGAAAGTGGAGATATATTCGGACCATAAAAGCCTTAAATATTTCTTCACTCAAAAAGAACTCAACATGCTTAATTTGCAATGACGTTGGCTCGAGCTATTGAAAGACTACGACCACACTATTCAATACCATCTGGAAAAGTTTAACGTGGTAGTACGCGCGTTGAGTAGAAGAAGATCATATCTTTGGAATGAGTGCGATGATGTCAAGTATACGATAGAGCCAACTTTAATAGAAAAAGTTAAGGTTGCTCAAGCCACAGGCCGGAGGCGATGCGTATGAAGAAGAAAGTACAAGAAGGAGCTATTAGGAAGCGACAATTGATGAAGAAGGAATACTTGAGTCCACTCTAGACTTTGTGTTCCTAACGACTACGATTTGAAGTACAAGATTATGATGGAGGCACACAATACTCCATTTGCAATCCATCTGGAAGTACTAAAATGTATCGTGATCTTGACATACATTTTGGTGGAACAATATGAAGAGAGATTGCAAAGTTTATCTCGATGTGTTTAACTTGCCAGCGTGTAAAGGCGGAGCATCTAGTACCTAAGGGTTAAATTGCAACCACTTGAGATTCGAAATGGAAGTGGGAACACATTACCATGTATTTCGTTACGGGTCTTCCTACGGTTTCTTAAGGCATCAACAATGCTATTTGGGTTATTGTTGATAGATTAACTAAGTCTGCTTATTTCTTGCCGATACGGGAGACTTATTCCCATTAACATCTTGCTACTATATACGTGAATGAGATTGTGAGGTTGCATGGCATGCCAGTATCCATAGTTTCGGATCGTGACCCAAGATTCACTTCAAGATTTTGGGTTAGCTTGCAAAAAGCTATGGGCGCAGATTTGCGATTTAGTTGGCATACCATCCCCAAAGCAGTACCGGACAATCGAGAGAGGACTATTCAAACTCTTGAAGATCTATTAAGACTCGTGTCCTAGACTTCAAAGGCAGTTGGGATAAGTATTTACCATTGGTGGAATTCTCCTACAACAATAGTTATCAGGCAAGTATAGGTGTGGCTCCATTGAAGCATTATATGGGACGAAAATGTCGATTTCTCAATATGTTGGGATGAGGTGGGTGAAGCAACATTGTTGGGACCCGAGTTAGTACGTATGACTACGGAAAAGATCCAAATGATTCGACAACATATACAAACGGCACAAGATCGACAAAAGAGTTATGCGGATCTTCATCGAAAAGACGTGGAATTTAGTATAGGGGATCATGTATTGTTGCGAGTTGCTCCATGGAAAGGAGTTACAAGATTTGGGAAGAGAGAAAAGCTCAATCCACGATTTATTGGTCCATTTCAAATTCTTGACCGAGTAGGAAATGTAGCCTATAGACTCGCGTTACCTCCGAGTATGTCTCGTGTTCATAATGTGTTTCACATATCTGTACTTCGAAAATATGTGAAAGTCCCGAACCACGTTATAAAGTTAGAACCGGACGAGATAGCCGAAGACCTAACGTATGAGGAGGTACCAGTCAAGATCTTGGATAGGAAGGAGCATGTCCTACGCGCAAAGGTCATACCACAAGTTAAAGTTCTGTGGAGGAATCATGCTATAGAGGAAATGACCTGGGAATTGGAAACGGAAGCGAAAGCGAGGTATCCTCACCTTTTGAAACACCAGTGCGTGACGTCAATTTCAAGGACGAAATTTCATAAGGAGGGGAGGTTGTAAGACCCCAACTTATTATTAATGAAATTTAATTTTCTATTTATTATTTTGAAATAGTAAGGGTTGATTTGATTAATGTGGATAGTTATGGGTAAAATACATAAATATTTCAAAATAAGAAAGTGGTTATAAAATATTTATTGTTGTGGGGAATATTCATTTGGTCGTGGAATATTCTTCTTTGCTTGGGAATATTAAATACGGCCAGTAGCGGTCTTTTAATGGGCCCCATAACGGAAAGCGATTGGATGAAGAAAAAACGACAAATATAAGTTGTTTAAAAATAACTTGGCATAGTTGTTACCATTAATCATTGTTAAAATACTACGGGTGGTTAAAAACACAATAGCATTTGCGGTATTGCACCAATTATTGATTCTTACGTAAGAAGGCACTACTCAATAATGGTTATAGTAATTATCGCTCAAATATTTTATTGATTTAATAATTGTTGTGTTGATATTTTATATATTTGTTGTTTCAATAATTGTCATTACACAAGTATTTTTCATTATCGAAGCAATAATTCATATTATCCGAATAATATTATTAGATAACATTATTGGCAATGTCTAGAAAGTTCGCATCTAAGGAGAGGTTTGGTCACCTAATTGCGCTATGATGAGGAAAAATTCTTATTGGAAAGCCCCTCTTTCTCGGGAACCGCACTGGTTGTCGATATTGTGATTCTCGTAATATTATTTGTGAATAATTAATTATTGATTCATATGATTAGAAAAATATTGATTTTATGTGGATATAGATGGAGAAAAATTTTAATGTGACAATTGTTGAAAATTGAAATTTTATCTTTTTTACGATAAAATAATTCATTTAAATATATTATTATATTTTAATAATATAATAATGGTGATATTTTTACAACGAATGTGGGATATATGAGTATACGAGGAGGAAGAGTATTTTGTTGCAATAAATGTTTAAAACATGTTAAACATGACAATTGGACCCCATTTATTGATCGAAATTTGATTATAGCTTGTAAAATAGCCCGTTTGTGGATTTTGATGGCCAATTTTTGTTTGGAATTTGGAAAAACTTTCTTCTCTAAAGTTGTAGAGAATTGAATTTCCTATAAAAAGTTGTGAGTTTTGAATTTTTCGACAAAAGGGCTATTTATTGTGAATTATTGAAGTTCGGAGTTCAAATAATTGATTTTTGGAAGTTTTAATTGTTTAAAATAACAAAACGTTTTTTTTGTGGTTGGTTGGTAGGCACATGTCTTTGAAAAATATCTTTGAAATCAGAATTTCCAAGTTTGCATATGATTTATATAAATTTATTAATATTTTATTAAATTTTTCGCTTTGGTGTTCTAACAATTTCCTATAAATAGGGTGCTTAGGTTAGAATTAAAAATCACACTTTAAACTGAAGTTTTTCTCTCTATATTATCGAAGTATTCTTGTGAGTATTTTGAGTATACTTTGAGTATTGCTATACTGTGCAAGTCCAAGTCATAGCCTTTATATCAGGTGTTTAAATTTAGAAGTACGGATCTTTCGAGGTAAGGATATTATTATTTTTCAGTAATGATATTATTTCTTCAATATCATTATCTTTGAAATATTGATCCAAGTTTTTATCAAATTTGGAACTTTTGGTGTCTGAGATTCTATTTATTCACATATACTAGACTATTCATTCACGAATACGACTATTTATCAAAAAATTAAAATTTTCCTTTTCGCCTACAAAATATCTATTGTGGATACTAGCTTTGATTGTATCCATGTTTTGATCATTCTTGAATTTTACACCACTATGATTATTTTTGAGGTATTTTTGGACATGGATAAAACAAAGTATGAATCCTTAATCCTTAATCCTTGTCATTTTGTTTCACTGGATTCGTTTCTTTAAAAATATTTTTCATCATCCTCGGTCTTAAATGATGATATTATTGAATATCTTTGGCCGTAGTGTAAAAGATGAATGATTTCGATGAATATCTTTGGCCCGTAGTGCAAAGATGAACAGGTGTTTAGATGAACATGACCAACTGATGAATATCTTTGGCCTGTAGTGCAAAGATGAATATTTGATTTTAGATGTATATTGATTGATGTTACAGGGATAAAAGATAGGCGATGAAATTTTAAATTCATACATAGAAGATAGTAGTTTGCATTCTCTACTTAACTCTCCTAATGAATTATTATTTCTGCTGCGAATATTGATTTAAAAACTTGTTGTCTATTGTATTATATTAGATTTTTCCCTGTTGAAGACTAATGATAATTTGTTGTATATTATCTTAGTCATAATATTCTTTAATGGGCTAGTTGAGCTCACCCTTTTCCTTTTTGTTCCATTTTTCTTCTCGGGAGGCGAGAATATAAGCGAAATATTTAGTCTGGGTATGGAATGAAGGTTCTAGAGAGAGTTGTTTAGTAGTCCTCACCATTTTTGTAAAATAATGTATCAATAAATGTGATGAGGATTTATTTGAGTATAGATATTGTCTAGAAGATAATATTTGTATTCAAACTCACAGATTTCTTGTTGTAATAATAAAGTTGTAGTTGTTTTAGTACCATGTATTGACAACTTCGAGAATGGGTGATGTATACCTATTTTGGGGCGCCCGCGGTTGGTATCGAGCTTAGGGATATGATCTCAAGCGGAGATCGGGGAATAGAACTAGGAGTGGAGAGACGAGTAAATCCTTCGCTAGTGTGTCCTACCTAAGCTTATTTGTTAGTTGGTCAAGATATAGGGATATTATGTGATATATTGATTTCCTTAATTAACCCTTGTTTTATGACAAGATTTGAGAATGTCGATCGAGAATATTAACAATGGAAATGAGACCGTGGAGACCTTTGTACTCACCAACGAGGAGAACGTGCAACAGTCGGCAATGTTCCTCCGTGAACAACACCAATCGAAAGCGAGATGATGAACGAGGGGATGTTTAGAAGCTTTTTGCGCTTTATGCAAAATCGCACGAGGAGACTCGTGTTCAAAATACAAGAGGAAATGATAGCAATTCACGGGTTGTCACAAACAAGCAGTTCAAAGAGTTGGGACCACGAGAATTTAAGGGAAAGCGAGATCCTATCATGGCGAAAACACGGGTCAAACAAATTACCAAGATATTCGATGTCTTGGGATGCACGGAGGAACAGAAGGTTCCATTCGCCACCTTTATGTTCCGTGGCGAGGCGGACTCATCTGGTGGGAGTCTGCAGGAAGCGCACTCCATCCAGTAGACTCAAAGATGTCTTGGGAGACGTTTCAGAACTATTTAATGACAAATACTTTCACGAAAGTGTTCGTCGTATGAAGGAAGTGGAGTTTATTAGATCGAGCGTAACAACAACATGACGGTGTCTCAAAGACGAGGCAAAGTTTGCGAGTTATCCGTGTTTGCACCTCATTTGGTGGAGAATGAGGAACGTATGACGCGGATGTTTCTTAAAGGTTTGAAACCCGACATACGCCAATATCTCATTTCTCATAAATTTTCTCTATTCAGGGATGTTGTAAACATGGCTCAATTATTAGAGCGAGATACTTGAAGTACGGGCCAACCGAGGGACCACAACCGAGGATCATACCTAGGAGATGGTAGTCAACAAAACAATGATAACCAACGGAGAAAGAAAAAGACGGACAAAATGGTAACCACTCTGGTGGTAATCATGGCCATGAAAATAGAAGAAGCGAGTCAGAGGAGAGATTTTAAAGAGGAGATTTAGCAACTGAATTATGTGAAGACGACAAAGCGCTGACAAAGAATCGGTTCTAAGGGAGGAGAACGACCACCGGTCATTATATGCTATAAATGCGGAAAGAGGGACATATCATCCAAACTGCCCCCATGATTCAAGGTATGCTATAATTGTGGAAAGGAAGGACATATCGCTCGAGATTGTATCAGAGCGAAACCTAGTTCAATGAGGGACGGTGACTCAAAAAATCGGCCCCGTAAAAGTCAAAGTCAACGGTTCTTGGAAGAGCGTTTGTTGTGGATCGGTCAAAATGCGAGGAACCCAAACGAGGTGATCACGGGTAAGCTATTTATAAATTCTTGCAAGTTTATACCTTACTTGATACACGGCATACCCATTCATTTATCTCTCCTACTTGTGCTCAACGTTTAAATTTGACTCTGAAAAATTAGACTTTGACTTATCTCGTGGAAACTTCGTTAGAGAAACTTTCATCACATCCATCGCTTATAAATCTTGTTTGATTCAAGTTGGCACCATCACCTTACCTATTGACCTTATCTCTTTAAAGATACTTGCTTTTGATGTGATTTTAGGGATTGATTGGTTAACTACACATCATGCCAAAATTGATTGTTTTCGTAAGGTTGTTAGCTTTCATATTCCTAAACAACTTTGTTGATTTAATTCAAGCAACTAAACCATTAAAATCAATCATTGTCATATCTAATCATAAAGCTATTCATTTATTGAAAAAACGGATGTCAAGCTTTCTTAGCCCATGTTATGGATTTGAATAAAGACACGCCAAATTTGAATAATATTCATTGTTATTGACTTTCCCGACATATTTCTGAAGAACTACGATCTACCCCGTAACGTGAAGTTGAATTCTTTATTGATCTTGAACCCGTATAAAGCCCATTTCTAAAACCCCATATCGAATGGCTCCTATTGAACTTCAGGAGTTAAAGGTCCAACTACAGGAATTGTTGGACATCCGGTTTCATTCGTCTTAGTACATCTCCTCGGGTCGCTTCCTCTGTTTTATTCGTAGAAGAAGAAGAAAGACGGGAGTATGCGACTTTGTATTGACTATCGGAATTGAACCATGTCACCATCAAGAATAGGTATCCTCTACCTCGTATTGATGACCTGTTTGACCGATTCTGCAAGGGCACAATTTTTTCAAAGATCGATCTTCGATTCGGATATCATCGGTGAAGATTAGAATCGAGGATATTCCAAAGCGCCTTCGAACTCCGGTATGGGCATTATGAATTCTTAGTCATGTCTTTTGGACTAACTAAAGCTCCTGCGGCTTTCATGGATATGATGAACCGAGTATTCAAGGAATATTTGGATCGATTAGTTGTTGTTTTTATTGATGACATCCTCATATATTCCAAAAGTCGTGAAGATCATGAGCACCATTTGAAAGTCGGTACTCCAAAGGCTTCGTGAAAACAAACTATATGCCAAATTGAAGAAATGCGAGTTCTGGCTTGAGGAAGTAGCATTCCTTGGGCACGTGGTGTCGAAACATGGAGTATCTGTTAATACGGTGAAGATTGAAGCAATACAAAGTTTGGAGCAACCAAAGTCGGTGACTGAAGTACGTAGCTTTTTGGTCTTAGCTGGTTTTTATCGGAGATTCGTGGAAGGGTTTTCTCGAATCGCTACTGAAAGTATTATGCATACAAGCCAATCATGTATGATGATAAAGCATATACTGTGTAATCAATCTTATTTATTTATTAATAAAAGAATTATTTATTAAAGGCATTTATTATCTACATGGTGCTATTTTAATAATATGTGATAAACCCATAGTTTTAAGCAACGCTTTTAGAATAATGATGATGATCATTCTAATGAGATCTAAATTCTTAGAAAGCTTAAAACTAAAATAGTTCCCAATCATTGGATTACTAAATAGGGATTAGTGAATCCGGATAGATTGGTACATACGTTGCTTTCGCTTCATTGGATGAGGATGATTGGTCTCATGATCATTTGTGTGGAGACACTAAAGCAAGTATGTAGGTGCTTATTAGAGAATAAGTTCATCGAACGTGACTCGCTAAGGAATACCTAATGGAGTTTTACTTACCGTCAATAGGAATTCTCAGTAGTGATAGTAAGACAAATGATCCTTAGACTTGAGATCATCATAGTATCTTATATATAATGAATTACACTTTGACTTATTCCTTAAGACTCTTAGAGTATATCAAAGGGTATGCTTGGGTGTAATAAGTTATATATGAAGATAATGAATGATCAATAAAGAATCTACCACTTTAGTAAAAGGAGAAATGTCCTATGTGATTCGATAAATGACAACCCGTAAATCCTTGGTTAAGGTGGAATGAAATTAGAAAGTAGTTTCTAATTTGCATTCATTAGGAGTTGTTCATTTAGGAATGAAAATACATATAATTAAATAAAATAAGACTTGACAATAATTCCATGTCTTATATTTAATTGGGACATGTATGGTGGAAGGATTGAATTGTGCACAGTAACTATTTACTCAAAGGTTCTTTTATGATTAATGTTGAAATCTATATTATCCGGAAAGTCGTTGATCACTAGGGAGGTTTATCCTATTGTAGAATAAATATTATTTATTTAAATAAATTATGTGTTTAATTTATTTATTTAAATGAGATTAGAATTGTTCTAATTGATTTATTCACAATAGGTTTAATATGGGAGAACCTAAAGGGTCACACCATAAAAGAAAGAATAATTATTTAAGAAGTTAATGGCATAATTGTAATAATATGTTAAGTATATTTAATTTAATCTATGGTGATAGAATAAATTAAATAGCTTAATATTTATTATTTAATATTTTAGAAATATTAAATATAAATTAATAAGAGGAGTTTTATTAATATTATTACAATTATTATTATTTTAATTTCTAAAAGGTTTAGGAATTAATTTAATATAAGTACTCTCATTTATTCCTAATTGGATTAGGAAAGAAAATTAGTTAAAGGAGTTTAATTAATTACCCCTAATAGGATTAGAGAGCCCATTTAATTAAAAGAGTTTAATTAAATAAATAATACCTTATTTTAATTAAAATAGGTTACATGATATCTTCATAAGAGAGTCTTATATTAGATATCTAATATACGTAATTCCTAGATTTGGAGAAGACACCCCTTTTCTTATTCAGATAGAAAAACTAGGGTTTGAGCCAAATCCTTCTTCTTGAAAAATTCTTCTTCCTTGGTGGATCACTATAGAGGCCACACACTTGGGTGGCTTACATTAATCAAAGGAAGGAATCTACCTTGGGAGATTCAAGGAGATCATGGAGAAGTAGGAGGTGAACTCGCACTGAGGAAGCTCGTTTTTACAAGGGTATGATTTCATAATTTCTTATTCTTCGTTTAATTAATAATATGCATAAAGGATGATCCGGTAATTGGTTTGTGAAAAATTTTAAAATCGATTTTATCTCGCCCGCTTAAATTTTGTAATTTGATTGCTACTTTGATTTTCATAAAACCTAACAAAGGGTATCGAGCCAAACTTTATGCTAATTATTAATTATTTTGATTTTATATATGTATGGGTATGTATTTAGAATAATTTATTGGGCATAATTTGTTGTATAAAATTATTATTTTATTGAAAAAGAAAAAAAAACAAACCGTATAAAACAACTTGTTGTTTCGGAGAATTTTTTTTTTATTATGCAGTCTGAACAACTTGTGCAACTTGTTGTTGCTTCTTTCATGCTGGACGGTTAAAGGCTTACAGCCACGGGGCCCACGATTTTTTTTTTTTTTTTTGGTCAAGTGATTGATTCCTTCACAGCAGCAGGTTATGAATTTTTTTTTTTAAAGGAGACATGATTGCCGAAAAAATAATAACAGCAGGTGTTTTGATGCAGTCCGTTTTTTTTTTTGGGTCAAGCGGCTGTTACTTTTTTTGTTGTTAAGGGATCCGTGGCTGTTATAAAAAAAAAAAAGAGACCCGGACTTTTATTATATATATATAATTGTTATATATATATATTAATCTTAATAATTTTATAATTAAAATAAAAGAGTTTATTTTAATCTTGAAATTGGATTTCATGCAACATAAAATTGCCCATTAAATGATACTCATATATATATATGGAATAATTTTATTTATTGATACATATGATGATATGTATGATAATAAATGGGATTGATTATGGACAATTGACCAATATGATTGGATTTATTTTAGTTGGATGTTTGAATGAATGGGTTTTATTAAATGGGGTCTGCGTACCTCGTCTTTTCTTGTTTTCTTCTTGATGTAAATTCTATCTCTCTCCTATATACTTCCCCTTGACTGCTGATCAAGGTTTCTATTTAAATTAAATAGTTTAATGTAATAGGATTAGTTAGAATTTTTTTGAAGAACCGAAGATCAAAGATCAAGGAGCGCTTGAAGACCCGTTTGTAATGGAGCCCGGGTTTAAATGTAATAGTTATATTTAAATGTTTATTCTTTGTACCCTAGGGTTTGACCTTTTGGTTCACTTGGTGGCTCTAGTGAACCAAACTAGAATTAAAGTCCATAATCAATCTGGGTAGAATATAGTATTCTATATGTGCATGCTAGTATTATATATATTATATATTATGCAAACATGCTTCGCATGTTTAATAATATGACACGTATTTTATATATATATTTGCATGCGCGCTAAACAAGATGAGACAAATAATAACAAATCCCTCAAAGTTTTTTATTAAATCTTAAGCGTTCAAAGATATTTAGAATATCGAACGTCGCCTTCTAGCATGATAAAATTAATAGAGTATTAAATATTTAATATGAGTTTGTTGTGTCACCACAAGGCAAGTATTAAGTATTTAAGATATTAATTTATCACATTTGATGCTTATAAAGAAAATTGAACAATATTGTTTTGTTGTGTCACCACAAGGGCGATATTTTTCTTTTTTGAATATATGGAAGTGCTAGGTTGGACTTAACTTAGATAATTTTGATTCAGATGTGCCACCACTTGATCAAAATAATCTAAGAGGCAAAACATAAGGAGTTACATGTTGATGTAATTGACAAGGAGTTGTCTACCTATTTATTTATATATAGTTTGTTGTGTCACCACAAGGCTATATATATTTGAAATGGGATCCTTATTCTCACTAGCAAAAAAAACTTTAATTAGATTTTGCGAATCTGTATAAATGAGGGTAATATAGTTTGAAGAAAATAGTGGGAGATACCAATATAAAATAAGACCTAATTTATTTTGGTAATTAATTAAATGAATGTTTGCTAAAATATTGTCCTTTTACATGCGTAATTTTGAAAATGTCACATTCACTAATATCATCTGCGAAAGCATACTTGATGCTAACAAACCGAATGGGGACCGAACTACTACTGGATTTGGTTAAGGAATCGAGAATTGTTCTCATCTTTGAAAAGATTTCTTATGTCCTAAATTACCTGCATACTGCAAAAAGTTGCGAGATGACCTCCGAGGAAGAGATTGCTACTTTAAATAGTGGCAAGATGATGCATCCGTGGCTCAATGCATCATGCTCGCATCCATGAGTAACGAGCTTCGCCACAAGATGAAAACATGGATGCTCCTACTATGCTATCGCACCTTGGAGAGTTGTATGGTGAGCAAAGTAGAATGACTAGATATGAAATATCTAAGGAGCTCTTCCGATCTCGGATGACCGAGGGCACGCTGAGTTGAGACTCATGTCCTAAAGATGATCAATCTGATTGAACGTCTTGGACGACTTGGGTTCGTCATGGATGGGGAGTTGAGTCAAGATTTAGTCTGCAATCACTCCCAGACACCTTCTCATAATTTGTTGTGAATTTTCACATGAATAAGTTGGATGTCACTTGCTCGAATTACTTAACATGTTGAAAATCATCAAGGTCACTTCCCATCCAAGAAGAACCATGTCTTTATTGGTGGATGATTCTTCCAAGAAAAGGAAGAGGCCCAAGGTATCTTCTCGAAGGAAGAAATCCAAGAAGGCTAAGGGAAAGGCTAAAGTGAAGGATCAAAGAAACTCGATCCAATTTAGCAAAGGAATTTGCTTCCATTGCAACAATGCTTCAAGTCACTAGAAGAGGAACCGCAAGGATTATCTCAGAACAAAAGCGAAGAAGCTTGGAAAAGCTTCAATCCTAATCAAGGTTTGTTTATGATTGAAATTAATTTTTCCGAAAGTCAATCTTCTACTTGGGTATTGGATACTGGGATGTGGTTCTCACATATGTAATAATATGCGAGGACTAGTCAAGTAGAAAGTCGAAAGCAAGGATGAGGTCATCCTACGAGTGGGAAATGGAGCAAAGGTCTTTGCATTAGGCATGTAGGGACTTATTGTTTTAAGACCGCTTACACGGCAAGTTCATTAATTTAAATAATTGTTATTTTGTTCCAAATATCATTAGAAACATTATTTCTATCTCTCGTATTGGATATGGATGGTTTTAATATTATAATAAAGAACAACAGTTGTTCCATTTATAATGATAATGTTTTATATGGTGTTGGTAATTTGCGAAATGGACTTTATATACTTGACTTGCATGAAAATATATTTCAAATTGAACAAACTAAGAAAAGAAAAGAGATGATGTTAATTATACCTTCATGTGGCAATTTGAGACTCTATTATATTAATGAAACAAGATTATCCAAGTTCAGATAAAGATGGGCTCCTAGAGCTATCTCGATTATGAATCATATCCAACCCGTGAATCTTGTCTCATGGGTAAAATGACTAAATCTCCTTTTAGTGGAAAAGGAGAAAGAGTTACTGAGTTGTTAGGGTTGCTACACACGGATGTATGTGGACCTATGATAACAACGATCGCACGAGGAGGTATTCTTATTTTATTACATTCACCGACGACCACTCAAGATTTGGATATGTACATTTAATGAAATACAAATCAATCATTTGAAAAGTTCAAAGAGTTCGAAGTGAAGTTGAGAAGCAAACCGGTAAGAGTATTAAGATTCTTCGATCCGATTGAGGAGGAGAATACTTAAGTGGTGAGTTTCTCAATTGTCTCAAAGAAAATGGTATAATCTCACAATGGACTCCACCAGAACGCCATACGGATGAATGGTGTATCTGAAAGGAGAAATCGAACATTGTTGGACATGGTTCGATCTATGATGAGCTTTACCGACCTTCCAGTTTCCTTCTGGGGATATGCCCTAGAATCGGCTGCATACCTACTTAACAAGGTACCTACAAAATCCATCTCCAAGACCCCATATGAGTTATGGACAGGGAGGAAACCAAATCTTAAGTATGTTAAGACTTGGGGTTGTCCAGCTTATGTCAAAAAGTTTGAAAATGATAAGCTGCAGACTAGATCTGACAAATGTAGATTTGTGGGATATCCTGAAGAAACATCGGGGTATTATTTCTATCATCCAACTGATCAAAAGGTGTTTGTTGCGAAACATGTTTGCGTTCTTGGAAAAGGAGTTTATCCTTGAAGGGGTCGATTGGGAGTAAGATATATCTTCAAGAAGTTCAAGAACCACAAAATACTACAGATCAAAGTGAGGTACCTAATCAAGTAGAGATTCCTTCTGTACCACACCCTATTCGTAAATCTGGAAGAGTACCAAAGATACCAGACATGTATGGACTTATTATAGAAGATGACAATGAGGTACGCATCATTGATGATGATGATCCATTTAATTACTGAACAAAGCTATGAGTAGTAAAGACTCGGAGAAATGGCAAGAAGCCATGAAACCGAGATGGACTCCATGTATGAGAACCAAGTATGGACTTTGGTCTCACCACCAAGGCATTAAGCCTATTGGGTGTAAATGGGTCTTTAAAAGAAAGATCGAGCAGAGGGGCAAGGTAGAGACCTATAAGGCCCGATGGTTGCAAAAGGTTTCAAACAAAGACAAGGAGTTGACTATGACGAAACCTTCTCACCAGAGAGCAATGCTCAAGTCCATTCGGATTTCGCCATGTATCGCAGACTTACCATGACTACTAAAATGGCGGATGGACGTGAAAACGGCCTTCCTCAATGGAAAACTTGAGGAGGATGTGTATATGACACAACCAGAGGGATTTGTTTCAAAGGTTGGAACAAATCAAGTCTGTAAGCTACAACGATCCATTTATGGATTAAAGCAAGCTTCTCGTAGGTGGAACATCCGTTTTGATGAGACAATCAAAAAGTTTGATTTTATCAAAAATGAGGATGAACCATGTGTGTACAAGAAGGTTAGTGGAAGCATACTGTTTCATTCCTTGTATTATATGTTGATGATATATTACCGATAGGGAATGATATCCCTATGCTTCAAAACAATTAAAATCTAGTTATCTAAACACTTCTCCATGAAGGACTTGGGAGAAGCATCCTATATTTTGGGGATAAAGATCTATAGAGATAGATCTAATAGGATGCTTGGCTTATCCCAAGGAACGTACATTGACATGATGCTAAAAAGGTTTAGCATGGAAGATTCCAAAAGAGGTCTCATGGAGATGAGCCATGGAATACATCATCTCCAAGAAACAAACCCCAAAGACACTGAGAGAGAGAAACCGCATGAGTAAGATTCCTTATGCTTCAAAGAATAGGATCTATCATGTACGGTATGATATGTACTAGACCGGATGTCGCTAATGCACTTAGTGTAACAAGCGAGATATCATCGAATCCAGAGAAGAACACTTTGGAAGGCAAAGTGAAAAATATCCTAAAGTACTTAAGAAGAACTAAGGATGTATTTCTTGTCTACGGTGGTCCGAATAAAAATTAGAGGGCTTCACAGACTCAAGTTTTCAAAGCAGACCAAGATGACAAAGATAAATTGCTTTCGGTATGTGTTTACCTTAAACGGTGGCGCAGATGAGTTGGAAAAGTTCCAAGCAAAAAAACAGCTTGTTGATTCAAAGATGATAGAGAAGAGAGTACATAGGCTGCAAGTGAAGTCGCAAAGGAAGCTATTTGGATGAAGAAGTTCATTCTCGAACTTGGTGTGGTTCCTAGCATTAAAGGACCCCGGTGCCTTTATTCCGTGACAACATGGAGTCAAGGCGCAAGCTAAGGAACCCAAGTCTCATCGTGAAATCCAAAAACACGTGTCATGGCGATTTCATTTGATCGAGAGAGATCATTGAAAGAGGAGACGTCACCCGAGCGTGTGAACTCTCAAGACAATATTGCAGATCCATTTACTAAAGCGTTAACACAACAAACGGTTTGATCGTCACTTAGAGAAGATGGGTATGAGATACCACTACGATTGGCTTTAGTACAAGTGGGAGATTGAAAGTATTATGCATACAAGCCAATCATGTATGATGATAAAGCATATCTTGTGTAATCAATCTTATTTATTTATTAATAAAAGAATTATTTATTAAAGTCATTTATTATCTACATGGTGTTGTTTTAATAATATGTGATAAACCCATAGTTTTAAGCAACGCTTTTAGAATAATGATGATGATCATTCTAATGAGATCTAAATTCTTAGAAAGCTTAAAACTAAAATAGTTCCCAATCATTGGATTACTAAATAGGGGATTAGTGAATCCGGATAGATTGGTACATACGCTGTTTCGCTTTTCATTGGATGAGGATGATTGGTCTCATGATCATTTGTGTGGAGACACTAAAGCAAGTATGTAGGTGCTTATTAGAGAATAAGTTCATCGAACGTGACTCGCTAAGGAATACCTAATGGAGTTTTACTTACCGTCAATAGGAATTCTCGTAGTGATAGTAGTACAAATGATCCTTAGACTTGAGATCATCATAGTATCTTATATATAATGAATTACACTTTGACTTATTCCTTAAGACTCTTAGAGTATATCAAAGGGTATGCTTGGGTGTAATAAGTTATATATGAAGATAATGAATGATCAATAAAGAATCTACCACTTCTAGTAAAAGGAGAAATGTCCTATGTGATTCGATAAATGACAACCTGGAAACTTGGTTAAGGTAGAATGAAATTAGAAAGTAGTTTCTAATTTGCATTCATTAGGAGTTGTTCATTTAGGAATCGAAATACATATAATTAAATAAAATAAGACTTGTGGTAATTCCATGTCTTATATTTAATTGGGACATTGTATGGTGGAAGGATTGAATTGTACGGTAACTATTTACTCAAAGGTTCTTTTATGATTAATGTTGAAATCTATATTATCTGGAAAGTCGTTGATCACTAGGGAGGCTTATCCCTATTGTAGAATAAATATTATTTATTTAAATAAATTATGTGTTTAATTTATTTATTTAAATGAGATTAGAATTGTTCTAATTGATTTATTCACAATAGGTTTAATATGGAGAACCTAAAGGGTCACACACCATAAAAGGAAGAATAATTATTTAAGAAGTTAATGGCATAATTGTAATAATATGTTAAGTATATTTAATTTAATCTATGGTGATAGAATAAATTAAATAGCTTAATATTTATTATTTAATATTTTAGAAATATTAAATATAAATTAATAAGAGGAGTCTTATTAATATTATTACAATTATTATTATTTTAATTTCTAAAAGGTTTAGGAATTAATTTAATATAAGTACTCTCATTTATTCCTAATTGGATTAGGAAAGAAAATTAGTTAAAGGAGTTTAATTAATTACCCCTAATAGGATTAGGGAGCCCATTTAATTAAAAGAGTTTAATTAAATAAATAATACCTTATTTTAATTAAAAATAGGGTTACATGATATCTTCATAAGAGGAGTCTTATATTAGATATCTAATATACGTAATTCCTAGATTTGGAGAGTACACCCCTTTTCTTATTCAGATAGGAAAAACTAGGGTTTGAGCCAAATCCCTTCTTCTTGAAAAATTCCTCTTCCTTGGTGGATCACCTATAGAGGCCACACACTTGGGTGGCTTACATTAATCAAAGGAAGGAATCTACCCGGAGATTCAAGGAGATCGCGAGAAGTAGGAGGTGAACTCTGCACTGAGGAAGCTCGTTTCTACAAGGGTATGATTTCATAATTTCTTATTCTTCGTTTAATTAATAATATGCATAAAGGATGATCCGTAATTGGTTTGTGAAAAATTTTAAAATCGATTTTATCTCGCTTCGCTAAATTTTGCAATTTGATTGCTACTTTGATTTTCATAAAACCTAATGACTACTCCATTAACTAAGCTAACTCGAAAGGATACAAAATTCGTTTGGAGCGAAGAAGAACGAGAAGAGTTTCCAAGAGCTTAAGAGGAGACTTATTTTAAGACGTTTCTAACAATACCATCCGGTTCGAATGGATTTGTTATCTACACCGATGCTTCGTGCAAAGGGTTAGGATGTGTTCTCATGCAACGTGGGAAAGTCATAGCCTATGCCTCGCGACAACTTAAAGATTATGAGAGGAATTATCCTACGCATGATCTAGAGTTAAGCGTGATCATTTCGCGCTAAAGATATGGAGGCACTATCTATATGGGGAGAAAGTGGAGATATATTCGCACCATAAAAGCCTTAAATATTTCTTCACTCAAAAAGAACTCAACATGCGGCAATGACGTTGGCTCGAAAGCAATTGAAAGACTACGACCACACTATTCAATACCATCCCGAAAAACGAACGTGGTAGTTAACGCGTTGAGTAGAAGATCATATGCGGGAATGAGTGCGATGATGTCAAGTATACGCATAGAGCCAACTTTAATAGAAAAAGTTAAGGTTGCTCAAGCCACCAACCCGAGGAGTGATGCGTATGAAGAAGAAAGTACAAGAAGGAGCTATTTTAAGCGAGAATTGATAAAGAAGGAATACTTGAGTCCACTCTAGACTTTGTGTTCCTAACGACTGACGATTTGAAGTACAAGATTATGATGGAGGCACACAATACACCATTTGCAATCCATCCTGGAAGTACTAATATGTATCGTGATCTTCGACATACATTTTGGTGGAACAATATAAAGAGAGAGATTGCAAAGTTTATCTCGATGTGTTTAACTTGCCAACGTGTAAAGGCGGAGCATCTAGTACCTAAGGGTCCGTTGCAACCACTTAAGATTCCGAAATGGAAGCGGGAACACATTACCATGGATTTCGTTATGGGTCTTCCTACGGTTTCTCAAGGCATCAATGCTATTTGGGTTATTGTTGATAGATTAACCAAGTCTGCTCATTTCTTGCCGGTACGGGAGACTTATTCCCTTTAACGTCTTGCTAGTATGTACGTGAATGAGATTGTGAGGTTGCATGGCATGCCAGTATCCATAGTTTCATATCGTGACCCAAGATTCACATCAAGATTTTGGGTTAGCTTGCAAAAAGCTATGGGCACGGATTTGCGATTTAGTTCGGCATACCATCCCCAAACGGACGGACAATCAGAGTGGACTATTCAAACTCTTGAAGATCTATTAAGACTCTGTGTCCTAGACTTCAAGGGTAGTTGGGATAAGTATTTACCATTGGTGGAATTCTCCTACAACAATAGTTATCAGACAAGTATAGGTGTGGCTCCATTCGAAGCATTATATGGACGAAAATGTCGTTCTCCAATATATTGGGATGAGGTGGGTGAAGAAACATTGTTGGGACCCGAGTTAGTACGTATAACTACGGAAAAGATCCAAATGATTCGACAACGTATACAAACGGCACAAGATCGACAAAAGAGTTATGCGGATCTTCATCGAAAGGACGTGGAATTTAGTATAGGGGATCATGTATTATTGCGAGTTGCTCCATAGAAGGGAGTTACAAGATTTGGGAAGAGAGGAAAGCTCAATCTTCGATTTATTGGTCCATTTCAAATTCTTGACCGAGTAGTTAATGTAGCCTATAGACTCGCGTTACCTCCGAGTATGTCTCGTGTTCATAATGTGTTTCACATATTTGTACTTAAGTAAATATGTGAAAGACCGAACCACGTTATAGAGTTAGAAGCCGGACGAGATAGCAGAAGACTTAACGTATGAGGAGGTACTGCCATGATCTTGGATAGGAAGGAGCATGTCCTACACGCAAAGGTCATACCACAAGTTAAAGTTTCGTGGAGGAATCATGCTATAGAGAAAATGACAGGAATTGGAAATGGAAATGAAAGCGAGGTATCCTCACCTTTTCAAACACAGTGCACGACGTCGATTTCGAGGATGAAATTTCATAAGGAGGGAGGTTGTAAGACCCCAACTTATTATTAATGAAATTTAATTTTCTATTTATTATTTTGAAATAGTAAGGGTTGATTTGATTAATATGGATAGTTATGGGTAAAATACATAAATATTTCAAAATAAGAAAGTGGTTATAAAATATTCATTGTTGTCAGGGAATATTCGTTTGGTCGTGGAATATTCTTTGTCGCGTGAATATTAAATACGACGACTTAGATCTTTTGTGGGCCCCATAATGTGGAAAGCGATTGGATGAAGAAAGCGACAAATATAAGTTGTTTAAAAATAACTGGCGTAGTTGTTATTCAATTAATATCTTGTTAAAATACTCGGTGGTTAAAACACAATAGCACGGTATTGCACCAATTATTAATTCTTACGTAAGAAGGAACTACTCAATAATGGTTATAGTAATTCTTTCAAAGATTTTATTGATTTAATAATTCTTTGCGTTGATATTTTATATTCTTTGTTGTTTCAATAATTGCCATTACACAAAGTATTTTTCATTATCGAAGCAATAATTCATATTATCTGAATAATATTATTAGATAACATTATTGGCAATGTCTAGAAAGTTACATCTAAGGAGAGGTTTGGTCACCTAATTGCGGGCAAGAAGAAGGAAAAATTCTTATTGGAAAGCCCCTCTTTCCCAGGAACCGCACCTGGTTGTCAATATTGTGTTTCGTAATATTATTTGTGAATAATTAATTATTGATTCATATGATGAGAAAAATATTGATTTTATGTGGATATAGATGGAGAAAAATTTTAATGTGACAATTGTTGAAAATTGAAATTTTATCTTTTTACGATAAAATAATTCATTTAAATATATTATTATATTTTAATAATATAATAATGGTGATATTTTTACAACGAATGTGGGATATATGAGTATACGAGGAGGAAGAGTATTTTTGTTGCAATAAATGTTTAAAACATGTTAAACATGCTCGTGGACCCCATTTATTGGATCGAAATTTGATTATAAGCTTGTAAAATCGCCTGTTTGTGGATTTTGGTCAATTTTATTTGGAATTTGGAAAAACTTTCTTCTGCAAAGTTGTAGAGAATTGAATTTCCTATAAAAAGACGCAAGTTTTGAATTTTCTAACAAAAGGGCTATTTATTGTGAATTATTGAAATTAGAGAGTTCAAATAATGGATTTTTGGAAGTTTTAATTGTTTAAAATAACAAAAACGTTTTTTTGTGGTTGGTTGGTAGGCACATGTCTGAAAAATATCTTTGAAATTAGAATTTCCAAGTTTATGTATGATTTATATAAATTTATTAATATTTTATTAAATTTTACGCTTTGGTGTTCTAAGCAATTTCTATAAATAGGGTGCTTAGGTTAGAATTGAAAATCACATTTAAATCAAGTTTTATCTCTATATTATCGAAAGCGTATTCTTGTGAGTATTTTGAGTATACTTTGAGTATTGCTATATCTGGTGCAAGTCCAAGTCATAGCCTATATCCAGGTGTTTCAAATTTAGAAATCTTGATCTTTCGAGGTAAGGGATATTATTATTTTTCAGTAATGATATTATTTCTTCAATATCATTATCTTTGAAATATTGATCCGAAGTTTTTATCTAATTTGGAACTTTTGGTGTCAAAGTTACTATTCACTTATATCTGACTATTCACGTGATATTTGAGATTATTCACGAATACGGCACTATTCATCAAAAAATGAAAATTTTCCTATTCGTCTAAAATATCTATTGTGGATACTAGCTTTGATTGTATCCATGTTTTGATCATTCTTGAATTTTACACCACTATGATTATTTTTGAGGTATTTTTGGACATGGATAAAACAAAGTACTGAATCCTTAATCCTTAATCCTTGTCATTTTGTTTTCTTTGGATTCGTTTCTTTAAAAATATTTTCATCATCCTCGGTCTTAAATGATGATATTATTGAATATCTTTGGCAGAAAGTGCAAGATGAATGATTTTCGATGAATATCTTTGGCCCGTAGTGCAAAGATGAACAAGTGTTTAGATGAACATGACCAACTGATGAATATCTTTGGCCTGTAGTGCAAAGATGAATATTTGATTTCAGATGTATATTGATTGATGTTACAAGGATAAAAGATAGGCGATGAACTTTTAAATTCATACATAGAAGATAGTAGTTTGCATTCTCTACTTAACTCTTCTAATGAATTATTATTTCCACTGTGAATATTGATTTAAAAACTTGTTGTCTATTGTATTCTATTAGATTTTTCCCTGTTGAAGACTAATGATAATTTGTTGTATATTATCTTAGTCATAATATTCTTTAATGGGCTAGTTGAGCTCACCCTTTTCCTTTTTGTTCCATTTTTCTTCTCGTAGAAGCGAGAATATAAGCGAGATGCAGTCTGGGTATGGAATGAAGGTTGTAGAGAGAGTTGTTTAGTAGTCCTCACCATTTTTGTAAAATAATGTATCAATAAATGTGATGAGGATTTATTTGAGTATAGATATTGTCTAGAAGATAATATTTGTATTCAAACTCACAGTTTTACTGTTGTAATAATAAAGTTGTAGTTGTTTCTGTACCATGTATTGACAACTCAGAATGGGTGATGTATACCTATTTTGTGGGCGTCAGAAATGTGGATATGGTTCGTGGTCATTAGACCCTCAGTAGTATATTTCAGAATGTTAATAGAACATATCATTCAGTTCTATTGAGCCTATTATTTGTTAAATGTTGTAAAGATTATCTATTCTTATTTCAAAAGAGCTTTGTTTTCTCACTCTTGCTTATATAACTATTACAGCTAAGGATGAGAAGGTAGATGTACCTAGCACCAGTAAGGGAAAGGGGAAGATGAACAAGTATTGAAGACTTGTAATATGTTGACAGTTATTCATCAGACTTTAATTTGATTGATGTAATGAAGTATTTATTATTTTTCGCATTTGAATGATTGTATTTAAAGGTTAGATAACCTGAGAGATTTTATTAATGTAATCCCTTAAGGGAAGGTTTATTATTCAATTTTTATTATGATTGTGTAGTTAGATATGAATGTTTTGATTAAGTGAACACCAAATTTTGAGGTCACAATGATCATGCCAACAACTATCCATTAATGCACTACGGGCCAATGATGACTTTTACCACATCATTTGTAACATTACGGTCATGATTATACCGAATAATCCCTGGTCATAATCATACAAAGTCCATCTATGCACTATGGCCAAAGATGACTTTCATAACAATATAAGCATGAGGATGATGACAATGATATAAGAAAAGAAAGCAAATGATAAATTTTTAAAGATTTATAATTTAATTTATCCAGAATTCAATAATGTCCAAATTGTCAACATGATACTGCTTTGTGGAGTAAAATTCAAGAATAATATTGCATCAAAAATGATTTGGACCGAAAAGAAATCAATTTTTGTCATGAATAGTACCCCGAGTGAATAGTAACCGAGTGAATAGTACCTCGTGAATAGTAACTTCGGGAATAGTAATATCGTGAATAGTACCCTGGCATGAAAAAGTTAAAACTTATCAAGAATGCTCAGAATAATATTTCCATTGAAAGATATTGGATGAAACGCAAATATCAAGGATATTCTACTAATTTCATTGAGTATAGGAGCCAAAATTTAACAAAATGAGTATAGAATTCGAAATCTGAAACAAAATAATATTACTTAAATACTATAGAGTATGGAAGAAAATATTATTTTATACGAATATTGAACAAAAATAATATTCCTTACCTTTAAAAGAAGAGTATTCCAACTGGTATAGCAGGGATATTCTTGAAGAAAACTTTCACTGTTTTCTACGCTCAAAGCTTTCTAAAACTCGAAAGAAATACGCTCAATATTATAGAAGAAGAATTCTTTGATTCTGGTGTGATTTTAAATTCTAACTAAGCATCCTATTTATAGGAGAGTGGAAATGATACTATTTGAATATAATCACAGACGCACAATGTTTGAAATTTACGGGCGACGCACCGACGAAAATTTCTAAAAAATTTGATTTTACTATTCATTACTGTGCAATAAAATATTCTAATAAAACAAATATTTTAAATAAAATATAATATATTCTATTTATAATCTAATAAAACAAAAATTATAATATATATATATATATATATATATATAATCCCACATGAACATCCATGATTCCCCCCGATAATTTTGAAAAATGGGTAAGTGTGGGTTCAACAAATACTTCATAAAAATTCCCTCAATATTTTTAACAACATTTATTTATATTATTATAACTCCTAGGAAAGAGGGAGCTTTCTATTAAGGATTTCTCCCTATTGGCGCGTAATTAGGTGACCAAACCTCTCCTTGACAGAACTTTTAGACATCGTCGATATTGCAAATAATAATATTAATAACTTTGTCGTCTCAATTATTGATTTAATAATATAAAATATTATGCAGATGATACTATGACAATAATTGAATCAATAATATGAGAGATATGATGCATCAATTCATCGTAGCAATAATTGAGTATAATCGAGTGACTTCTCACATAAGCATCGATAATCAATATCGGTGTCGCTATTGCAACTGACGCCAGCGTATTCTTTACTTTTATCTCTGGGTATTTCAACAATTTTAACGGTAAAATTTCTGCCGTTATTTTTATAAAAAGATATTTCTGTCATTTTCTTATTTTGACAATAATTACGTTGTGGGGTCCGCCAATGATTGTGCCGTCATACGAATATTCCCTGTTAAAACGAATATTCTCCTACCAATCGAATATTATATAACAACTTGCTTACTTTGCAAAATTTATAAATATTACCCACAACTATAATATTATAACAAATCTAAACCATAATTATTCAAAAATGATATTTATAGGAAAATTCTTCTTTATTCATAAAAGTCGGGGTCTTACAAGTACCCCGGTATGAAAAGATTAAATTTTAACAAGAATGTTCAGAAAAATATCATTGTGAAACTGTAGACACTAGAAATTTTCTGCACACCTATCATTGACATTGCAGGAGGGTAGATTCATCTTTCAGAGATAACCCTGGAAGACAACTCATATCCAGTCCGAATACTACCGGAAGTTTAGTCTCAACCCTGAACACACACCGAGAGTATCAGTTTCAACCTCGGAGATAACCCCGAGGCATGCAGTTCAAATACCGAAAATTCCACCGGAGAAGGCCGATTCATCTCGGAGATAACCCCGAGATATTCAGTCTCAGTCCCAGAAATAACACTGGGAGTAGAAGTTCCAAACTTGGAGATAACCCCAAGGAGTGCATTTGTAGTTCCGGAGATAACCCGGGAAATGCTTGTTTTAAATGCATGTAATCAGCTTCAACCTCGGAACTCACACCGAGGCACTTAGTACAAGACCTGGAGATAACACCGGGAAGACAGGCACACCTCAGAGATGACACTGAGGACCTTCAACACTTGCAGCAGTTCAATCTTAGAGATAACCCTAAGCAATGTCTGGTTTATCAGCCCAAACCGGAGATAACCCCGAGGAGGGGCAAAGTCATCTTCTTGCCACCTTAACGCCACATCGCACCGTCTCAACATTTCATACATACATTTCTACACAACAATGTCCCACAAGAACTAAGGAGGTCCAATCTTGAGTGACTATTGCGCAGGGCAACAGATAGAATTTGAAGCTTGAAGACCGGAGGGTATGGTGTAAGACCCCAACTTTTATGAATAAATATGAATTTTCTATAAATATAATTTTGGAATATTATGGAATGAATTTGATATAATGTTATAGTTATGGATAATATTTATAAATTTTGCAAAGTACGCAAGTTGTTATATAATATTCGATTGGTCAGGGAATATTCGTTTTAACAGGGAATATTCGTACAACGGCACAATCATTGGTGGACCCCACAATGGAATTATTGTCGAATTGAGAAAACGACAAAACTACTTTATGAAAATAACGGCAGAAATTTTACCGTTAATCTGTTGAAACACCCGGTGTTAAAAGTACGATGAATACGTAGTTAGTTGCGAAGAAGCACATGGTATTGATTATTGATGCTTACGTGAGAAGTCACTCAGTTTTGTCCAATTATTGTTATAGTAATTACTGCATTGTATCTCACATTATTTGATTCAATTATTGTAAATATTTTATAATCAATAATTGAGATGACAAAGTTATTAATATTATTATTTTTAATATTAACAATGTCTAGAAGTTCTGTCAAGGAGAGGTTTGGTCACCTAATTGCGTGCCAATGGGGAGAAATCCTTATTGGAAAGCCCCCTCTTTCTTGGAAACGACCTGGTCGATTAATATTGTGAATTATAATAATGATGATGAGTTTTGTTTTATTAGTATTATTAATGTAATAAAACAGAAAAGCTTTTTATTTAAAACAGAATACTTTTATAAAGTTATTCATTTTATTAGACTAATAGTAAAATCTTTTTATATAAAATAGAATACTTTTATAAAGTTATCTGTTTTATTAGACAATAATTAGAATATATTATATTTTATTATGCATAGTGCCTGCATAGTGTTTGCATAGTAAAATCTTTTATAAAGTTATTCGTTTTATTAGATTATAAATAGAATATATTATATTTTATTGTAAACCAATCTGGACCTTCTGTTAAAAGTAAATCAATCTGGACCGTTCATGAATTAGTTACTATGCAGTCCATTCTTCTATAAATAGAAGCGCATTCCTTCATTATTTCTTACGAATTCATTGAAACTCTAGAGAGAGTTCTTCTTCTATAATCTTGAGTGTATTTCTTTAGAGTTTAAGAAAGCTTTGAGCGTAGTGCAAGTTTTCTTTGAGTATATCATCACCCTACTAGTCTAAATACTTTTCTTTTATGGTAAGGGATATTATTTGTTGTACTAGTTAGGGGTATTCCTTCTTTCTTATTGGTGAAATTCTTTTGTTATTCCATTATTTATTATTCTGTTGGAACATCACATGCATGCGTTTATGCAAAGTGGTTCCGTTGTTTATTATTCTGTTGGAACATCCTGTCCGTGCATTTACGCATGACCGGTTCCATTATTTATTATTACGTTGAATATCATGTTTGCTAATGCGTTTACGCATGACCGTTCCATTATTTATTATTCGTTAGAATATCCCGCCGGTCGCGTTACGCATGACCTGGTTCCATTATTTATTATTCTGTTGGAATAACCTGTCTGTGCGGTCTATCGCATGCCTAGTGATTTCTTTTGTTATTTCATGTTTTATTATACTCAGTTGGTTAAAGTTTTGACTTCTATACTCCATGAAATTATTGGAATATCCTTGATATTTGCGCTTCATCCAGTATCTTTTCATGGAAATATTCTTCTGAGCATTCTTGAGTGTTACTCTACAAAAAAGTATCATGTTGACAATTGGACATTATTAGTTCCTGGATAAATAAATTCTTGAACTTGTTTTATTGAATTCTTATATCATTGTCATCATCCTCATGTTTATATTATGTTAAAAGTCATATGTGGCCTGTAGTACATAGATGGACTTGGTATGATTATGACCAGGGATTATTCGGTGTAATCATGATCGTAATGTTACAAATGATGTAGAAAAGTCCTCATTGACCCATAGTGCATTGATGGACAGTTGTTGGCATGATCATGACCATTGATAAATACACGAATATCCTTGGCCCATAGTGCATGGACAATTTGTGGTCGTGATACTAATGAATATCCTTGGCCGTAGTGCAGGGATGATGTGGATTATTTATTAAGCTGAGTCTCAGCAATAAAAGTCATGAAAAACCTTTTAAATCATAGAAGATAGTAGATTTTATTCTTTACTTGACTCTTCTAATGGATTTCTTGTTCCGCTGCAGTTAAACTTGATGTTTGTTATATTTTATCAGTTTAACACTGTTGAAGGCTAATGATAATTTATTTTGCATTATCTTAGTCATAATATTTCTTACTGGGCTAGTTGAGCTCACCCTTTTACTTTCATTGTTCTCTTTAGGAAATGAGAACGTAGCAGGGACTAGTCGGGGAACAGAGTGATGGTCCAGATAATAGCATTAGTAGTCCTCACTATTCTATGAAATAGTGTGATAATAAATATAATGAGGACCCCATTGAGTTTGTATATTGTCTAGATGACAATATTTGTATTAAAACTTACAGCATATGTTTAGTCGTATTTTGTACCATGTATTTGGCGACTCAGAATAGGTGATGTATACCAATTTTGGGGGTGTCGCATATGGTCCCATCTTCCTGACTTCGTACAACCTGTAATCCCATGTGATTTCATAACTCTCAACAACAGCGATCCGAAATAGGTCTTACATACCTCAATCGGATGTCCGGATTGCAATTCTGAAAGTTCGAGCGGACATCACAGTGCATGCGTGCACGTACATCAAGACGACAAGATATCCGGAGCCTGGGGTACCCCGAGCAGCCGCAAGTACATCTGTGTCTTCCCCCCACTATAAATAGAGGGCTTGGGGTTGCCATTTTGTAAGTGAAAAAGGCGTAGAAGACTTGTCAAATGTGCTCTGTACACACCCTAAACTTAGTGCTTTCTCATTTTAAACACTTGTGAGCTCAGATATAGCTACTTTTTGTACCGGTGGGAGCCGAGTGTTCATCCACTTATAATTATAGAAGTCTTCTTTGCAGCCCAGTGTAAGCCTTCTTACACACTTTAAAGCCTTTCTCTACATCTTTGCATACACCATTCTTCACATTGAGAGTCGTGTTGCGTGTGTATGCCCGAACTTCGGTCCGTGGTTTCATTTCAGTTTATATATATATATATTTATATATGGACTAACATTATCGAGTTATGCCTCGATTAAGCCTAGACTTATGTCTGGAGAATTTATCATTCAGATATATATATATATATATATATATATATATATATATATATATATATATATATATATATATATATATATATATGTGTGTGAACTATGTTCGATGAGCACGGATTTTACATCAAGGGCGTTCTTATCGCTAATATATATATATATATATATATATATATATATATATATATTTCGTCCACTTTGGAGTTTACGTCATGGCGGTTGATCGTTTTTACTACTTTCTTTACTTTTCGTCCCGCCTGGAGTTTACTTCGTGGTGGTTGATTGCTTTTACAGCTTTATTTACATTTTCGATCCCCCGTAGAGGTGCTTCGTGGTGGTTGATCATGTCTGTATATATATATATTTACAGCTTATATATATATAACTGGTTACTGCTTTTATATAAATTGCGGCATCATTTGAGCCTAGGAATCATGTGATCACAGATTCAGTCTACTGGATCTAGATTCGGTTCTCGTGATGGACATTTTTAGCTGTAAGCAGCTTGTAAATTTATTCACGGTGATTGGATTTCCTCAGATGGTTTTCATGCCCATGAGGAGTTCGGCACTGCTTTGTACATTTTTTTCTCGAAGATGCTTCGCATCTCAAAAATTAAAAGCAATTTAGCCGAATACTTAATAAAAAATGGAAGTGTAAAAGTTCTTAATTACTATTGAGCACAAGGGTTTGAAAAAACCTTTTTCTTATAAAACATCATTGCCATATCTTGCTTAAAATTGAATTTTTACACAAATTCAAATCCTGTGTATGTAGGTACAAACGAGGCCTCGCACTACTTCCATATAAATAGCAAATTGACCCACACACACATTCATATAATAGTTTCTTGAAAAGTGGCGATCACCGTGGTAACACGGATATCGGGGGGGGGGGGGGTGCCTAACACCTTTCCTCTGAATAATCAAGCCCCCAGACCCTAATGAATCTCGGTTTCACAGACCCGTTTAGTAGTGTCACATCATTGGGTCAATGTGCAAACCTTTTCTTAGTTGTGTTGGTACAACCATATAAAAAACCAACTAGCGACTCTTATAGTCCAATCGTCGACATATAAATGTCGGACCTTTTCACAACTTGTTTTTTCAAACAAATCTCACCTAACATGAGAACACCAAAGAACAAGAACAGAAAGGGACAAATAAAAATCCCAACGTCGACAGGTTGCGACTCTACTGGGGACTCCAGTAAAAGGGCTTAAGCCGCTATTACAATCTTTTCAAAACTGTTATATGCTTGTGTGTGGATATTGCATTTATATTTATGATGAATGTGTACGAATGCATATATTTTACTGCGCTTAATGCTTTACACTATATCTGCTTGTGATATTAGTGCTTCGTACATGTCATCATATTCATAAAAGGTGAGACACGTTGTATGTGAATGTATGTTGTGTGGTTCCTCCATCAGGAGGCTATCCTGTCGGTGTTTGATTACTGGACTCGTAGGAAGACTAATTCCAACGAGGCTCAAGAAAGGAACCACCCAAATTCACTCAAGTTGAAAGACCGGATTAACTTTTTGTCGAGTAAATTGCGATGATTTGGGAACCTTCATGCCAAAAAGCCTCGAGAGTAACCTAAGATAGGTCAACCTCTGATAAACCGAACGTGAAGGAAAGTCTCTTCATGCTTTCTCATTTCAAATTACTTGTAAAATCAGTTACTTGTAATTTCATTTAATATACATCTCCATGTAATGAGAAATATGAAGAGATATGTATATATACATATATAAATTAACATGATATCCTGTATTACAAACAGCTAACATCCTCCTTGCAGGATAATATTCCTAGAACGGATACATCACATAGCATGTAAACATTTACACATTTCCTAAAGATCGACTAAACTATGCAAGTATTTTGTAGGGAAACAATCAGACCTATTACCTGGTCAAAGTCCAAAAAGGCCACGAGCCTACAACCAATCATGTCTTCATCTGACCAAGCTAATCTTAATCCTGTCTCCTGCGAAGAATTTGACAGATTAAGTAAACAGATTACAGATTTGGCTATTCTGCTCAAAGAATTACATCAGTCTACTCAGGGCCCAAAAATGCCCACACATCCAGAATCCTCTGTACAGGGAGGAATCCAAGTTTCGGATAAAATAAATCCAGAATTTCAATTGATTACAACAGACAAAAACCCTGAAAACACCCATCTCAAAGGAGATCCAAACACCGGTGATATCAGGAAAAAGGTCCTTCAAAAGGAAGAAACCCTTCTTTCTATCAAAGGAATTGGAGCACACGAAAGTGTCTCATATGCTGACCTTTGTATATTCCCTGGTGTTCATTATCCACAGAAGTTCAAAACTCATGACTTCAAAAAGTACGACGAGTTAGGAGATCCTTAAACATATTTGAAGGTGTTCATTAGAGAACTTGGATCTTATGCAGAGGAGGAGAAGCTCAGAATGAAGTTGTTTCAGAAAAGTCTGATTGGAGAAGCCCGTTCTTGGTATACCAGATTAGGCAACTCAAAGATCCATAGCTGGGAGGAGCTAGCTCACGCCTTCCTCACCCAATACAGCTTCCAGTCTCAGATGGCTCCTGACCGGTACTAGATTACCAAGGACAAGAAACAGTCCAATGAGTCATTCAGAGAGTATACTCAAAGGTGGAGGCGCCTTGCTGCTCAAGTTATTCTTTCTATGACAGAATCAGAATTGGTCATGACCTTCATAGACATACAAGAAGCTCCTTTCTATGAAAGAGTCTTAGCTGGCATTGGTAAACCATTTTCTGAAATGATTAAACACGGGGAGATGGCTGAGATGGGATTGAAGTAAAAAAAGATTCAAGACCTAGCTGCCCTTAAAGCTGTTGCTGAGCACATCTAGTCCAGAACTTATGGAAACAACCCCCGGAGGGTCCATAAAAAGAAAGAGGAGGATGTCTCCTTGATACTACAAGGTTAGAAAGGCAATCAGAATATGCCTATCCAAAGGAGAAATTACGCTCCCTTTCAAGGACAGTCTTCCAACCCTCAATTGCCAAAAGGTGGAGAAGTCAAACACCCTCGAGTGTTCACACCCTTAGGGGACTCACTCGAGAACATTCTCACTCTTCTGACGGCTCAAAAGAAAATCACGCATCTTCTTCCACTAGCCAACCCTAATGGGAGGGGTTTCAATGCTGCTCGAAAATGTGCTTATCATGCCGGGGCACCTAGGCATGACACTCAAGATTGTTGGGCCTTGAAAAACAAGATCCAAGATTTAATAGACAACAATGAGATCATGCTCACCGAACTAAATCAACCTCACGTACAAGACAACCCTTTTCCTCAACACAAAGAGGAAGAGGTCAACATGATTAATTGGAGCAGTGGATAGAGTTCCAATTTTAATAGTGAATCATCCTAGACCATCAAAGACGGTGTTGACAAATGGGATTATGCAAAGTTCCAGTTTGTAATGGAACGAAAGATGAAAGCTCTATGTAAGAAGATTGAGTAATTGGCAGAACTGGTGACCTATCAGCATTAAGTCACACGCCAATTAGTCGGTCAGGAGCATGCTAGTCTCCTCCCTATTTTTATGAATACTCCATCGTCACCTTTAGAGAAAGGAACACTGGAAGACAGAGTGACGAAGAGAGCAAGTGCCAAAGCCCATCGGGATTTTGCCAATATAAGGGAATTTACATACCTGGGCAAACCTATGGAGGAGATACTTCAGATGTTGATCAATGAAGGAAGGATCACTTCCCTTCTGCCTCCAATTAATCCCCGTTTAGGACAATTTAATTCTGATGGAGTATGTCAATATCACTCCCATTCTCGCGGTCACAACACTGAAGAATGCTGGGCACTCCGCCACCTTATTCAGAATCTAATTGACAGCGGTGTCCTGCAACTAGCAGGCGACGATACTGTGCTATTTGTGAGTGAGAATACTTGTCCTACTAAATGGAAGAAACTGGTAGCTGTTATATCCGCTGAGGCTGATGGGACTATCAAACCTTTCATAATACAAGCAATTCAACTCAAAGGAGTTGACAATCCTTTGAAAGTGGCTGCTCCAGAGCCAATCAACTTGTCATTCAGACCACAATATCCTGTTATCAACTTACAAAAAGTCCCATGGAATTATGGAGAAGCTGAAGGATCCACCTCTCATAGAACTGCTGCAGTATCGAAGGAAAATCCATTGTATCTTCCCCAACGGGTGATGAAGCCTGCCATCAAATTAAAGGGGAAAGTTCCCATGGAGAAAATTGAAAAGTTCCTCCGTACTATGGGTCATAATGAAGACAAGGTAGTTTTAAGATTAAGAGAAGCTCCACATCAAATTTCAATACTGGACTTGGTTTTAACTTTCGAGGATCACATGAAGATCCTACTAAAGGTTTTGGAAGAGCCTACTTGCCGAAATCAGTGGATGTGGAAAAATTACAACATTTGGTTGATAAATTTTTTAACAACAATGTGATATCTTTCACTGATGATGACATACCACCTGAAGGGATCGGTCATTGCAAGCCATTGCATATTGTGGTTTTGTCCTCCGGATACATGATAGCTGGAGTCTTGATAGATGGAGGTTCATCTCTGAATATCTGTCCTTATACTACTTTGCTAAAGATGAATGTCATTCTCAAACGGATTCGAAGCAGCCATACGATTATTAAAGCTTTTGATGGATCCCGCTAGAATTTAGTAAGAGAGATTGAGCTGCCAATTGAGATTGGTCCCCACACATTATGCGTATCTTTTCACGTGCTCAAGATAGATTCAAGATATAACCTGCTCTTGGGAAGACCGCGAATTCATATGGCTGGGGCCGTCCCCTCCACTCTTCATCAGCAACTGAAATACATCATTAATGATGACTAGTCATAGTTAGTTAACGCCGAAATGGAATGTCCTAAACAAAGTAACATACCACTCATCGACTTCAATTCATAAGTTGAGTAGGTCGGTTTTTCATGCCACGGAGGTGAGCAACACTCACTACCACCCTATTGGGCGCCACCTCTCAAACCCAGATCTCTACACCAAGTAATGCTTGGCCACTCAAGAAATGATGTCTTTGGGTCATCAGCCTAGACGAGGGCTAGGTAAAGATCATCAGGGTATTAAGCACCCAATTCAAGTGTCCAATCAAACCGGGACAATCGGACTAGGCTATTCTGCCAGTTCTAGTCATAAGAATCCTCATACGCATCATCAGATTCCTTCATCTTCAGCCACATGGCGATTATCTTCACCTGAATATCACGAGTCCGCATAATCTCTGATAAAGGTGCCAACCAACATAATGGCTATGTTATTTCTCAAGCTGATACCGATAAAGGAGAAAGAAGTCTTTGTTCCAGATCCCAAAGTGGAAGAAGAGGAACGAAGAATTAAACAAGACATTATCAGAATGATGTCAGGCATACGCATCATTTTCCATGATGAACATACAAACAGATACATCCCAGACGATGATTTCCCAAACATAATGGTCATCATTCAAAAAAAGGAGGACGATGACAACCCCTCCATCACTGCAGTCCACTAGGACTTCGACCTCGACCATTGGAGCAGCACTCCTTGCATTAGTCGATGAGGGTAAAACAGGCAGGAACTCTTTCTGCCTTGTAGATATCATAACTGCTTACTTTTCTGTACAATTTTAGCAGTTATTTTGTCAGTACATGCTAACACTTTGTATGATTAATCAATTTCATATATACTAAGTGAAAGCATATTTTATTTCAGGACTCTGAACTTAGATGTGCCTATACTTGCTGATAAGATGCCTATTCTCCACAATGATTGTAACTTTGATGAAAAGTTGGATTCAGCCTTGATGGAAATATATGAGGACATTGAGGTGACTCAGGAGATCAAAGAATGGGTCGAAGACAAACCTAAACCCAACCTTGATCAAGCCACTTCCTTCAATCTCAGAACCTTAGAAAGCCCTAAGTTAATCCAGATTGGTTCAGACCTTACTCCAAACCAAAGGAATGACATGGTTACGCTACTAATCCAATTCCAGGATATGTTTGCATGGTCTCATGAAGACATGGGTTGTTTGTCCACTGACATTGTTCTTCATGGGCTGTATGCGGGGATAGAAAGATGATAGAGGCCAAGAGCAAGCTATCTACTACCTCAGTAAAAGATTTAGCAGCAGTGAACATAAGTACACCCTGATTGAGAAGACTTGTTATTCTTTAGCATGGGCTTCCATGAGGTTACAACATTACCTCCATGGTCACACAACCCATCTCATATCCCATGTGGATCCTCTCAAGTACGTGTTCAATAAACCCATGTTAAATTTCCAGCTGTCTTGATGGCAGTTAATCCTACAACAATTTGACATCGTCTACGTGAATCAAAAGTCTATCAAAGGTCAAGGAATTGTGGATCAATTGGTCACCGCACCTTCAGGGGACTTCAAACCCTTGGTAACCTACTTCCCCGATGAAGGAGTAATGGCAATTCAGCAACACCATCAGTACGATACATGCCATACATGGAAAATATATTTCGATGGAGCTTTTAATATGGAAGGTTCTGGAGCTGAAGCAGTTCTAGCATCCGGTATGGGGGAGTAGTATCCCATCGCCGTCAAATTGCAGTTTTCCAACACCAACAACACAGTTGAGTATGAAGGCTGTCTCACGGGACTAAAACTTGCCCGTTCAATGGGCATCAGACGGTTTACTGTCTTTGGGGATTCAGAGTTGGTAGTCAAACAAACCACGGGAATCTACCAAACCAAAGAGCTACATTTGCTGCCTTACCATCGGCAAGTTTTATAGATGGCTTTGGAGTTCAAAGAGATCTCCTTTCTACACATTCCTCGTAATAGGAATGACTTTGCAGACGCGTTAGTAACTTTGGCCTCCTTGATTCACATGCCTGACAAGGAACACATGCCAAGCATCACATTTGCCTTACAAAAGGAACCAGCCTATGGGAACTATGTTAGAGAAGTATCGGATAAGCTACCTCCCATCAAGCATCCTTGGTATCTGTAACAACCCGATATTTTCTATACAAATAAATTAAAAATTTGGCGTATAAATTTTTTTATTATTATTTTAAATATGGGGAATATGTGCCAAGATAATGTGTATATGTATTTATGTGATATATAAAAATATGAAAAGTTATAAATAATTTTATTTTAGAATTATTGATCATTATAAATTATATTCTTATCATAATTAATTTTATAGTAGAAATGTTTTATTAATTATTTTCCATGAAGATATAATCATATATTATTTATATAATATATGAAATAATTTTAGAATTATTATATTAATTATTTTAGTATATGAATTTTGTTCGAGATTATTAAGTTAATTATTTTAACTTAATTAATAATGTTAAATACGACATGTAAATCGAGATATGGAATCCAAACCCTAATTTTTAGATTTGATCAAGGCATGAGAATAATAATATAATAATAATTATATTTTGATTTTTCGATCTTTATAAATATATCTTCGTATATGTGGATGAGATAAAGGTTGGTCAATTATGGTGTTATGTGACAAACTCTTGTAGACATCGTGTGAAACTCTAATTACAAATTTTAGAAACTAATTTTATTTTATTTTAAATCCTAAATGAAAGCTTATTAACCTAATTATACATTAGGTGAGACAATTAAATAACCTAAGGGTTATGGTAATAAGGAATGGTTAGTATTTAATATGTATACTAACTTAAGTGGATAATCTTGTTATTTCAAGTGACTAATAATTTTAAACCTATTTCTAGTAAACCTAATTAGGTTATGAGCTAAAGTCACATGTATAAGTAATTAAATTTCATAAGATTTGGAATGAAAATCCTAAATAAACAATTTGGGTAACATATATTAAAATTGTTAGACTATGTACATTACATGGCCCAAAACAATTAAAGGAGACATTACACCAAAAATGGTCTATAGCGAAGGAAATTTTGTGAAGGAATTTATTCCTTCACATGATGAGTTGTTTAGCGAAGGAACAGTGAAGGAAAAAAGTATAGTGACAATATAGTTATTAGCGAAAGAAACATCCTTCACAATTTATATTTTTTTCCTCGCAAAATTGGGGCGATATAAAGATATTTGGAGCCAATTTATGACGAAAATTTGCGAGGAAAAATTCTATTTAGTGAAGGAATTATTATTCACTATATATCATTATTCAGAAGTTTTTTTGTGAGGGATAAAATTGGTCATTTATCTTGTTCTAAATAATTTTTTTAATTAATTGTGGTGAATATAAATACTTAAATTTTTTATAATAGTAAATTTAATTTTAATAACACTTTTAAGTAACTTACAATATCAACTATTTATTTTAATAAACTATAAAGTAAATAACTTTACACTATGTTAAACTTTAAAATTTCTCCATAAAAGTTTATTTTTATGATCATAATTAAATAAAGTTAAAGTTAAATAAAAATTAAATTAAATAATCCAAAAGACTTTGAATTTTATTTTAAGTATATAATATTAATCCAAAAAAGTCTTTTGGAGATTAATTTAAAGTAACTTTATTTTTTGGTATTGTATTTAACATTCACTTAAATAACAATTTGGGAGGGACACCATGCGTCACAGTGCATGACTTAAGCAAGCGACTCAAGCAAAATTGAAATAAGTCAGGCAATTAGCGATCGACACAGTGCGTGACTCGTGAGAAAGGGAAGCAACTCAAGCAAGCGAGATAGGGTCGAAGCAAGCTAGCCAAATCAAGGGTTTCGCTGATCAATCCTTAGCAAAAATTGAAGATTCAACAAGATAGATGCTAGCTAGGTCTCTACCAATTTGGTTTCCCTTCTCTACCAATTTAGGTGAAAGGACTTCCGTTTAATCGGTATTCATGGTTGACCACTCACAATGCGTTTGCTCATTTGAAGGCAAAATGGGCGACCGGAGCGGTGCTTTTAGCTCCGGAGAACCAGCAGGATACCATTACCAGTCAACTTAATGTATGTTCCTCTTTCTTTCTCTCTCTTATGGCCGGAATGTTTCTGTTTTAGTTGCGGTTTGGCGGCATAATTTGTTCTTCTTGTTGTTTTCTGTTATTGTAAGAGTAGAACAAGGTAAAGCATGGACCTAATTGTCCGTTTTGCTAGCATATGGAGTCTGCTTAGCATATGGTTGAAGGTGTCATGGGTTAGTGGAAAGGGCTACAAACAACTATTCATTTTCTCTACTTCCTCTGATACTTTGATATTTGTCATACCTTTGATTGTTCGACCCATAACTTAAATCTGGTATGTATTGATTTAAAAATTATGATTTTGATAAATGTCTGATTTTTCTTACTCCTGTTAAGGATTTTCACTGAATGAATGCACGTTCTTCAATTTATCTGGGTGTTTTTATCTTTGATTTAATCATCTATTGGCTGCTTTTGATTGTTGATATGTATATGGGTTGATTGGAAAATTAATGGGTATGAATGAAGTTAACACATTGATTATTGAATTTTCGGTTGTGGGAATCTCTTGTTTGATGATTAATTATGGTGTTTTGCTGCAGAAATGATGTTAGTTTGTAGATTCTAATACTTATAACAGAATCAATGGTATGATTGTAGTTTTGTTTAATTGGACAGTTTTTTTTGTTCAACTTTAAAATTTTGATTTTGTATGTGTATTTTAAAGATAACCAGTAAATTAAATTTGCTATATTGTTTGATATGTTGATATTTTACAGATTGTAATGGCACCAATGGTTGCTGAGGCATGTAGTACTAATTCGAGTCAAACATCGCCTGCTATATCTGTTCAAGAAAGCGGGAAGTAGGAATAAGAAAAATTCAGTACTGATCCACACATATCTGATGAGGAACACCGGAGTGGGTGTGATATATTTAGTGAAAGTCAAGATAACTCCAATGATTTGACACTTGATCTTCGATTGTCTTGTGCACTAGGGCCATCTGAGGTGGTGCCAAGCGATCCCGAGGAAGAGATAACATCTACTAATGAACTGCAAGATGCTCATTGGAGCGATCTGTCTGAATCTCAGTTAGAGGAGCTCGTATTAGATAACTTGGACACAATTTTGAAAAGTGCAATAAGGCAGATAGTGGACTTTGGTTACACTGAATACATTGTGACCAAGGCTGTTCTGAGGTCTGCATTGGTTATGGGTGTAAAGATGCTGTGACAAATATAGTGGATCATGCATTGACGTTTCTTAGATATGGCCAGGAGTTTGATCCATCAAGGGAAATCAATTTTGAAGATCTACATGAATTGGAAAAATATATATTAGCGGTGTCGGTTTGCCTTCTTCATGAAGTTGGCTGGCAATGGCATTCCTTGGATTGTTATTCTGTTAATTGCTTTGTCCTTTAACTTGATTGTAGCAATAGCTCTGTAAATAATTGAATATTGTATCTCAGGTGGGTGAGGATGAATTCGGGTACATGTTAGCTGACATTTTGAAACAAAATAAGGTCAACAACTCTGACATGCGATTTGACCCAGCTGCAAGGACAACACTGGCATTTGTTACACTCAAGTCTGATGGTGAGCGAGAATTTATGTTTTTTCGTAAGCCTAGTGCAGATATGCTTCTTTGTGAATCAGAATTAGATATAAATCTGATCAAGTAGGTCTGTTTTCCTTGTCTTTTTTCTCATCAATTATACAACACTTGATTTATTGCTCTTAGCACTAGTGTTAATTCAGTTGAACTATATCTAAAGTAGGCTATAATCTTTCACTATGGTTCAATTAGTTTTATTCAAGAACCATGTAGGTCTACTCAGTTTGCTGCAATGACTATAGCTAAAAAATCTGGAAGCATCCTCTCTTATGATCCAAATCTGAGATTGCCATTATGGCCATCAGCAGATGCTGCTCGAGAGGGTATATGAGCATATGGGACCAATTAGATGTTATCAAGGATTGACATTATGGCCATCAGCAGATTCTACTTCGTTTCTCATTACAAATGGCTTGTGAAGCACTTGGACAAGTAGCTCTGGTAAGGAATATAAATATATAGTTTACTTCCAACCTCTCAGTATCCTTTATACCTTGGGAACTTCTGTGAGAGAATCAGGTGAACAACTTTTAATTCTCTATTAATTAATCTGCTAATTTAAATGGTACAGGACCGACGCTCAAAGGACAATATTACAATTGTGATTGCTGATTTAGGGTATGCTTTTGTTAATTTGAAAGCAGTACCATGTCACTGTTCTATTTCTTAAGCAAAGTTGGTTTACTGAATCAGTTAATTGTTCTATTTCTTAAGCAAATTTTTATGGATAAGAGAGGTTTATGTCATACATATAGTTTTATTACATTTAAGTGTTAGTCCACCTTCAATGAGCACAGGCTGTGGATTTGAGGGATACTTGGGCATCTTAGTTTTTGTTTCCTTTTTTTTCATCAGCTTTCATCCCTTAATTAATAAGTTCTTTTAACTTTACAGGAGGACAGATTGGCAAAGTGTACCTCTGCAGCAACAAAATCTTATTTATGAATTGGGCCAAGCTTTTGCTACTATAGGTATTGTGTCATTTGGGATATGGATGTCATCTATGTAGCCACAATCGATTACTCCCTATTCTTTCTTCAAGGTTAATTTATTTATTTATCTTCAATCCGCCGCTCATCCAAAAGTTTCTAATACTCTTTATGTTTTTATCAATGTTATCAATGGAGAGGGATGGCGAGCTATTGATTTTGGTGAAATTGGTGACTTTGTCTTGATATATTGATTTTGTGATTGTATGTTTTTATACTTTTCATGCTTTTTCCATCTGTGTTTGCATTTTTTATGTGTAGGAGAATTTGTCATTCTCTGTTGAATTCGGGGATTGAATTGTTTTTTGATCCCACATTTGAACTAAATAGTAAAATAATGAAATATTTGTCTGTCAACTTTTTTTTGCAATGGCTGATTATTAGCCTTTTAGAGATATTACCTTGAAGCCTGAACCTACGTGCTTCTTAGATTGCTATAATTTGTTGGTCTTTAAGTCGATCCTCCCTGTCTAGCTGGTCTAATAATTCTTTTGATTTGTCAAGAGGTTTGTAGAGTGGATCACTACTAGAAATTAATTCGACCTATTGCGACGAGATTGGTGCTTAATTTTATTTCTGCTACTAGTAAGACTTATTAGGCCTCCTAATTTGGGGATATCGTTGGGTGTTTATGTCTTCTGTGCAATAATTGTAGCAAATTTAGTCTACAACTCTTGATCCCAGTCCAACTAATCCTCCTAATTTTGGTTCTTTTGATCGACTTGTGTGTTTTCTTTTATGTTGTTCACTTATTTAGTCTTATCTGGTGTACTCAGTACTTGACAGAGCTATTGGGTGAGCATCAGACGCTTCAACCATTCATGCAAGTCCTTCCCATCTGTACTAGACTCTTGAATCAAGGTTTGTCTAGGTCTTTTGTTTTGATTCTTGGATCTAAGTTTACTATGCTTTTATTTAATTTTAACTGCATTATGGGGGCTTAACTATAAGAGGTACACTTATAGGTAGGTGAATTGTACAAGTTAGATCCGACTTGTCTGAGTAATTTGATTCTTGAAGTAATCTTTCATATGGTTTATTTATTTTCTGTCTGTTTTTCCTAATCCAAATATATTTTCATGGGGTTGAGTTTGATTCTAATTGTTTTGAGTTGGCATTTGGGCTGTCTATAGATGGAAGTGAAGAACATACTATCTGGAACACTTATCTTTGTTTTGTGTTTTGTGAATGAGAGTCACTTCTGCTGCTCCACATCACTTATAGGTCAAGTTACCATCATCATTCACTGAAGTACAAATGCAAACTCATTTGGAGCGAGTTGATTTATCGGTTGATGGACTCTATAACTTTGAATAAGAAATGTCTTAACTTCCTATTTGGAAGTTAGTGGGGATGATTCAATGTCCATGGAGAAATTGAATAGTCCTCTATTTCCCCCTGGACCATCACATTGGAGTCTCGTGATATAGCAAATTGCCTTATATTTTTTTTTGCGCATTGTGACATCCTTTTTCCCCCTTAATCATTTTATTTAGTTAATAGGGAGATACATAGGACTCTGGGAGCACTGGACTAATTTTCCTAAAAGCATGCACCTCTTATCCATGAATTTAGAAAAATTCAAAAATAGATACTATGGGTATTGGGTAGAACTTGCAACTCCCACATCTTTAAGGAGTTTGAATCACATCATCACCATAAATTTAACGCATATAATAAGTAATTTTCACTCTCCAGAGTACCTCAAATTTAACCCGTGGTATAAAAAACATTTCCAATCATTATATATTTAAGCGTCACAGCAGAAAATGGAGAAGTGAAATAGTTGTTTACTAAAACTATGTTGAAAATTGGGAATCTGAAACTGATAGGACTTTGGGTAACATGTTGTTGGCTATTAGTGACCCAAGATCCCTTCCTATTTCCTTTGGCAGCATAAAACTGGTAGCAGTTTGAGTGCTTTAGTAATCAAAGGATAGCTACTGTACTTGCGTATTGTTTGTTGGTTTTACTTGAGTGTTCGATTAATCTTAAATCTTCTTTTTCATCTATGTAAAAGGATCGTAACTGATGGTATAGCGGGCATGTATAAGGGACACAACATATAACTTTCATCTTATTGGGCTTCTGATTTGCTAATCAGTAATCACTATAAGTCAATTTTTTCTCCCACTATTGCTATCGAGTCTAATGACATGCTAGACATCTCCCCTAAGATCGTGCTCATAGAATTTATATACATATTGATGAAGCATTTCTAACTAGACTTGTTGTTTCTTGATTATGATTTTTTTGTTGTTGTTGTTGTTGTTGTTTCTCTTAAGCTCCTTATTCCTCTTATTCTTTTGAATTCTCCATCATTTCACATCCTTCTTGTTTTAATGACCAAATCTTGATATATGATATATACAGTTTTGTCATTTCTGGACTTTAATATATATATAAGTCAATTAATCACGAAAATCTCCTATAATTGCAGAAATTTTACATATTTCTGGGTTGCTGCCCAACCAAGGTTTTAATGAACTTGACAGACTGCGACATAGAAGCCCCAGTCCTATGGCATCTTCAAACCTCATGTCAAACATGCCTGGAACAAGAATGGGTGGCTGGAATGGCCTTCCTCAGGAGTAGGGTCCAGTTTATTTATCCATTTGTTGTTGGGAGCTACTTCTTCATTTTTGATTTAATATTTTGTTTTTCCAGGTTCACAAGCACTATAGTTGGGGTTGGAAGTATCTCCTCACAATGGTCAGATTCTAAATGGCGGTCATTGAAGGTTTCTAAGAGTTTTAACTAACTCTCTTGGTTTTTGGTTTAATATGTTGTCTTGTTCTAATTCTTTGATTTCCCAATTATGACACTTTTAGATTCAATGGGATGAACCTACATCCATACAAAGGCTAGAGAGGGTTTCAGCATGGGAAATTGAACCCTTCACGCCTTCTGCTTCCTTAGACCTCCATCCACCAGTGATAAAGCCCAAAAGACCCCGGCCAATTGAGCTTCCTCTTGCTGGTACAGAAAACTTTTGTCTCGACACTTTCTTTGTACCAATACTCAGTTTGTTTTACTTAATTATTTCCAATTGATTGTAGATACTACTACTTGCTCAGCTGCTTCACCTTTCTGGTATCCGGGATCAGCTATATCCCTTGAATTGAGCCACTTGGGTAGTTCTGCTGAAGTTGAATGCTGAAACGAAAGCCAAGTTTTCTGGCCTCCGAGGCAAAAAGATAATGTCACACTTTATTCCTTCTATTTCATTGTTATTCTTTCAGTTTTCTTATGTTAGTTAATAAATTTTTTAACTACTATGGTCCTTGTGAGATACAATGACAAATTTTGTAATTATTGTGACTCGAGTATTATGATCTATTTATATGAAAGTTTTGATTTTATTAGCTCTTTATGTGTTAGCTTATTAATTAGTTTGAAAAAAGTATGACAATATTTATATTTACTTGAAAAGTAAATTTAATATTTCTTATATAGATTAATAATAATAATTATGAAATCAATGATTTAAAAATCAATTATAATTTTTAATGAATTTTGATTATTTAGCAATTGATTTTTATTTATAAATTTATAATTTGTGAAGGAATTTCTCTCTCACTAATTTGAAGAAAGATTCTCAATTTATAATTAGTGACGGAAAATATTCTCTCGTTAAATAAATTTGTTCCTCGCAATATATTATTTGTGAGGGAATCAAGTTATTCACTAATTTTAAATAGTCCTTCTTAAAATATTATTTATGAAGGAAACCAATCTTTCACTAAATAACAATATTCCATGACTAAATACAATTTGTCAAGGAATAAGTTATTCACAATATATCATTCACAAAAAATATTTAGTTACTACTTAGCGAATGATACCCAATTGCGAGAAGGTCTAATGCGAGCACTCGTGTGAAGGAAATATTCCTTCGCAATAAATCACTTGTGAGTTATATATGGCCTCTAGTGAAGGATTTGTCCTTCACTAGAGGCCTTTTTTGGTGTAATGAGATGCCCAAAAGAAATAAAATGCAAACCAATACTTAGCCCACTTGATTAAGGGTATTTTAGACTTTTGATTAATCAAATTTGTGCATTAAAATAAAAGCAAAATGGAGGAGATAATGGGGGCAAGGGGACCGACCATATTAGGCCTTTTAAGGCAACAAAGTTAAGCTAATCAAGTTCCTTAATTAGTAACTCTTACATCAAGTACAAGTGTGTCCCTCTCCCATTGGTAGAAAATCTACTTAGCACCCTTAATCACATGATTAGGCTCATTTGAAAGAGATAAGGTGAAGCCTTTTATCCAAGAGACACCAAAAGTATGGGGGATATTAGTTAAACACCACATTTCATATTGCTAGACATTTCATTTCTATTATTCTTCTTCTTCTTTTCTCCCAAGATAACAAACTTCAAAGAGAGAAAAGAGAGAAAGGGTTCGGTTTTTCTAGTAAGGAAGAGGAGTTATTGTTCATGCATCCTAGATTCATAACCTACTTTGGAAGAACAAGAAGGATAACAAAGAAAACTAGGTGAGGTTCTCTTCCATTCTTTTTCTTATTCTCCTTCTATTTTCGATTTTTACCTCATCATATATGGGGGTTATGATCTAATACTCAAAGTACCCAAGTTCTACATGTCTCATGTGTAGGACTTAGTATCTTGTGTATTAGAATATAGATTTAGAGGAAGGAAATGAGCATATGTTTTCCAAGAGGTGAAACTCTTGTTTTTCTTCCACTAAATCTTGTGTAACTTAAGTTTTACAACTTGGATTTCTGATCCGTCGAAAGGGGGGTGCTAGATACATGAGTTATCTAGTAAACCCAAGTGGTAGAACACAAATCTAGCAAAGAATTGAAGCCATGGTGGTTGTTTTCCCCAAAACAGTCCACATAGAGTATTAAGGTTTTAAAACCCTAAAAAGCAACTGTCCCCGTTTTTTTTCTTAGGACTGTTTCGGACAGTTGCAAGTCTTTTAAAAATCTCAGAAAAATCATAGAGGTACCTTGAGAAGTTATCTACGTGTAGGAAAAAGAACAGACACGTTTCGAGTTATAGGTTATGTGTAATGGCTATTTTCGTAAATGACTCCTAATTATTAACACCCGAATATCTCACAGTGTATACAAGGGAAAAATCCGAAAGTTTTACATTATGTTCATATATGTTATGGGAGTATACCCTGAAAATTTCAGAATTTACTAAGTAAAACTTGATTTATGAAAAATGAAGCAAGATCCGAGTATTTTGGGCACTTTAAAATTAGTAAATCACTTTCTAAAATTCTAGAAAACTTTGGGGATCATTGTTGGGTCATTTAATGTCTAAACCCAGAAAAGAAGAAATTTTGGAATCAGTTTGGTATTTTTCCTAAAAATGATGAAGTTATGAATAAATGGAAATAAATAGTTAAATGATGTCTTAAACAAGAAAAATGTGATTTTAATGCTTGAATACTTCTAATATATAATTTTATGACTATTTTAGGGCATTTTGGTAATTTATAATAAGAAATATTATTTATGACCTTTTATGGATATTAAATAAGTGGTTTTGTAAAGGGTGACGATTAGAATAAATTGTTTATTGATCAAATAAATTATTAAAATGTTATTATATTAATAATATTAGAATATGATATTGTTAAGTAAATAAAATATTAAGATTAAAGCTTAATTAAAATATTATTAAAGTATTAATCTTAGATTAAAATATTATTAAAAGATTAATAATATTAAATTAAAGTATTAAAGGATAATTAAAATGTAATAACATTAGTAAGGGAATGAAATATTATTAAATGATTAATAATATTAGTAAATGAATAAAATATTAATACTATTGGTAAATGAATAAAAGTATTATTAATTGATTAATGATACTAAAGCATAAGTAAGATATTATTAAAGTAATAATATTAATGCATGATTAAAATATTATTAAGAGGATTAATAATATTAGTAAAGTATTAAATTTTTTTAAGATGTTAATAATATTAGTAAAGCGAATAAAAGTAGTATTAGTGAACTAATAATTCTAAGAGGAGAATTAAATATTATCAAGATTAATAATATTAAGTGAATTAAAAATATTTTAAATTATACTTAATGACTTTTAATATTTTTAAAAATAGTACATTAATATTTTTATATTAATGGTAATTATTTAAAATAATTTTAAATGTTTTAAAAATCATTTAAAGGTAATATAAATGTTTTAAAATATTTTGAGTTATTATAAATAACTTTAATATTTTAGCAATGGTTTCATTAATAGTTTAATAATAATTAAATGTTAATGATAATAGAATTATTTGATATTTGAATCATTTAATAATGATTTGATTGTTTAAAAATTCATGATAAATTAATAAATGTTTATTAAGTCATTTAAAATAATATGAATGATACTTACAGATATTGAACGTTGGAATAGAATCTTAGATTCGATAATTACCCAATAAAGCTATCGGTACACCGACATGTTTCAGAAATTGATCTGGACTTAGATATTTTGACTGTATTAATGTTTGTTTGTGATCATGAATATTTGTTGAACATGTGTGATAATGTGATTAGGTTATGTCTTTGAATGCGAAATGCGATCTTATATGTTATAGTATATCGTTCTAATCGAACGAATGATCGATTAATGATAGTCGTGATATAAAAGATAAAAGCGAAGTCACAGATTATTAAGTGGCTTGTCATCAGAAAAGATATCCTACCTTTGCATTTTCTTTATGCAATGGACATGAGTAAGAATGTTTCAGAATTATATTATTACTGTACATATTATTAACCCTATATTATATACGCTCATTGATTGTCAACATGTTAGTATATAGGAATTCAAATATATAGTATGTTCGTTAATTTCTATAAATGGTTATACAAGTGTCCCCACTTAGATAATCATTGCATTTAATCACATGTTTATACACCTTTGTGTTGGGTTTTCGGCACAAAAAACGCAGCGGAAATTAAAAAATAATCAAAGCAATTCTGAAACCAAAAACAGGATCCAAGCGAAACTGAAATTAATTCAGTGGTTTAGATATTATACCGATTATGAAAAAGTTCTGAAATAGCTTCGAATCCTTTATGCAATCCAATTAGAACCACGTCTCTACGGTATCCACACGAACGCCGCACGAACAGTTGAACAATTCTGCAATAAGAGGGACTTGCGGTACTAGCCACCAAAGGAACGTTTATGAAACTGTTTTCTCTCTAGTCTCTCTCTAAGAGCGGCTAGGGTTTTTCAATTATGATGTAACCCTAAGTAGCTGCTATATATCATATATATAGTAGTTAAAATGAATTAATCAAATCAAAACCTAATTTCATAAAATCCGAATTTATATATATATATATATATATTTATATCTTAATTAAGTCTTACTTAATTAATATACATATATATACAAATTATCCTTTTAATTAAATTCGTAATTTAAATAATATTAATCATATTAATATATTTAAATCCTTAAAGTTTAAATTTATTCCCTTTTAAATTATGTTTCTATGTGTGACCTTTATAGGTTATTATTACGTTGGCAATAATTTTATAATCATATTATAAAATTATAAGCGATGAAAGCATTTAGTAATGCATCATTGCTACCCAAGTAATAATAAGATCGATGATTCGATGTAACCTTTTCGTGACCAATGTTTCAATGGAATTTAATCCTTTTAACCTTGACATCCTAGATTAAACTCGAGTCATGGAATATGTCATACTCTTCATAATTTAATCTGAGTTTTCTTGATGAATGTGTAGACTATATGAAACAAATCACTATTTGAGCATGGCCATGCATTTCATAGTCCTACTCAATCAAGAAGCCTATGGATATCACCCCTAATATATAGGAGGGTTAAATTCCATCTAGATCACTCATATTCCTCACACGATTCATGATGCACCCAATAATCATCTTTATAGTCCACCCTATTAAAGGTGACATTTGATGATATCAAAGTACATAAATTCTCGTGTAGTAATATAGTGATTTGTGTCGAGGAGGACCATTACATCATTGTCACTATGAGAATCGCTAATGATAATTTGCATAATGTTCCACGTAGAATTCTCATGGTGGGTCTGTCCAGTACATCGTTCTCTAACACATACCTATGCATTAACTTAATATCTCATATATTTATGACCAATGAGATTTGGTCATCAGTCAATCCACATACTAGTCTTAATGCATCATTGTTGTCCTATCAACAATGGTACTCGACTAGGGACATTTAAGAGCAATGATACTAATTGTAATTATATAATTTCATGTTCAAGTCACATACTTGAAACTATATAAATTGTATCACTATTCTAAGAAATTTTATTATGTTAACATTTATATAACGCAGTAAATAAAACCATAATAAAATCATTCATTTATTCAATCAAATATAATATCAAAATGTTAAGCAATTATATCAAATAATTGGCCTCTAGGGCATAAATTCTAACACTTTGTTAATTACCCGTATACATATATGTTGAATTATAGATTATTGTTGAACAAGATAAAACCTTATTATTATCCAACCGAATTGCCTTGGTTTGGAACCCCGACAAGTATGAACATCCCTTACACGGGAAAAACTTTTATGCACCTAAGGTGGACAGAGTGAATGATAACATCGTTCTTGTATGTAGTATTGATCAATCCATGGTACAACGGGCTGATCACCCTCGTGCCCGTAAGTTATAACGGTTTACAGATGAAGTTCTGTTTAACCTTTTTGAAAATGAAAACAATGTTCATAGTATGTCCCCTTAACCCTATTTATAGTCAGTACGTAGTTTCAAAAATTTGAAAGAGGGTTGTTATGTTATTATTATCGGTTCATATTACTTCACAACTATTGATTTGTTGTATAAGGGTAGTATAAAGAAAACATTTAAATTCTTTCAGCTTATATATATATATATATATAATTGTTATTACTTGTTGGGCACTCAAATGCTCATCCTTGCCTAATTTAAATGTTTTCAGCTAAGTGTGAACAACCTGAAGGCTCTGTTAAGAACAAGGGAAAGGGAAAGGTTGCTGAATGATTTCAATGTTATCTTATGTAATAGTTTAATATTATGAAGACAATGTTATATATTTATTATCATGTATTGTAAGGAATGATTAAAGGTTATGTACTTGGGAGCTAGACTCTGATAATTATGTAAATTAAGTTTAATATTTATATTATTATTATTAGTATTAGTATTATTCCGCTCATAGAAATGTTATCGTGAAGCACTGAATTCGGGTTTCAAGTACCTGGATTTGGGGGCTTTACAGGTTGGTATCAGAGCTGTAGGTTATAAACATTAGGAATGCGAAACCTAGGTTATAACCTTAGTAGAAAACTCTTATAGAGTATGTTAGCTAGGTGATGGATTGAGGAGATCCATCAAGTTTTAGTTGTACTGAATAAAATATCATTTCATTTTATCAATGAATATATTTTATTGTGGTACTGATGTTGTTTTGATTGTTTATTGTGGTCATAGGATGGATGACGAGAGTCAAGATAGCTATTCAGTTAACCAAGAGTAGAGGGACTCTAGTGAGGAGTCCATGGATCATGAGATGATAAGAGAGAGACCTCATGATTATCCGATAGGAGATTTGTTGGCCAGGAACGTCAAGCTAGAGGTTAAAGTTGAGCGAGTGGAGGCGCGGAACCACACCCTCCAGATTTCAGAGCAGCAGTACAAGGACACTCCTTACCAGGCACATGCTGAGTTAGCCGAGTTGCGAGGGAGGTTGGAGCAGAGAAAGCTACAGCTAGGACAGTTGAGAGTTGAGGTGGAAGCTAAAGATGTGAGGATATATACTTTGGAGCAAGCTTTAGACATCGCCTTTATGCAGTTCGACGCTGAGTGGATGGAGCTTCCCTCCAGCAGTGAGAGCAGGCGTTGATTTGTATTCATGTTCGATATATTCCCACTTTTTGTTTCTAATAGGGATTGTTTAGTTGTTGTAAATCCTTATGCCTTGCTGTATGCATAGGATGACAGTTAGACCCCAACTTTTATTTTACTAGAGGGGTAGCTGGTAGTGAATCCTCACTTTTTGTCCATTAGAGGATAGTTGGTGGTGGGCAGTTTATGCCTTAAGCGTTTATAGAAGTATGCCAGATGTTTAGTCATTCTGTATTAAAATAGTGGTATATGAATATAAATGCATTTTTATGATAGGTGTTTGAAAATTTAAAAAGTATTCATGGTAGATAGGGTAGCTGAGGGGCAAAAGACCGCTTTTGCCACCTACACGATGAAGGGTGAGGCATATTTTTTGGTGGGAAGTGAATCAGGTGAGGGCAAGAGAGGGTGTTATTACTTGGGATAGGTTTAAGACACTGTTCTTCGAAAACTATTTTTCCTCTAGTATGCATGCTAGGATGGAGGTAAAATTTTTAGAGTTGAAGCAGGAGAATATGATGGTGTCCGAATACACCACAAAATTCAATGAGTTTGCTAGGTTTGCTCAGCATCAAGTTGATACGGAGGCTAGGAAAGCTAGAAGGTTTGAGCTGGGATTAAAACCTTGACACTACAACAAGGTGGCGGTGTTGCAGATCCCTACATTTATAGCACTCATGGAGAAGGCTATTATTCTAAGGAGGGGAGTGAGGCCATGAGCCTCTACAACAAGGAGAGAAAGAACAAGAGTAAGGTCGAAGGAACTGGGAAGGTAGAAGTTAATAGTGGGAGTAGCGGTGGTAGTAGCAAAAGGAAGGGAAGCAATTTTGGAAGTGTGCAGGTAAAACAGGAAGAAGTTAAGAAACAAGTTGTGCAGTGTGGAAACTGTGGAAAGAGCCACTCTGGGGAATGTTTGAAAGGGAAGTTTGTATGCTATAAGTGCGGGCAGGAGGGCCATATCTCTCGCAACTGCCCCAACCCTAGGATGAACAATGGGTGTTTTCTATGCGGGTCGACCGAGCATAAGGTGAAGGATTGTCCCAAGAGGAGGACGGAGGCGGGGAGTGTGAATACTGGAATGGGCAGCGGGACTTTGACAATCACGAGACCTACGACATCGAGTAAGCCAACAAAATCAACAACAAGGGTCTACAGCATGACAGTCCAGGATACCATAGCAGCCTGTGGTGCAATTCCAGGTATTATTCGTATAACTTTTATTTTTTTATGCATGATTTTCATATATATAGTAAATTATTTTATAAAGAAATTTTGAAGAAGGAATTTGAGTTCTTTTAGAAATTAAATTTCCGTTTAATCCAATAGACAAGCTTTACGTGAATAGGTTAAAGATCAGTACTATATTTATGATCAAGATCTACTTGCAATGATTGTATATGCTATGTACACTTGTATGTGTAGGTTTTGAAATGGTGATTCCGGGGACGGAATCTTTATAAGGGAGGGGGAATGTAACAACCCGATATTTTCTATACGAATAAATTAGAAATTTTGCGTATAAATATTTTTTTTATTTTAAATATGGGGAATATGTGCCAAGATAATGTGTATATGTATTTATGTGATAAATAAAAATATGAATAGTTACAAATAACTTTATTGTAGAATTATTGATCATTATAAATTATATTCTTATCACAATTAATTTTATAGTAGAAATGTTTTATTAATTATTTTCCATGAAGATATAATCATATATTATTTATATAATATATGAAATGATTTTAAAATTATTATAATAATTATTTTAGTATATGAATTTTGTTGATTATTAAGTTAATTATTTTAACTTAATTAATAATGTTAAGTATGGTTGGTAAATCGGATATGGAATCAAACTCTAATTTTGGATTTTGATCAAGGCGTGAGAATAATAATATAATAATAATTATATTTTGATTTTTCAGTGCTATAAATATGTACTGTATATGTGGACCGATAAGGTTGGTCAATTATAGTGTTATGTGACAAACCCTTGTATTACTGTGTGAAACCCTAATTACAAATTTTAGAAACTAATTTTATTTTATTTTATTTTAAACCCTAAATGAAAGCTTCGTAACCTAATTATACATTAGGTGAGACAATTAAATAACATAAGGGTTATGGTAATAAGGAAGGGTTAGTATTTAATATGTATACTAACTTAAGTTGTAAGACCCCAACTTTTTAATAAAGATGATTTTTCAATAAATTTCATTTTTAAATATTATGGAGTAAATTTGATATAATGTTATAGTTGTGGGTAATATTTATAAATTTTGCAAAGTACGCAAGTTGTTATATAATATTCGATTGGTCGGGGAATATTCGTGCAACGACACAATCAATTGTGGACCCCACAACAGAATTATTGTCGGATTGAGAAAACGACAAAAATATTTTATGAAAATAACGGCGGAAGTTTTACCGTTAATACTGTTGAACTACTCGGTAGTAAAAGTACATTAATACGCGTGGTTACATAGTAGCACACGGTATTGATTATTGATGCTTACGTGAGAAGTCACTCAATTTTGTTTATTAGTTGGACCCCCATTTACCCATTTTTCAAAATAATCGGTAGGAAGTTATTCAGTATATATATATATATATATATATATATAATATTGGTGGGGGACATGAGTGGGGCTAGTGTTGCCCACATGTTGGTAAAAAAAATGATGTCTCGGTTGGTGGGAGAAAAAAATTCGAGGAGGAGTTAGCATTATTAGAGTTATTAGCATTATTATTGTTATATGATATATTATACTTATATGCCATCTTTGTTGACAATTGGTGCAGGAAGGAGAATCAGATCACGGGAGTGTATCCCGTGAGATTTGTAACACATGTTATATATATATATATATATTTAATATATATATATATATATAATATTTTATTTAAAGGATTTTGCTTTAAATATGGACCGTCCGATCCAGAAAAGTAAATCAATCTGGACCGTTCATAAATTAGTTACTATCTGAGTCCATTCTTGATAAATAGAAGCTCATTCCTTCATTATTTTCTTACGAATTCTTTGAAAACTAGAGAGAGAAATTATAGAGAAACTATAGAAAAGTATACGCTACTTCCCTACTCTTATATCCGGTTTCTTTTACGGTAAGGGTATTATTTCTTTTGTATTCATGAAGAGAACTTATGTTATTCCATTATTTATTATTACATTGGAATAACTTTGTATCTGTGAGCTACCCAATACTTGGTGAAATTCTTACATTATTCCATTCGTTATTATTACATTGGAATAACTTTGTATCTGTGGCTACCTATACTTAGTGAAATTCTTCTATTATTTCATTCGTTATTATTACATTGGAATATCTTATATGCGTTTTCTGTGGGACTGATTTCGTCTTTATTATTACATTGAAATATCACATGCATGCGTTTCGCGGGACTGATTAAAATCTTTATTATTTTGTTGAAATATCTTGTCTATCGTTTTCATGGACACTGGTTCCATTAATTATTATTACATTGGAATAACGCATGCATGGTCTATCGCATGCACGGTGATTTCTTTTGTTATTCCATTCTTTATTATACTTAGTTGGTTAAAGTTTTGACTTCTATACTCCATGAAATTAGTGGAATATTCTTGATATTTGCGCTTCATCCGATATCTTTTCATGGAAATATTCTTACGAGCATTCTTGAATTTCTTTGCACAAAGAAGTATCATGTTGACAATTTGGACGTTAATAATTCCTGGATAAATTAATTCTTGAACTTATTTTATTGAATTCTTATATCATTGTCATCATCCTCATGTTTATATTTTGTTGAAAGTTATCTGTGGCCTGTAGTACATAAATGGACTTGGTATGATTATGACCAGGGATTATTCGGTGTAATCATGACCGTAATGTTACAAATGATGTGGTAAAAGTCCTCATTAGCCCGTAGTGCATTGATGGACAGTTGTTGGCATAATCATGACCATTAATGAATACACAAATATTCTTGGCCGTAGTGCATAGATAATTGTGGTCGTGATACTTAAGAATATCATTGGTCGTAGTGCAGGGGTGATTCGATGATGTGGATTATTTATTAAGCTGAGTCTCAGCGATAAGAGTGATGAAAAACCTTTTAAATCATAAAAGATAGTAGATTTTATTTTCTACTTGACTCTTTTAATGGATTGCTTGTTCCGCTGCAGTTAAACTTGATGTCTATTATATTTTATCAGTTTAGCATTGTTGAAGACTAATGATAATTTATTCTGCATTATCTTAGTCATAATATTTCTTACTGGGCTAGTTGAGCTCACCCTTTCTTTCATTGTTCTCTTCAGGAAATGAAAATATAGCTGGGACGAGTCGGGGAACAGAGTGATGGTCCAGAGGATAGCATTAGTAGTCCTCACTATTCTGTGAAATAGTGTGTTAATAAATGTATTGAGGACTTATTTTGAGTTTTAATAATGTCTAGAAGACAATGTTTGTATTGAAACTCACAGCTTATGTTGTATATTTAAAGATTGTATTTGTATTCTGTACAATGTATTTGACGACTCAGAATAGGTGATGTATACCTATTTTGGGGGCGTCATAGTTAGTATCAAAGCTTAGAGATATGATCCCTGGCTAAGATGTGAGACTAGAACTAGGAGGGGAGAAACGGGGAATTCCTTCGCTAGTATGACCCACCTAATGTTATTTGGTATTTAATTGGTTGGTCAGAGTATAGAGATAATATGTTACATGTCAACTAACCCTTGTTTTGTGGCAGTATCTGAAAATGACATCCGAGAATGTTGAGAATAACAATGGAGCACAGGAGACCGTTGAGTCTCCACATATCAATAATCAGGATAATGTGCATCAGGAAGGCAACAATCCTCATGCAAATAACAACACTGACCAAATGATGAATGATGGATTATTTAGAGGCTTTATGCAATTCATGCAACATCAGGCGAGAGCGGCTCCTATCCAAAATGTAGGTGGAAACACTGAAAACTCTCGGACGGTTATCGCTAAACAGTTCAAGGAGCTGGGACCACCGGAGTTTATTGGAGAGCCAAAACCACTTAAGGCGGAAGTGTAAGACCCCAACTTATTATTAATGAAATTTAATTTTCTCTATTTATTATTTTGAAATAGTAAGGGTTGATTTGATTAATGTGGATAGTTATGGGTAAAATACGTAAATATTTCAAAATAAGCAAGTGGTTATAAAATATTCATTGTTGTCGGGGAATATTCGTTTGGTCGTGGAATATTCTTCTTTGTTCGGGGAATATTAAATGCATTTACAGTATGATCTTTTTATGGGCCCCATAACTGAAAGCGATTGGATGAAGAAAGCGACAAATATAAGTTTTTTTAAAAATAACGGTGTAGTTATTACAGATTAATCTTTGTTAAAACACTCGATTGGTTAAAACACGGTAGACTTTGCGGTATTGCACCAATTATTGATTCTTACGTGAAGAGAGACACTCAATAATGGTTATAGTAATTCTTGTTCAAAGATATTTTATTAATTTAATAATTCTTTGCGTTGATATTTTATATTCTTTGTTTTCAATAATTGTCATTACACGGTATTTTTCATTATCGAAGCAATAATTCATATTATCTGAATAATATTATTAGATAACATTATTGGCGATGTCTAGAAAGTTACATCTAAGGAGAGGTTTGGTCACCTAATTACGCTACCGTAAGGAAAAATTCTTATTGGAAAGCCCCTCTTTCCAGGAGCGCACTGGTTGTCAATATTGTGATTACGTAATATTATTTGTGAATAATTAATTATTGATTCATATGATGAGAAAAATATTGATTTTATGTGGATATAGATGGAGAAAATTTTAATGTGACAATTGTTGAAAATTGAAATTTTATCTTTTACGATAAAATAATTCATTTAAATATATTATTATATTTTAATAATATAATAATGGTGATATTTTTTTCAACGAATGTGGGATATATGAGTATACGAGGAGGAAGAGTATTTTTGTTGCAATAAATGTTTAAAACATGTTAAACATGTCGGTGGACCCCATTTATTGGTGAAATTTGATTATAGCTTTGTAAAATCGCCGTTTGTGGATTTTGGTCAATTTTTGTTTGGAATTTGGAAAAACTTTCTCCGAAAAGTTGTAGAGAATTGAATTTCCTATAAAAGTCACGAGTTTGAATTTTTGATGAAAAAAGGGCTATTTATTGTGAATTATTGAAGTTAGGAGTTTAAAATAATTAATTTTGGAAGTTTTAATTGTTTAAAATAACAAAAACGTTTTTGTGGTTGGTTGGTAGAGCACATGTCTTTGAAAAAATATGCTGAAATCAGAATTTCCAAGTTCGCGTATGATTTATATAAATTTATTAATATTTTATTAAATTTTACGCTTTCTTTGATTCTAAGCAATTTCTATAAATAGGGTGCTTAGGTTAGAATTGAAAATCACACCGTAAGCTGAAGTTTTCTCTCTATATTATCGAGTGTATTCTTGTGAGTATTTTGAGTATACTTTGAGTATTGGTATCACGGCAAGAGTCAAGTCATAGCCTTTATATCAGGTGTTTTGATTTAAATCTCGATCTTTCGAGGTAAGGGATATTATTATTTTTCGTAATGATATTATTTCTTCAATATCATTATCTTTGAAATATTGATCTCGAAATTTTTATCAAATTTGGAACTTTTGGTGTCGGAGTTACTATTCACATTATACGGCACTATTCACGATATCTGATCTTATTCACGAATCAAAGACTCTTCATCGAAAAATGAAAATTTTCCTTTTCATCTAAAATATCTATTGTGGATACTAGCTTTGATTGTATCCATGTTTTGATCATTCTTGAATTTTACACCACTATGATTATTTTTGAGGTATTTTGGATATGGATAAAACAAAAGTACTGAATCCTTAATCCTTAATCCTTGTCATTTTGTTTCAATGGATTCGTTTCTTTTAAAATATTTTTCATCATCCTCGGTCTTAAATGATGATATTATTGAATATCTTTGGCACGTAGTGCAAAGATGAATGATTTCGATGAATATCTTTGGCCGTAGTGCAAAGATGAGCAGTGTTTAGATGAACATGAATTAATCGATGAATATCTTTGGCTGTAGTGCAAAGATGAATATTTGATTCCAGATGTATATTGATTGATGTTACAGGGATAAAAGATAGGCGATGAACTTTTAAATTCATACATATAAGATAGTAGTTTGCATTCTCTACTTAAGTCTTCTAATGAATTATTATTTCCGCTGTGAATATTGATTTAAAAACTTGTTGTCTATTGTATTCTATTAGATTTTTCCTGTTGAAGACTAATGATAATTTGTTGTATATTATCTTAGTCATAATATTCTTTCTTGGGCTAGTTGAGCTCACCCTTTTCCTTTTTGTTCCATTTTTCTTCTCAAGAGGCGAGAATATAGCGAGATTTAGTGGGGTATGGAATGAAGGTTCTAGAGAGAGTTGTTTAGTAGTCCTCACCATTTTTGTAAAATAATGTATCAATAAATGTGATGAGGATTTATTTGAGTATCGATATTGTCTAGAAGATAATATTTGTATTCAAACTCACAGTTTTACTGTTGTAATAATAAAGTTGTAGTTGTTTCTGTACCATGTATTGACAACTCAGAATGGGTGATGTATACCTATTTTGGGGGCGTCACAGGAAGCATGGATAAAACAGATCACCAAGATATTTGATGTCTTGGGATGCTCCGAGGAGCAAAAGGTTCCCTTCGCCAACTTCATGTTGCGTGAAGAGGCATATTCTCGATGGGAATCAGAAAAAGCGTACTCGACGGCGCACTCAAGATGTCTTGGGAGAAGTTCCAAGAGCTATTCAACGACAAATACTTTCCGAGAGTATTCGTCACATGAAAGAGGTGGAGTTTATCAAGTTGGAATAAAATAATATGGCCGTAGTGTCGCAATACGAGGCTAAATTTGTGGAGTTATCGGTTTGCATCCCATTTGGTCGATAATGAGGAGCGAATGGCGTGAATGTTTTTAAGAGGTTTGAAGCAGGAGATACGTCAATATCTTATTTCTCATAAAGCGTGTTTGTACTCAGATGTTGTAAATAGGGCTCGATTATTGGAGTGCGTAACGAGTCAGCAATGACCAAGAGAAAGCGGTGGCGAACATGAAAATACCAGTGGTATCAGTCATTGAAGCGGTGACAACAAACGTGGAGAGAATCATCATGCCAGAAATGGTAACCAATTTGGTGGTAATCATGGCCAAGACAGTAAAAATGGACATTTCAAGAAAAGGAGATTCAACAATGATGGAAAGACATCAGCACCAGAAACCGTGGTTAAGGAAGGAGAACGACCACCTATTATATGCTTTAAATGCGGAGGGAAGGGACATATCAGTCCAAACTGCGTGATTCCATCCAAAGCGTGTTATAATTATGGAAAAGAAGGTCACCTAGCCCGATTTTGTCGTTCACTGAAGATAAGTTCAGATAGGATGGAGGCACCAAAGGTCGTCCCAGAAAAGTCAAAGCCGGTGGTGCAAGGAAGAGCATTTGTTGTGACCTTCCAGAAAGCAAGGAGCTCGAACAAGGTCATCACGGGTAAGCTTATCATAAACTCTAGCGAAGTCTATACCTTATTTGATACCGATTCTACCCATTCTTTTATTTCTCCTACTTTTGCTCAACGATTAAATTTGACTCCGGAGGAATTAGACTTTGACTTATCTGTAAAAACTCCGTTGGGAGAAACCTTCATTACATCCACTATATATAAGTCTTGTTTGGCTCAAATTGGTACCCTCACATTACCTGTCGATCTTATTTCATTGAAAATACTTGCATTTGACGTGATTCTAGGGATTCATTGGTTAACTACTCATCATGCAAAAATTGATTATTTTCGTAAGGTTGTTAGCTTTCATATTCCTAACCAACCTATTATGCGAATTCAAACAACTAAACCATTAAAATCAATCACTGTCATCTCAAGCCATAAAGCTATTCGTTTATTGAAAAATGGATGTCAAGCTTTCTTAGCTCATGTCACGGATCTAAACAAAAATACGTCAGTTTTGAATGATATTTCTATTGTTAATGAATTTCCTGACGTATTCCCTGAAGAACTTCCTGGCCTACCCCCAGAGCGTGAAATTAAATTTTGTATCAACCTTGAACCCGGTACAAAACCCATTTCCAAAGCCCCATATCGAATAGCTTCTATTGAATTTCAGGAGTTAAAGACTCAACTGCAGGAATTGTTAGACATTGGCTTTATTCGTCCTAGTACTTCTCCTTGGGGTGCTCCTGTTCTATTCGTGAAGAAGAAAGATGGGAGTATGCGACTTTGTATTGATTATCGGGAGTTGAATCATATCACCATCAAAGATAGGTACCCATTACCACGTATTGATGACCTATTTGACCAGTTGCAAGGAGCCAAATTCTTTTCAAAAATTGATCTTCGTTTCGGATATCACCAATTGAAGATTAGAACCGATGACATTCTAAAGACGGCTTTCAGAACTCGGTACGGGCATTATGAATTCCTAGTCATGTACTTTGGATTGACTAATGCTCCTGCTGCCTTCATGGATATGATGAACCTAGTATTCAAGGAATATTTGGATCACTTTGTGGTCGTCTTTATTGATGTCATCCTTATTTATTCCAAAAGCCATGAAGATCATGGGCAACACTTGAGGCTAATACTCTAAAAGCTTCGTGAATATAAGCTTTATACCAAGTTGAAGAAATGTGAGTTCTGGCTTGAGGAAGTAGCATTCCTTGGGCACGTGGTATCAAGTCATGGAATATCTGTTGACCCAGCAAAGATTGAAGCTATTCAAAGCTGGGAGAAACCTAAATCAGTGACCGAAGTACGTAGCTTTCTCTGTTTAGTTGGTTATTATTGGAGATTCGTTGAAGGGTTTTCTCGAATCGCTACTCCACTAACTCAGCTGACTCAGAAAGATACGAAGTTCGGTTGGAGCGAGGAATGTGAGAAGAGTTTTCAAGAACTCAAAAGAAGACTCATTTCAGCACCTGTTCTGACAATACCATCTGGTTCGGAAGGATTTGTCATCTACAGTGATGCTTCGGGCAAAGGGTTAGGATGTGTTCTCATGCAACATGGGAAAGTCATAGCCTATGACTCAAGACAACTCAAAGAATATGAGAGTAATTATCCTACTCATGATCTAGAGTTGGCAGCTGTTGTCTTCGCACTAAAGATTTGGAGGCATTACTTGTATGGGGAGAAATGGAGATCTTTACGGATCATAAAAGCCTCAAATATTTCTTCACTCAGAAGGAAATCAACATGCGACAATGACGTTGGCTTGAACTGTTAAAAGATTATGATCATACCATCCAATACTATCCTGGAAAAGCAAACGTGGTAGCTGACGCATTGAGTAGAAGATCATATGCGGGTACGAGTGCGATATTGTCAATGCAAAGGCCCATTTTGTGTGACTTGCAAAGGATGGAGATAGAATTAAAGACTCCAGGGACCCATGTGATGATGGAAACTATACGAGTAGAACCGACTTTAATTGATAAAGTTAAAGTCGCTCAAAGCTGGACACAGGCCGATGCGTATGAGGAAGAAGGTTCAAGAAGGTGCTATCTTAGGAAGCAAGAATCGATGAAGAAGGAATACTTGAGTCAACTCCGGACTTTGTGTTCTAACGACCCTAATTTAAAGTATAAAATCATGATGGGCGCACAACACAATGCAGTTTTCAATCCATCCTGGGAGTACCAAAATGTATCATGATCTTCGTCATACATTTTGGTGGAGCAATATGAAGAGAGAGATAGCGCTGTTTATCTCAAGTTGTCTAACTTGTCAACGAGTTAAAGCGGAGCATCAAGTACTAAAATGTCCATTGCAACCACTTGAAATTCCAGAATGAAAGTGGGAGCACATTACCATGGATTTTGTTACTGGTCTTCCTAAGGTTTCTCAAGGCATAGATGCAATTTGGGTCATTGTTGATAGATTGACCAAGTCTGCTCACTTCTTACCTATACGAGAAACTTATATACTTGAACATTTTGCTCGTATGTACATAAACGAGGTTGTAAGATTGCATGGTATGCCAGTATCCATAGTGTTTGATCGAGACCCAAGATTTACTTCACGATTTTGGGTTAGTTTGCAAAAAGCTTTGGTCACGGATTTACGATTTAGCTCGGCATATCATCCTCAGACGGATGGACAGTCGGAGAGGACTATTCAAACTCTTAAAGATCTATTAAGACTTTATGTCCTTGATTTTAAGGGAAGTTGGGACAAGTTCTTACCATTGGTGGAGTTTTCCTACAACAAAAGTTATCAAGCAAGTATTGGCATGGCTCCATTCGAAGTGTTGTATGGAAGAAAGTGTCGTTCTCCAGTATGCTGGGATGAGGTGGGTGAAGCAACGTTGTTGGGACGAGTTGTAAATGCGTATGACTACGGAAAAGATTCAAACGATCCGACAACGTATAAAAACCTCACAAAATTGACAAAAGAGTTATGCTGATCTTCATCGAAAGGACGTGGAATTCGATATAGGAGATCATGTGTTGTTACGTGCTGCTCCTTGGAAAGGAGTTACGAGATTTGGAAATAGAGGAAAACTCAATCCTCGATTCATCAGCCCATTTTTGATCCTCGGTCGAGTAGGAACTGTGGCTTATAGACTCGCTTTACCGCCAAGTATATCTCGTGTTCATAACGTTTTTCATATATCCATGTTACGTAAATATGTGAAAGACCCAAACCACATTATTGAGTTAGAACCGGACAAAATAGCGGAAGATTTAACGTATGAAGAGGTTCCTGTTCAAATTTTGGATAAGAAGGAACATTTCTACGCTCCAAGGTTATACCTCAAGTCAAAGTTTTATGGAGGAACCACGACCTTGAGGAAATAACCTGGGAATTAGAATCTGAAATGAAATCAAGGTATCCATACCTCTTCGACATACCAAGCACGTACCCTAATTTTGAGGGCAAAATTTCATAAGAAGGGGAGATTGTAAGACCCCAACTTTTTAATAAATATGTTTTTTCTATAAATTTCATTTTTAAATATTATGGAGTAAATTTGATATAATGTTATAGTTGTGGGTGATATTTATAAATTTTTCAAAGTACGCAAGTGGTTATATAATATTCGATTGGTCGGGGAATATTCATTTTAACGGGAATATTAGATGTAACTAACACAATCATTGGTGGACCCCACAAGCGGAATTATTGTCGGATTGAGAAAATGACAAAAATATTTTATGAAAATAACGTGAAGTTTTACAGATTAATCTTGTTGAACTACTTTCGGTAGTAAAAAATACGATGTCTGGCGTGGTTACATAGTAGCACACGGTATTGATTATTGATGTTTACGTGAGAAGTCACTCAATTTTGCTTATTAGTTGGACCCCCATTTACCCATTTTTCAAAATAATCGGTAGGAAGTTATTCAGTATATATATATATATATATAATATTGGTGGGGGACATGAGTGGGGCTAGTGTTGCCCACATGTTGGTAAAAAAAATGATGTCTCGGTTGGTGGGAGAAAAAGGGTCAGGAGGGAGTTTGCATTATTAGAGTTATTAGCATTATTATTGTTATGTGATATATTATACTTATATGCCATCTTTGTTGACAATTGGGGCAGGAAGGAGAATCAGATCACGGGAGTGTATCCCGTGAGATTTGTAACACATGTTATATATATATATATATATTTAATATATATATATATATAATATATTTTATTTAAAAGATTTTGCTTTAAATATGGACCGTCTGATTAAAAGTAAATCAATCTAGACCGTTCATGAATTAGTTACTATGCAGTCCATTCTTCTATAAATAGAATCTCATTCCTTCATTATTTTCTTACGAATTCACTGAAACTCCAGAGAGAGAAATTATAGAGAAACTATAGAAAAGTATTCTGCTACTTCCCTACTCTTATATCCAATTACTTTTACGGTAAGGGGTATTATTTCTTTTGTATTCATGAAGAGAACTTCTATTATTCCATTATTTATTATTCTGTTAGAATAACCTGTATACGCGGGCTACCCTATACTTGGTGAAATTCTTCTGTTATTCCATTCGTTATTATTACATTGGAATAACGTGATATCTGAAGCTACCCTATACTTGGTGAAATTCTTACATTATTCCATTCGTTATTATTACGTTGGAATATCTTCATACGTGCGTTTTACAGGACACGATTACATCTTTATTATTACATTGGGAATATATCTTATGCATGCGTTTTCTGTGGGACACGATTCCGTCTTTATTATTACATTGGAATATCTGTATGCGTGCGTTTACGCCGGACACGGTTCCATTAATTATTATTCATTTGGAATAAACTCGCGTATACTGGTCTATCGCATGCCTGGTGATTTCTTTTGTTATTCCATTCCTTATTATACTCAGTTGGTTAAAGTTTTGACTTCTATACTCCATGAAATTAGTGGAATATTCTTGATATTTGCGCTTCATCAAGTATCTTTTCATGGAAATATTCTTATGAGCATTCTTGAATTTTACTGCACAAAGAAGTATCATGTTGACAATTTGGACGTTAATAATTCCTGGATAAATTAATTCTTGAACTTGTTTTATTGAATTCTTATATCATTGTCATCATCCTCATGTTTATATTTTGTTGAAAGTTATCTGTGGCCTGTAGTACATAAATGGACTTGGTATGATTATGACCAGGGATTATTCGGTGTAATCATGACCGTAATGTTACAAATGGTGTGGTAAAAGTCCTCATTGGCCCGTAGTGCATTGATGGACAGTTGTTGGCATGATCATGACCATTAATGAATACACAAATATTCTTGGCCGTAGTGCATAGATAATTGTGGTCGTGATACTAAAGAATATCCTTGGTCGTAGTGTGAGGGGTGATTCGATGATGTGGATTATTTATTGGTGAGTCTCGGCGATAAGAGTGATGAAAACCTTTTAAATCATAAAAGATAGTAGATTTTATTTTCTACTTGACTCTTTTAATGGATTGCTTGTTCCGCTGCAGTTAAACTTGATGTCTATTATATTTTATCAGTTTAACATTGTTGAAGACTAATGATAATTTATTCTGCATTATCTTAGTCATAATATTTCTTACTAGGCTAGTTGAGCTCACCCTTTTTTCACTTTGTTCTCTTCGGAAAATGAGAATATAAATTGGGACGAAGTCTGGGAAGCGGAGTGATGGTCGGAGGATAGCATTAGTAGTCCTCACTATTCTGTGAAATGGTGTGTTAATAAATGTATTGAGGACTTATTTTGAGTTTTAATACTGTCTAGAAGACAATGTTTGTATTGAAACTCACAGCTTATGTTATATATTTAAATATTGTATTTGTATTCTATACCATGTATTTGGCGACTCAGAATAGGTGATGTATACCTATTTTGGGGGCGTCACATAAGTGGATAATCTTGTTATTTCAAGTGACTAATAATTTTAAACTTATTTCTAGTAAACCTAATTAGGCTATGAGCTAAAGTCACATGTATAAGTAATTAAATTTCATAAGATTGGGAATGGAAACCCTAAATAAACAATTTGGGTAACATATATTAAAATTGTTAGACTATGTACATTAAATGGCCCAAAACAATTAAAGGAGATGCCTAAAAGAAATAAAATGCAAACCAATACTTAGCCCACTTGATTAAGGGTATTTTACACTTTTAATTAATCAAATTTGTACATTAAAATAAAAGCAAAATGGAGGAGATAATGGGGGCAAGGGGACCGGCCATATTAGGCCTTTTAAGCCAACAAAGTTAAGCTAATCAAGTTCCTTAATTAGTAACTCTTACATCAAGTACAAGTGTGTCCCTCTCTCATTGGTAGAAAATCTACTTAGCACCCTTAATCACATGATTAGGCTCATTTGAAAGAGATAAGGTGAAGCCTTTTATCCAAGGGACAACAAAAGTATGGGGGATATTAGTTAATCACCACATTTCATTTTGCTAGACATTTCATTTCTATTATTCTTCTTCTTCTTTTCTCCCAAGCTAGCAAACTTCAAAGAGAGAAAAGAGAGAAAGGGTTCGATTTTTCTAGTAAGGAAGAGGAGTTATTGTTCATGCATCCTAGATTCATAACCTACTTTGGAAGAACAAGAAGGATAGCAAAGAAAACTAGGTGAGGTTCTCTTCTATTCTTTTTTGTTATTCTCCTTCTATTTTCAGTTTTTACCTCATGATATATGGGGGTTATGATCTAATACTCAAAGTACCCAAGTTCTACATGTCTCATGTGTAGGACTAAGTATCTTGTGTATTAGAATATTGATTTAGAGGAATGAAATGAGCATATGTTCTCCAAGAGGTGAAACTCTTGTTTTTCTTCCACTAAATCTTGTGTAACTCAAGTTTTACTACTCGGATTTGTGATCCGTCAAAGGGGGGGGTGCTAGATACATGAGTTATCTAGTAAACCCAAGTGGTAGAACACAAATATAGCAAGTATTGAAGCCATGGGGGCTGTTTTCTCAAAAATAGTCCACATAGAGTATTAAAGTTTTAAAACCCTAAAAAGCTACTGTCCCTATTTTTCTTAGGACTGTTTTAGACAGTTGCAAGTCTTTTAAAAATCTCAGAAAAATCACAGAGGTACCTTGAGAAGTTATCTACGTGTAGGAAAAAGAACGGACACTTTTCAAGTTATAGGTTGCGTGTAATGGCTATTTTCGTTAAGGACTCCTAAATATTAAAACTCGAATATCTCATAGTGTATACATGGGAAACATCCGAAAGTTTTATAGTATGTTCACATATGTTATGGGAGTATACCCTAAAAATTTCAGAATTATCTGAGCAAAACTCGATTTATGAAAAATGAAGCAAGATCCGAGTGTTTTAGGCACTTTAAAAATTAGTAAATCACTTTCTAAAATTTCAAAAAAATTTGGGGATCTTTGTTAAGTCATTTACTGTCTAAACCCAGAAAAGAAGAAATTTTGGAATCAGTTTGGTATTTTTCCTAAAAATGATGAAATTATGAATAAAAGGAAATAAATAGTTAAATGATGTTTTAAATAAGAAAATTGTGATTTTAATACTTGAATACTCCTAATATATAATATTATGACTATTTTAGGGCATTTCGGTAATTTATAATAAGAAATATTATTTATAACCTTTTATGGATATTAAATAAGTGGTTTTATAAAGGGTGAAACGATTAGAATAAATTGTTTATTGATCAAATAAATTATTAAAATATTATTATGATATTAATAATATTATAATATGATATTGTTAAGTAAATAAAAATATTAAGATTAAAGTTTAATTAAAATATTATTAAAGTATTAACCTTAGATTAAAATATTATTAAAAATTAGTAATATTAAATTAAAGTATTAAAGGATGAATAAAATATTATTAAAATGTAATAACATTAGTAAAGGAATGAAATATTATTAAATGATTAATAATATTAGTAAATGAATAAAATATTAATACTATTGGTAAATGAATAAAAGTATTATTAATTGATTAATGATACTAAAGCATAAGTAAGATATTATTAAAGTAATAATATTAATGCATGATTAAAATATTATTAAGAGGATTAATAATATTAGTAAAGTATTAAAATATTATTAAGATGTTAATAATATTAGTAAGCGAATAAAAGTAGTATTAGTGAACTAATAATACTAAGAGGAGAATTAAATATTATCAAGATTAATAATATTAAGTGAATTAAAAATATTTTAAGTTATACTTAATGACTTTTAATATTTTAAGAAATAGTACATTAATATTTTAATATTAATGGTAATTATTTAAAAATAATTTTAAATGTTTTAAAAATCATTTAAGGGTAATATAAATGTTTTAAAATATTTTGAGTTATTATAAATAACTTTAATAATTTGGCAATGGTTTCATTAATAGTTTAATAATAATTAAATGTTAATGATAATAGAATTATTTGATATTTGAATCAATTAATAATGATTTCGGTGTTTGAAAATTCATGATAAATTAATAAATGTTTATTAAGTTATTTAAAACAATATGAATGATACTTACGAATATTGAGCGTTGGAATAGAATCTCGGACTCGATAATTGCGATAAAGCTATGAATTTTGCAAACGTATTTGAAATTGATTTGGACTTAAATATTTTATTTGTATTAATGTTTGTTTTGATGATGCAAACGATTTGTTGAACATGTGTGATAATGTGATTAGGTTATGTGTTTGTTGTGAAATGCGAAGACTATATGTTATAGTATATTGTTCTAATCGAACGAATGATCCGATTAATGATAGGTCGTGATATAAAAAATAAAACTAAGTTGCAGAGTATTATGGCGATTGCATCGAATAAGTATCCTACCTTTTGCATTTTCTTTATGCAATGAACATGAGTAAGAATGTTTTAGAATTATATTATTACTATACAGATTATTAATCCTATATTATATACGCTCATTGATTGTCAACATCTTAGTATATTGTAATACAGATATATATTATGTTAGTTAATTTCTATAAATGGTTATACAAGTGTCCCCACTTGGATAATCATTACATTTAATCACATGTCTATACACCTTTGTTAATTACCCGTATACATATATGTTGAATTATAGATTATTGTTGAACAAGATAAAACCTTATTATTATCTAACCGAATTGCCTTGGTTTGGAACCCCGACAAGTATGAACATCCCTTACACGGGAAAAACTTTTATGCACCCAAGGTGGACAGAGTGAACGATAACATTGTTCTTGCATGTAGTATTGATCAATACATGGTACAATGGGCTGATCATCCCCGTGCCCGTAAGTTATGATGATTTACAGATGAAGTTCTGTTTACCCTTTTTGAAAATGAAAACAATGTTCATAGTATGTCCCCTTAATCCTATTTATAGTCAGTACGTAGTTTCATAATTTTGAAAGAGGGTTGTTATGTTATTATTATCGGTTCAGATTACTTCACAACTATTGATTTGTTGTAGAAGGGTAGTATAAAGAAAATATTTAAATTCTTGCAGCTTATATATATATATATAATTGTTATTACTTGTTGGGCACTCAAATGCTCATCCTTGCTTAATTTAAATATTTTCATCTAAGTGTGAACAACCTGAAGGCTCTGTTAAGAACAAGGGAAAGGGAAAGGTTGCTGAATGATTTCAATGTTATCTTATGTAATAGTTTAATATTATGAAGACAATGTTATATATTTATTATCATGTATTGTAAGGAATGATTAAAGGTTACGTACTTGGGAGCTAGACTTTGATAATTATGTAAATTAAGTTTAATATTTATATTATTGTTATTATAATTAGTATTATGTCGCTCATATAAATGGTATCGTGAAGCACTAAATTCGGGTTTCAAGTACCTAGATTCGGGGGCTTTACAGTATCAGCACATCAAGGATTACTTACAAATTGAATCTACACCCGCTGAGGTGAGCCCGACTGAGAAAAGGCTGATCCATCGACTTGCTATGAAATTCTACCTGAGCGGAGATGCACTCTATAAAAGAGATGCACGACTAGGTCTCCTCAGATGTCTGGACTAGGACCAAGCTCAGAGGCTCATGGATGAGATCCATAGTGGAGTATGTGGCCCACACATGAGCGGCCCCCTAATTATTAAGAAGATCCTCAGGACAGAACATTACTGGCTTAACCTCAAAGCTGACTATGATGATCACATCAAGAGGTGCTATCAATGCCAAATTCATGGGAATGATATCCATACCCCTCCGAGGGAGCTCCATAATATGAGTTCACCTTGGCCCTTCTCAATGTGGGGAATGGACGTGATCGGGCCTGTCGAGCCCAAAGCCAGTAATGGACATCGCTTTCTATTCACCATGATCGACTACTTCACCAAATGGGTAGAAGCAGCCTCCTTCCTCAGGGTTACCAAAGAAGTTATCATTGCTTTCATCAGAAACAATGTCATTTGTTGATATGGACAATATGAGGTAATTGTATCAGACAATGCTACGAATCTCAACAACAAAATGATGGAGGAGTTATGCAATAAATTCCACATCAAACACCTTAACTCCGTCATCTATCGTCCAATGATGAATGGTGTTGTTGAAGTGGCTAACAAAAACATCAAGAAGATCATGTAAAAGATGTCCGCCAACCAAAAAGGATGGCCTGACTTATTGCCTCTTACTCTGTTATCCTACAGGAAATCAATGCGCACTTCCACTGGGGCAACCCCATATGCATTAACCTATGGGATGGAAGTAGTGCTCCCCGTAGAAGTGGAAATGGAATCCCTTAGAGTGTTGATAGATGCTCAGCTGGATGAAGACCAATGGGTACAAGATAGGTATCACCAATTGTATCTACTAGACGAAAGGCAAACCACGACTATCTTCCATGGTAAGTTATATCAACAAAGGATCGCTAGATCATACAACAGAAAAGTCTGACTACGACAGTTTAAATAACATAACTTTGTTTTAAAGAAGATCATTGACAACCAAGATCAGTCCAAGGGAAAATTTTCCCCTAACTGGGAAGGCCCGTTTGTTGTCAAGGAGGTATTGACAAGAGGAACTCTCAAATTGCAGGAAATGGACGGCGATGAATTTCCACAACTCATCAACTCGAACGCCTGGAAATGGTATTATGTCTGAAGTTACAATCAAGTAAACATCCTGGTGTTGGATCATCAGATCACCAGTCATTCCGGTTCTTTAAACCTTCACTACATACAACTCTTTTCCACACTTTGCCCCCAGGGAAACATATTCTTCAAGCCAGCAGTCTGGCTTAACTCCGTTCATACAACTTCAGTTATCCCACTAGGGATTGAACCTTTCACACTTGTAGTTTGTCCCAAACATGGGATCAAACTTTTCACACCTGCAGTTTATCCTGAACTTAGGATCAAACTTTCTTTTTCCCGGTAGTATGTCCTGCACATGGGATCAAGTTTTTCGACTACAAATCATCCTGAGGGGAAAACTACATCGACCTAATCTCCTTGATATATAGGAGTACGTAGGAAACAATTTTATATGGCCCGATCGCAATAAAACAAAAACAAAAACATTACTACACCATTCTCATTACAAAAACAAAAACAACCAAAACATTCCTACACCCTTTCTGCCACATACAACATTGAACTTCTTACACCAGGTTCGAACTACGTAGACTTGATCTCCTCTTCAATAGGAGTACATAGGCAGCCATTCGTGGTTCAGTCTCACCCCCTACCAAAACAGAAACACTTGTCAACGGTACTGGGATCATCCTTCAATCCACTACATTTCATCGGCTTAAGACCAAAGGGATGGAATTACCTGAACTCCTCCTAAATAGGAGATTCGACGACCATCTAAGCTGCGATTATGCATCAAAGAGCAATACCAATCCATAAGAGATGGAATTAACTAGGCTCCTCTTAAATAGGAGTACCGGCGACCATCTGTGGTACGGTCAATCTTAGAGAGGAAAGCCACACTCCTCTCCATATTTCCATACAGAAACAAGTCCCAAGACACCAAAGATTGAAGGGATGCACACAAATCAATAATCCATTCTGAACTGTCTAGAGACAACTTAATATCCATCCATCAAGGAGGATTTCAGAATACATCAGGATCACAAGCCCTAAAGAAGTAGGCAAAATATCAAGCAAGTATCCAGGCATATCTAAAAGGGAAGTGATCAAAAATATATTTCCCTGCAATATATATAATGTTGTTTAATATACACAATGTAAATTGTACATGACAAAATGGCTAAGCTAGTCTGTGCAAGAAAATACAAGCCCATCTACAAATCAGTGTATATGCGAGCTATCAAGCCCAACAGGGAATCCCTCTCAGCAGAAGGAGGTAAAGCTGTGGTCTCCTATACAAGGGTATCCACACGAGCCAACAAATCTACAACCATCTGCATAGTAACTCTATGCTCATCAATGTACGTGTTCATCTCTGCAATCATGCAAGTGGTAAGGGACCTCACTATAGTACTATCTATGATGGCTACATCCTGGGTAGATATGGCGATATCTCTCTCGACTGTCATGGCATCTCTGGCTGATCTGGCTTCATCCCGCTCAACAACAACAGCTTCTCTACGAGATAATGCCTCGTCTCTCTCTAACAAAGCTACGTCTCTCCCATCAAGGGCTGTCAACATTAAGGCTCTAGTATGATCTCTCTCGAAGGTCATCAGATGAAGACTCTGCTCGAAGTACTGTGTTGAATGCTGGATCACGACAGTGCTAGTACTGGGAAAATCTAAAGAAGATGATGGTAACCCAGTAAATGGCTCCTCCTCGGGGTAGGAATCAATGTCCTCCATGGGCTCTCCATCATCTGAATCATTACTCGACACTGTGGATACTGTCGCGACCGATGAAGTCTCTGTCTCCATCCACACAGAATACTCTAGCGAACAGCTTGGATGGCTAACAGAAAAAGCAACTATCTCACGCTGATCCCAATATGCATACACCTAGGATCGATCCTCTGCTGATAGATGGCGACAAGCTAAATGATGACCTAGCACCCCCTCAAAAGGAAGGAAGTCTTTGAACTGGTCAAACTACGACAACACGGCCAGTGGGTGATAGGTAGTCATGCCCCTCAAACCAGCTAGAGGGAGATAGTCCATGCCTGGAGCACGAGTAATAAAGCAGTAGGGTGAGCTAAGCCCCGTGCACGACAGAATGCCAAATGGATCACTGATCTCCGCCAAGAATATCGACTAAGACATAGCGTCTGTACACTCCGATGGTTGAAAGGATTAGGACATGGCTATTTTATGTGTAAAGCAGTACCCGTGTCGGCCGAAGGTCCCAATTGGTCTCAAGTGTGACATAAACAACACGTACAACACGACCGAACTGCCTGTGAATACCCCTGCAGGGTAAGTGCTGAAAAATGTGGCCGACCTCAGCGTCTCCGCTACAATCATCAGAATGATGGTACGACCCTCCCTGAGAGCTCTCACTACCATGATAACACCGATATCTAGCTCATCTATATATCGTGGCATGTACACATACGCCACTATACACATCAAGAATGCATCCACTCTTGCCAAATGCCACTGGTCCTTTGGTATGGTGAAATCACCTGAATACTGAGCATTGTTGTCCTCAGAGCCAAATTTGTCACTCAAAAAATGCTGGGATATCACATAGCCAGATGTGATCTCATCCTGCACAACCCTACGCCTCAATTCGGTGAGGGTCATGAACTGTTGACTCATGTCCACAATAGCCATATGCATGCAAAGTCTGTCAAGTGGAATCATCATCAAACGTGCATACTCCTCCAGAGTCGAAGTTAACTCCTAGGTCCTAAACCGGAAAACCTGCCTCTCCGATACCCAGTGATCCAGCATGCCCTCCATAAATCATGCGGTAACTTGAAATATCAAGAGGGTTATAGTATGTTGTAACAGCTGATCTACAGTCACCCTGTCTGATGGTGACATACTATCATACCATGATCTAAGACCTGATGCCACCAATAATGGTGTGGGCTGTATCATAAGACCATGCAGCTGACTATCGAATAAGACATCTGTGTGGGCCGTATCATAAGACCATCTAGGGGTCAATGCTGAATATCTCTAGACATATATACAAATGCATAACATGATATATGTATTACAGATAATAGATGGCAATATGATATAGGGAATGAAAAACTGTACATACATTCATAAGTATATCATCATCTGCATGCATCATCTCTGTACAGCTAAAAATACAGGGAAATTGGGACACATACGCCCTTCTTCTAATAGAGGCCTATCAAAAGATATAGCGAGAATGGGGCATAGCCACCCTTTATCTAACAGAGGCCTATCAAAAGAGATAACGAGAATACACATCAGAAGAATACAATGGTGTCAATATCTATATCATCAATCTTGTCCACCTGATGTAACTCCTCCTGAGTCACTAGATCTCTATCAATAGGGATATCAGGCCTATACAAAGGAGGATCTGCATTGACAAAGCCAAATGGGTCATCTGAGGGGCCAGCACCTGAGCTGGAAGGATCAAATGAATCTGCCTCTACCGGATCTTTGCCCAAATTCCGGATAAAGAAATGTGCCTGGTCTAATTACTGGGTCAAACTATCAATCTGTGTCAAATGAGTTAGATCTCGGACACAGGCTAGCCAATTCGTCATCATCACAGATCTTGGAACTATATCCCCCATAAACTAAGTGGTGTAGGTCTAGGCTCCAATAGTACGAGGGGACCACTAATGCTGGAATATCTCTTGAGTGCAGGGACCCTCTGACAGTGCAAAACCGTCAACACCCAACAATGGGATATCAATGATGGGTGACTGCGACACAGGCCAATAACGGCTGGAAGGAGGCAAGATCAGCATACAGATCTCTCATGTGGGGCTCCTGATAGCATGCTCTCCAAAATAGAGCTCCCATCCTCCATCAGTGAAGAGAGGAACCCTACGGGTGGATATCACGTGCTCGACGCCAGTCGGGTACCCATCCTCAAATCCAATGGCCAAGTGCTCCCCAGATTAGGGAATCCATGTGATGACATCAGCTGTCAATAACTCCAGCTGTAGGGGGCAATGAGTAAAACCCTTAGCTATAGGGACCTCCGCCAGTATGGAATGATGCCATCGCTGTCCTCGTGGATAGGCATCTAAACCTAATACACTCACAGGACGCAAACATGGAAGCCTCTCATAGGCCCAAAACTGCCAACACAAAGGTAAACATCTGCTATCAGTAAAAACTCTTAACCTATAAATGGGAAATTATAAGAGAAATACTCACCAGTAGAAATGGGTAGAATCCTAACCAAGCCTCGGTCAAGCCCTACGAATGCATATGCATGCCCTTGAGGAAACAGGCAAAGGTGTAAGAGCCCCATTCATACTCTCCTATACGGTCCACATATCGTGTGGCGTTAATCAAAGCAAATGACACCGTAGCAGAGTTATCTACTATGAAGCAGCCTATAATGATCATCAGGAATAATCGCCAAAGAATGTGATCCCTGACCCTAACATCAGCTGGTATGGGCTCACTCAATAGCCCACTCATAGCATCCACACTCAAAGGACCCGTACGGACGGTCCTGCCTTTGAGCGCCTCCGCCGAAACTCCTAACAAGGATCTGACGGTAGTAAGGGTGATATATGCCATATAAGGCATTGGTGCCCCTCCAAACTCCATACCTGTGATAAACCGCCAATCCACCGGCGTCATCATCACCTCACTGTCGAACAAATAGAGTGACTGAGTCTAGTGAAACCAGTGCTCAGACAATGCCCTGAGGTAACCCCAAGGAAAGCGACGGGGAAGGATGGAAAAGAATGCCCCAAATCCCTAGTCATGCATAATCGCTCTATAGTCAGGATGTAGAGCCTGGTACATGGAGTGAATGTTGAACCAGTTCCCTCGAGATTGTGTAAAGTCGGGAACTTACATGAAATGCAGATCGACATCAAAATCATTTACTCCTCATTAATAGGAAAAAAGGAAGTTTAAAGATCTAACTTGATACCTCATTGGCGTGCAAATACATCGAGGGATGTCGACTCAAATCACCCACAAGCTCTGGGTTTACCACCCGAATACTCGGGAGGTCCCTACGGGGAACATGTACAGTAAGAGCAGGGTCCGTAACTGGACCATCCTCATCTTCGTCCTCGACGTCTGGCACATCAACCTAGACTGGATGTATCACCGCCTCCACCAACCGACGAGGTTTTCTAACAGAACGGCGTCGAGGCACTTCAAAAGCCCTTCTCCGTACACCAGAAGTGGTCTTGCGGGAACTACTCGGCTGATCTGGATCCATAATATATGGACAAAAGTCTCCAAATCACCTCAGAAAGGGTGTGGTAATTTTTAACCTGGAGATTTCTTTTTCAAAATGCATTTTATGACTACATGCATGCATGCATTACTTTAACATACATCTACGGTAGAGTTAAAAATGCATGACTATTCAATGCCTACATTTTGGAAAAAATTTTCCATAGTCCCCTTTGTAAATATGACTATCCACATGCACATAGGCATGACTAGGTGGCCATTCAATAGAACACCTGACCATAGTCATATACATACTATATGCATTAAAAATTCAAAGTCATCAATCCATAAGGGTAGTTTAATTACAATAATTACTTTGTATTTTTACCTTTTGCTCATTTGTCCTCAAATAGGATAAGAAATAGCAGAAAAAGGTGCCAATTTGGCTATTTCAAAAGTCAAAATTTTTTACATCATTATGTTCAGCATGGTTTAATACTAACATTTACTATGTTGAATATTTTTTTATCAAGTCATTTGAGCATGCATATTCATTACTATGGGTTTAGATGTATTTTATGTGATAAGTCATTTTCCAACGGATAAAAACTGAAAAAGAAGATATGCATACGTTACCAGGATAGTGTAGAACACTTGTACGGTGACAAAATTTGCAGAAAGTTGTCCGAACTCAGCAGATCTAAAAAAGAGCTCTCAGATTTTCTTCGCGATGCAACTTGAAAATGACTTATAAAAGCAACCTGTAGGCATTTAATAGCCATGGCTGGCCGCAGGTCCACCTACGACTACTGCAGGTGTACCTGTGGCACCCCTACGTGGGTCCAGTTTGAGTTGTGAAGGAGTTCTCACAAGCTAAAAAAGCCAAATCAGGAATAAAAGCGCTACATGATTGACCAGAATAGCTTACAATCCTGGTTTTCTTAGTCTAAACTGTGGGTCTACACATTCCTCATTGGTATTCGGCCAAGCACAGGGAACACTATGCCGATGATCTCAAATGTTACAAGTCACACTCGATAATACCTTACACAGGTCCAATGCTGCCAATTCAGGGTCGTCACCCTAGTTCTCAATCAAATCCCTGGCGGGGGCATCATGCATTTTAATATGTCGAAGTACATATCCCTGGTGGGGGCATCACGCATTTTAAAATATTGAAGTACATATCCCCAGCAGGGGTATCACATGTTTTCATATGTCGAAGTACATATCCCCGGCGGGGGTATCACGCATTTTCCGTTGATGCACACGTCAGCGAGGATTAAGCCGATCCCCGGTGGGGGTTACAACGCGTGTTTATCCGTTGATTCACACGTCTGCGAAGGTCAAGCAGCCTGGACAGCCTGCCCAGCAAGGGTTTTAGCCAGTGACGTACATGTCAGCAAAGGTCAAGCAACCCTGACAACACATACTGTTATAGTAAATCCAACAGAACATTGATATGTAATGGCGATACAAGCCAGGAAGGATCAACATCATCGGGGAGGATCGATGATGGAATATGTTATACACATCCTCAAACAGACAAAGTTGTATCCCCACATATCTCTTGTACACGAGAGGCACATCTTCAGAATAAAGTATGTATCAAGGATTAAGGACTTTGGTGATAAACCCAACATCAACATTCTAAAAGATTTGGATCACACGTCCAAGGTTGTCATCGTTGCCGATCCGAGGCAGAAGCAACAAGGAGCCAACAATCTTCCACCATGTTGGAGAACAATCCAACAATCCATATGCATCATGCATTTGCATCATGTTACTGCTCATGGCATTATGTTTATCTTGTTGCATTTCAAGTGTCTAGGATTCTTTATCCTATTCATGCCATTGCATTGCATAAATATGATAAAGAGGGGCATCTGTAGACACTCAAAATTTTCTGCACACCTGTCACTGACATTGCAGGAGGGCCTATTCATCTTTCAGAGATAACCCTTGAAGACAGGTTATATTCAGTCCGAATACTACCGAAAGTTCAGTCTCAACCCCGGAACACACATCGGGAGTATCAGTTCCAACCTCGGAGATAACCCCGAGGCATGCAATTCAAATACCAGAAATTCCACCAGAGAAGGTCGATTCATCTCGGAGATAACCCCGAGATATTCAGTCTTTGTCCCAGAAATAACACTGGGAGTAGCAGTTCCAACCTTGGAGATAACCCCAAGGAGTGCACTTGCAGTTCCTGAGATAACCCGGGAAATGCTTGTTTTAAATGCATGCAATCATCTTCAACCTTGGAACTCACACTGAGGCACTCAGTACAAGACCCAGAGATAACACCGGGAAGATAGGCACACCTCAGAGATGACACTGAGGACCTTCAACACTTGCAGCAGTCCAATCTCAGAGATAACCTTGAGCAACGTCTACTTTATCAGCCTAAACCGGAGATAACCCCGAAGAGGGGCAAATTCCTCATCTTGCCACCTTGACGCCACATTGCACCGTCACAACATTTCATACATACATTTTTACACAATAATGTCCCACAAGAACCAAGGAGGTCCAATCCCGAGTGACTATTACGCAGGGCAACTGATAAAATTTGAAACTTGAAGACCGGAGGGCATGGTCCCATCTTCCTGACTTCATACAACCTCTAATCCCATGTTATTGCGTAACTCTCGACAACGGCGGTCCGAAATAGGTCTTACATACCTCAGTCGGATTCCCGAATTGTAATTTTGAAAGTTTGAGCGAACATCACAGTGTATGCGTGCATATACTTCGAGACAGTAGGACCCATAAAGCCCGGGGCACCCCGGGTAGCCGCAAGTACATCTGCGGTTAGCCGTAGGTACACATGCGGTTTCCCCCTCTATAAATAGAGGGCTTGGGGTGGCCATTTTGTAAGAGAAAAAGGGGAGAAAGCCTTGTCAAATTTGCTCTATACACACCCTAAACTGATTGCTTTCTCATTTTAAACACTTGTGAGCTCACATATAGCTACTATTTGTACCGGCGAGAGCTGAGTGTTCATCCAGTTATAGTTATAGAAGTCTTCTTTGGTATCCCACTATAAGCCTTCTTACACACTTTAAAGCCTTTCTCTTCATCTTTGCACACACCATTCTTCATGTTGAAAGTCATGTTGCATGTGTATGCCTGGACTTCGATCCGTGGTTCCATTTCACTTTATATATATATATATATATATATTTTGTATATGGGAGAACATTATCGAGTTATGCCTCGATTAAGTCTATATATATATATATATATATATATACTTATATATATGAACTGTGTGTTGAACTATGTTCGATGAGCCTAGATTTTACATCCAAGGCGTTCTTTGTTTTATATATATATATATATATATATATATATATATATATACCAACTGTTGTCGGACTTTGTTCGATGTGCTTGTATTTTACATCTGGTGTGTTTACCGCTTATATATATATATATATATATATGTGTGTGTGTGTGTGTGTGTGTGTGTGTGTGTATGTGTGTGTGTGTGTGACGCCCCCAAATCTGGGTTACCCGACCCCCGAGTTTGGTATTCACGATCCATAATATAATACATCTAACTACCTATTCATATAGAAATAGTAATATATAAGTCATTAACAGAGATTGTTAATACATTAGTCCCAGGTCCGCTAATCTTAACATTACAAACATACCCCTTAGATATACAAAAAGGGTTCACAATATAACATAATAATAATAATGTTCATTATACTACTCCAGCATCTTGCCTTTGCCTTTGTTCTTCTTCGATCCGCTGGCCTCTTCGTTCCTAACTGAAATATTTTATTTAGCAAGGGTGAGCAACAAGTTTGCCCCGCAAGTTAAGAGATACAATAAATGTATACGAATAAATAAGAACATCCTATCTATTTTGATAGAATGAAACCAAAGTTCGGGGAACTTTGAAATAGCTGAACAAAGCTTTAATATTTAACAAGTCTTCTCACAATCTATGCAACACAATAATTTGATAATGAAAGAGTACAACGATTTCAAAGTTTTTGCGATATTCTAATGAATAATCAAGAATCAATTATACGCAATTACAAAGTGGAATGTTTTCCAGATTTATGTTGAGTGATCACACAAGATCTTGAACTTCTCTTATCGGGTATCTATCAACGATTTACTTTGATACATATGCAGGTGTATCAGATAACCATAAAGATTAAATCATACCCCTCTGGAAGTACTTAGAGCCGGAAAACTCCTTGTACCCTATATTATGCATAATACTTAACAGTGCGCAATGGCTGAATATACGACCTAAAATGTTCCCTTTATATAAAAGGTTGTTCTTCTCAGTCTTTGAATCAAAATTTGATTTAACAACGAAATGCAATGATTTCAATATCTAATCACTTCTATTCTCTTCTCAAACCTATCAAGTTTTCTTTTTCGATCTAGCCGATACAACTGGCACTGATCTATCAATAATAATTAAATTATCTTCTCTTCGCTTCTCAAACCTATCAAGTTCTAACAAATGTTCGTCTAGCCAGAATAATTAGCTAAGACATTTCTCAACATAATTCGACAATAAACAAGAATTATCTGTATTGTCAATATTAGCTTCTACGAATTTAAATATCCAACAACAGTTATTCTATGAATATATTTTTAGAATGAGTAATTCAGTTTGAATTATTAAATATGCACTAACTGCGAATAATCAACAATAAATCCCTGGACGTGGTATAATTAACAATAATTAACCACTATAATAATTAAATAATATTAACTCAAGGTTGAGTTAAGAAACTTGCCTTCCGCGTTAATTACAGCTACATAATAAACTTATCTGCGTTTGAAAGACCAATAATCACAATATCGGTCTCACAATTAACACAATAATTCTCAACACGCGTCACTGTATTCTACAGTCAAACTTCTCCTAGGCACATTACCACATAGCCACATCAGTGTTTATAATCTATATAAACACTTATCAAGTTTAATTAGTTCGATCTGGTTGGACTTCGGTCCATTCTCGGTGTTTTGGTCACCTTATCCGACAATTAACACATTTATTGTCAATTAAATTCGATTCCTAAGCTTCAATATTATTTTAGATAAGTCAATTATCATTTATAATATTTTTCGTAAGGTTTTAATAATTTATAAACAATTATTACTATTTATAATAATTTTTCAAACACTTAAATCATTTTTAAATGATTTAATTATCAAATAATGTTATTATCATTAATATTTAATAATATAAAAATATTAATGTTATACTTGTCAAAATATTTAAAGTTATTATTAATAACTTAAAATATTTTTAAATCTTCAATATTCTACTTAAAAGATTTTTAAATTAATTAACACCATTTTTAAACCATCACCATTAATATTTAAATATTAATGAAATTATTATCAAAATATTAAAAGTCATTAATTATAACTTCAAATATTTTTAAATCATTTTCTCATTTTAAATGATTTTTAAATCAATAAAATCATTTTTAATTCATTTATTTAATAAAATAATTAAATAAATCCAACATCATTAATATTAATTTATTAATGAGAATTCTCCAAAAATATTGAAAATTATATTTTATAATTCAAAATATTTTCTAACACTTTACTCTTATTTAAAATGATTTTTAAATCAATAAAATCATTTTAACTTATTTATTTAATTTAATAATTAAATAAATCTAATATCATTAATATTAATTTATTAATAAAAATTCTCCAAAAATATTAAAAGTTACATTTTATAATTCAAAAATATTTTAAAATACATTATTCTTATTTAAAATGATTTTATATAATATTAAATCATTTTCCTCTAATTTATTTAATACACTAATTAAATAAATTAAATACCATTTTAATATTTAAATAATTATAAATATTAAAGAAAAATATTCAATTAATTAAAAATTATTTTTCATAATTTGAAATAATTTTTAAAACCATTTTAATAATTTTAGAATTTATTTTTATTTTAAATAATTTTAGAAAAATCAAAAATAAAAACTATTTAAGCCGTCATTTATAGGGCTTTAGCGACACAAAGCGTCGTTGTTGGTGTTCTTGAGCTCAAGAACAGCGATTTGTGGTTTAATATGCGTCGTTTGACCGAAGCAATTGCTCGGTTTAAAATAGTTTCGAGCTTGATAGAACACGGATCTTGTGTACAAATGTAACATGTACAATAACCGGTCATCATCTATCAGGTCATAACACAACATAACATGAAGATCTCGGGCTTTCAAATTACCATCGGACGGTTTTGGGTTTCCCGAAACCCGATGAGTTCGTCTCAGCACTTTCTAGTAATTTTAATCTAAGTTCATTCATGATTTTGATGGTTTTATGGTTCAAAATAGTAGTATGCATGACAAAGAATAACGACATATTACGATCTCGATCCAACAACAATGGATTCACAAGATTATGACTTGGTCAAAAGGTCGTCGGAAAAATTGCTCATAGTATTTCTGGGTTTTTCCAGAAATACCAAACATGATCAGCATGCCTAGTTTGACCACATGTTACGTTCAATCCGTTGATGATTTAAGGTATATAAAGGCCATAATATCTAGTACACATTACAGGCTACATATGTATTACAACAACAACATCAAACATTTAATAATCTGACAGATAGTGGCCTCCAAATATCTTGTCAGACGCTGATTTTCATTTTCTGGGTTACCCAGAAAGTTCATGGTCAACGTCGGTCAACTCACTTTGACCATGAATATCGTGCAATCTGGATATGTAATGGCTGTGATTCCACTTCCAGATTACAGTCCTCATGTCAGACTACCGATCCAAAGAATAAAACAAGAAAAATCAAAAACAGACACATATCTGTGGCTCCTGACATTGGCTTGTCAAACCACAAATCGTGTTCTTGACAGTTTTGGAAAAACTCGATTTTAAAGCATTTTGATGCTATGGATCTATGTTATATCAACATAGATCATCATTAAACATCATCTAGCAAAGATCTAAACACATACACACGAAAATTATCTAAGCATACAAGATCAAAATGTGAACTAGGGTTTATACCTTCTATTTTCCAATTCTTGATCTATGCTCTCCAATCTGGTTTTTGGTGTTCTAAGAGGTTAATGAGTGACTGAAATACTTCACAAATTCGAGAGTTTAGAGAGAGAATGAGTGGTGGAGAGCTTGAGAGCAAATTGTCAAATATTTATGACTTTTTCTCTCTCCAATCTAATATATACTACTTACTATGTTGCTAGATATGACAATTTCGGCTGATATTGCTAGAGTTTGATGTCCCAAAGTCAAATTAGTGGTTCACCAACTAAAGTTGCTAGCAATTATACAAGTTACCAATTAAAAAAATGAAAAAAGGGCATTTTTGGTCTTTGATTTTAATGACAATCTTAAATACCCTTTTTAATGGCATACATGGAATTTGTCACACCCTTAGGGTTTAACCCCTAGGGTTTAACCCTAAGGTTTTAACCCTTAGGTTTTAAATATTTAGCTTCTAGAAATTTCTAATTAGGGTTTTTAATTAAAAAAATTAAAAATTATAATTAGGGTTTGTAAAATAGAAATTTAGATACTAAAATATAATTAGGGTTTTCTAATCATATTTTAAGTTTAATAAACACCTTATGCTTTCCAATTAGGATTAGGGTTTCTTAATTTAGGGTTTAGGAATCCTGGATATAAAATTAGGGTTTCTAATCTTGAGATTAGGGTTTCTAATCTCTTTTTAGGGTTTATTAGTTTTAAACATTATCTGATCAATCATTGATCATTATGAACATACCGTACAAACACGTTCTCTTCAATATTATTATTTTAATTAAATTTTCTATCGAATCCCTATCTAGAAATTAGGGTTAGGCTTTCTAAAGCTGTTAAGCACAACTCAACTCTAAATTTAGTAGTCAATACACAAATTGACCTTCTCGAGACTCGTATCACAGATACTTTTCACAATTTTGATAATTAATATTAGTATTAATAAAAAAAAATTATTCGTAAAATTTTGATTATTCGAAATCCTGGGTTATCACATTCACCCCTCCTTAAAAATGATTCCGTCCTTGGATTCACCAATTTTTTATTCTCTACATTCTTTTAAAGTTGTATCATCAATTCATTTTTATTAACACAGTATTAATTTGTGTTTCAAATTCTAACATGTGACTTGAATCTATAAGAGAAAGTAGTTCACAGAATTATCTGACTCATAATTCTCGCGTAATTTAAGTTCAAAACGAAATTATTACCTGCTACCACCTCCTGGGCAGCCATCGTATCCTGCGCCGTCATGTTGAATGTACGGGCTGTTGGTCTTCCTGGCTGTGTAGGTTCTCGAGTTGCTAAGGTTCCGGCACCAGGTCCCTTGTTGACACTTTCCTTCTCCACATTCTTCTTTGGACAGTTCCGTACAATATGGTCAGTCGATCCGCACGCAAAACAACCTTGAATTTTCTTCGAATTGGGACAATTGGGTGACATGTGTCCTTCTAGCCTATAGTTATAGCAAACTCCCTTCTTCTTCAGGAAAACTCCAGCATGATTCTTCCCGCAAGTTGCACATGGCTCCCTCCCTTTCCTATTTCCTTCAGTCTTACTACCTAATTGTGTATTCGCACTCAACTTCCTCTTATTAGGGTTACTACCACCATTGCTTCCACCATCATTTGTCTTCTTCTTCTTCTTATCCTGATGGAATCGAGACGCAGCCTCGCTCCCTCCTTCAGCAATTAACGCTTTCACCATCAAAGCCGCGAACGTATTGATCTGCAATACCGCTACCTTGTTGAATATCCCCGGATTCAGCCCATTCTAAAATCTTTTCGCTTTTCTTGCTTTTGTGTCCACCTGATGAGGTGCATATCTCGCTAACTCGTTGAATTTGGCAGCGTATTCTGTTATTGACATGTTGTCATGCTTCAGTTCTAGAAATTTAACTTCCATCCTGGATTGCATACTCGGTGAGAAGTAGTTCTCAAAGAACAACTCCTTGAATCTTGTCCACAACACCACAGTTGTACCAGCTCTCGCTTGATTCGTCTCCCATCAGTAATTGGCTTCTCCTTTCGTCAGATAAGTTGTTAAAGCCGTCTTTTGCTCTTCCGCCACTCGCGCAATGATGAACGCTTTCTCCATCTCTTTTACCCAAGTTTGGGCTTCAATCGGATCTGTGGTCCCTTTGAATTCTGGCGGTCCTACCGCTTTAAAGTCGTTGAAATTAGCCAATCTATCAGCTGGCTGATTTCTCGCTCTTCCTCTTGCTGGAGCATTATTTTCCATAGCTTCGGCTATCATATCTGCAAAGTTTTGCATTGGGTCAGCTTGACCTCCTTCGTTATTCACCGACTGTTCTTTTCGTTGGTTTCGATTATGTCGTCTAGGCGGCATGATCTAATTTAAATAAAAATCTTATATTAATTTTCTTTCTTAACACAATAAGAATTCAGCACATAATTCTCATATAAACGCATATTTATTCAAATAGCACATTTAGTACTTAACACATATTACAATCCCCTTTTAAATCATATCAAGATTAACAACACAACTTTACACAAAAATTTGCAATTCACCATTCACAAATAATTATTACCAGTTCGTCAAACTTACCACACTTATGAGTTCAGGAACTTGCCACAATTATATGAGTGTATGAACTTATCCTAGTCAGACCTTTGACGTCCATTCGTTGAGGGGTTCAAAACATTTCTTTTAATTATGAGTCATTAACTTACCATAAGTATGAGTTTTAAGAACACAGAAATTAATCTTAATCTTATATTAATATAGAAAATAAAGATTTCATTCTTAAAACATATATATTTACATATGCTTAAACATCGTTCTCGATATTATAACACTTAATATCATAAACTTATACCAAAAGATACTATCACATATATCTAAATTGTCTACCGACCACTCCTTTCACCAGTCTTCTTCTTGATGGGACACTTGTTTACTTCCTCAAATTTGGCTTAGGACAATGCGAGAAATATGTCCTTACACATGAAAAATAGTTCTCATATTCTCTTGGTCTTAGATGATGTGCTTGAAATATGTCTTCTTTTTGCTTAAAGTTGAAATAAACATTTTTCCACATCATGCATTCTCCCGCGTGAGTCTTTCCACACTTGCTACATGCTTGCTTCTTCTTCGGGTTTGACTTTTTAGAATTAGGGCTATCATTGTCCCTCTTTCGCTTATTCTTGTCTTTCTGCTGCTTGATGGTTCCTTCCGATGATCCACGACCTTTAGTCTTCATCCTTTCCACCTGCGCCTTGAGCTCGTTTCATTCTTGATCATTTCACCAGCATGCTAGCGCTTTTCAGCTTCACATCCTCAATCGTCTTCAATACTCCTCCAAGAGAAACACTTTACTCAAGTTCTTGAACTTCCTAAATGAGTTATCTAGATGTATGGTTATAATCCTAGGGTTGGCCCCCAAATCAGGGTTACCTAAACCCTGGGTTACTTGACCCCCGAGTTTGGTGTTCATGATCCACAATATAATAACATCTAACTACCTATTTAAATATGAATAGGAATACAAAAGTCATTAACATAAGTTGTTAATACATAAGTCCCAGGTTTGCTAACCTTAAAATTACAAACATACCCCTTAGATAAACAAAAAGGGTTTACAATATAATACAACATAATAATAATATTGTTCATTATACTACTCCAGCATCTTGCCTTTGCCTTTGTTCTTCTTTGACCCGCTGGCCTCTTCGTTCCTAGCTGAAATGTTTTATTTATAGCAAGGGTGAGCAACAAGTTTGCTCCGCAAGTTAAGACATACAATAAAGGTATACGAATCAATAAGAACAGACTATCTATTTTGATAGAATGAAACCAAAGTTTTGGGAACTTTGAAATAGCTGAACAAATCGTTAATCAATAATAAGTCTTCTCGAATTCTAGGCAACTCAATAATTTGATAATGAAAGAGTACAACGCTTTCAAAGTTTCTGTGATATTCTAATGAATAATCAAGAATCAATTCTACGCAATTACAAAGTGGAATGTTTTCCAGATTTATGCTGAGTGATCCATTGGATCTAGAACTTCTACTTTCTCGGGTATCTATCAAAGATTTACTTTGATACATACGCAGGAGTATCAGATAACCATAAAGATTAAATCATACCCCTCTGCAAGTACTTAGAGCCGGCCAACTCCTTGTACCCTATATTATGCATAATACTTACGTTGCGCGCAATGGTCGAATATACGACTAAAAAAATGTTCCCTTTTTATAAAAGGTTGTTCTTCTTAGTCTCAGAATTAAGATTTAATTTAACAACGAAATTTAATGATTTCAATATCTATTTACTTATCGATCTAGCCGAAATAATTGTCATCGATCTATCAATAACAATTGAATTCTCTTCTCGAATCTATCAAGTTCTAACAAATGTTTGTCTAGCCAGAATAATTAGCTAAGACATTTCTCAACATAATTTGACAATAAAAATGAATTATCTGTACTGTCAATTCTATCTTCTACGAATATGAATATCCAACAATAGTTATTCTACAAATGTATATTCTCTGAATCATTAATTCAATTTGAATTATTAATCATGCACTAACTGCGAATAATCAACAATAAATTCCCTGGACATGGCATAATTAGCAATAATTAACCATTATAATAATTGAATGAATATAACTGAAGGTTGAGTTAGGAAACTTGCCTTCCGCGTTGATTATAGCTACACAATATAATTAGCGCGTTTCGTAAGACCTATATTCAACAATATCGGTCTCACAATTAGCACAATAATTTATAACACGTAATAATTGTATTTTACTGGTCAAACTTCTCCTAGACACATTACCCATAGCCAGCCACATTAGTGTTTATAACCTATCTAAACACTTAACAAGTCTAACTAGTTCGATTGCGGTTGGACTTACGGTCCATTCTCGATTGTTACGGTCACCTATCCAAACAATTAACACATTGATTATCAATTAAACTTGGTCTCTAAGCTTCAATATTATTTTAGATAAGTCAAATATCGTTTATAATATTTTTGAAAGCTTTTAATAATTTATAAATAATTATTATAATTTATAATAATTTTTAAAACACTTAAATCATTTTTAAATGATTTAATTATCAAATAATCTTATTATCATTAATATTTAATAATATAAAAATATAAAAGTTATACTTGTCAAAATAATAAAGTTATTATTAATAACTTAAAATATTTTTAAATCATCAATATTCTACTTAAATGATTTTGAAAATAATGAAAATTATTTTTAAATCATCACCATTAATATTTAAATATTAATGAAATTATTATCAAAATATTAAAAGTCAATAATTATAACTTCAAATATTTTAAATCATTTTCTCATTTTTAAATGATTTTTAAATCAATAAAATCATTTTTAATTCATTTATTTAATTAAATAAATAAATAATCTAATATCATTAATATTAATTTATTAATGAGAATTCTCCAAAAATATTAAAAATTATATTTTAAAATCCCAAATATATTCTAACACTTTATTCTTATTTTAAATGATTTTTAAATCAATAAAATCATTTTTAACTTATTTATTTAATTTAATAATTAAATAAATGTAATATCATTAATATTAATTTATTAATGAAAATTCTCCAAAAATATTAAAAGTCACATTTTATAACTCAAAATATTGTTAAATACATTATTCTTATTTAAAATAATTTTTCATAATATTAAATCATTTTTCTCTAACTTATTTAATATACTAATTAAATAAATTAAATACCATTTTTATTCAAATAATTATAATTATTAAATAAAAATGTCACAAACAATTAAAAGTTATTTTTCAGAATTTAAAATGATTTTTAAAACCATTTTTAGTAATTTTTATAAGTATTTCTATTTTTAATAATTTTCGAAATATTCAGAAATTAGAAAATAAATAAACCGTCGCTATAGGGCTTTAGCGACACAAAGCGTCGATGTTGGTGTTCTTGAGCCTCAAGAACACTGACAGCTTCGTGTTTAAGGGTCATCGTTTGACCACGATTGATTCTCTGTGTAATGCGTTTCTGGGCTATCTTGAATCGTGATTGTGTAGTGTTTATGTAACACTATAACATCCAAGCATCATATTGGTCATACAACAAAACAACAAAACGATCTAATCTCTCAAATATTCTATCAGACGAAATCTTTGTTTTCTAGGTAACCCAGAAACCTAGACAGTGTTGACTAGACACTTTCAATCACAATTTGATCAAGGTTTTGATCATCTTATGGGTGTGTTCTTGGTTCAAACAGGTAGTACACATTACAAGGAACAATAACATAACACTAACTCAGTTCGAATACATCAAAATCATCATATTTAACCTGGTCAAACATTGTCAGAAATTGTGTTCTTCCGGTTTCTGGATTTTCCAGAAACGGTAACCATGATCGACAGGTCTAGTTTGACAATTTCCTCTGTTCGATATGATGATGGTTTAAAGGATCTAAAGGCATAGATCTACACTCCAGACAACAGAATACAAGTATATGACAACAAAATCAACATAACACTAAAAACCGGACAGATCAAGAGGCTTAAAATCATTTTCAGACGGCGATCATTACATTTCAGGTTACCCAGTTATACTTTCGGTATGCCTTTACGGTCGGCGGGTTTGATGGATTATATCTTAGAATCCAGACATTTAATGACTCTGTTTTATTTTGCAGACTAAAGACCACATATCACGCTACATGTAACAACTTTTAAACATCCAAAAACATAAACGAACAAGAATCTATGGCTCCTGACATTTGTTTGTCAGACCAAAAATTTTGTTCTTTGACAGTTTTGAAAATCTTTACTTTTAAAGCATTTTGATGTTATGGATCTATGGTATATCACCATAGATCATCATAAAACATCATATTACACTTATAAAAACACAAAATAACAAACTCTAACTTGGCATACATGATCAAAATACAAATCTAGGGTTTATACCTCTCTTTTTAAATCTTGGATCTTGATCTTCCTAAATGATCTTGGGTGTTTAGTAGGTACATTTATGTGGTGAGTTACTTGATATTTTAAACCACAACGTTTTGAGAGAGAAAATGAGAGTTGGTGAGAGCTTATATGCAAATTGGCTAATAAAATGGACTTTCTCTCTCTAAATCTCTTATATAAGCTTAGATGTTGCTTGGATATGAGATTTTTGGCTGATTTGGCTGGTGTTTTGTCTCACAAAGTCAAAGTAGTTGTTAACCCACTAAAGTTGCTAGCATTTTTACAAGTTATCATTTAAAGAAAATGAAAAAGGGCATTTTGGTCATTTGTATTTTATTTTTAATGGCATGCTTGGAATTTGTCACACCCTTAGGGTTTAAATAATTAGTTTCCAAAAATTTCTAATTAAGGTTTTAATTAGAAAAATAAAATTTCTAAATTACAATTAGGGTTTGAAAAATAGAAATTAAAATAACAAAAATATAATTAGGATTTTCTAATCATATTTAAGTTTAATAAACACCTTAGACTTGCCAATTAGGATTAGGGTTTCCTAATTTAGGGTTTAGGATTCTCGAATATGAAATTAGGGTTTCCCGGCGTACAATTAGGGTTTCTAACGGTACGTTAGGGTTTCTAATTGTGAGATTAGGGTTTCTAATCTCTTATTAGGGTTTATAAATTTTAAACCTTATCCAATCTATCATTGATCAAAAATTCTATACCGTTTAAACACATACATAGTAATATAATTGTTTTAATTATATTTTATATCGAATCCCTATCCGTAACTAGGGTTAGGGTTTCTCATCTTTTTAAGCACAACTCTACTCTAAAATTTATTAGTCAGTATACAAATTGACTTTCTCGAGACTCGTATCACAGATACTTGTCACAAAATAATTAATCAATATAAATTTTAATAAAAAAAAACAATTTATTCGTAAAATTTTGAATATTCAAAATCTCGGGTTATCACATTCACCCCTCCTTAAAAGGATTCCGTCCTCGGAATCACCGCTTTCTTATTCTCTACAATCTTTTAAAGTTGTATCATCAATTCATTTTTATCAACACAATATTCATTTGTGTTTCAAATTCTAACCTGTGACTTGAATCTATAAAAGAAAACAATTCATAGTAATTATCTAACTCATATTATTCGCGTAATTTAAGTATTAAGTGAAATCGTTACCTGGTGCCACCTCCTGAGTAGCTACTGCATCCTGCGCCGACATGTTTAATGTACGGGCCGTTGGTCTTCCTAGCTGTGCAGGGCCTCAAATTGCCAAGGTTCCGCTACTGGGTCCCTTGTTAACACTTTCCTTCTCAGTATTCCTCTTTGGACAGTTCCGTACCATATGGTCAGTTGATCCACAGGCGTAACAACCTTGTACCTTCTTTGGACTGGGACAATTGGGCGACATGTGTCCCTCTTGCCCGCAGTTATAGAAAACTCCCTTCTTCTTTAGGCAAACTCTAGCATGGTTCTTCCCACAATTCGAATATGGCTCCCTTCCTTTCCTATTATCTTCTGTCTTATTACCCGACTGGGTATTCTCATTCCATTTCCTCTTATTTGGATTCCTACCACCACTGCTTCCACCATCATTTGTCTTCTTCTTCTTCTCTTGATGAAATCGAGATGCAGCTTCGCTCCCTCCTTCAGCAATTAACGCTTTCTCCATCAACACCGTGAACGTATTGATCTACAATACCGCTACCTTGTTGAATATCCCCGGCTTCAGCCCATTCTCAAATCTTCTCGCCTTTCTCGCCTCTGTGTCCACCTGATGAGGTGCAAATCTTGCCAACTCGTTGAATTTGGAAGTATATTCAGATACCGACATGTTCTCCTGTTTTAGTTCTAAAAACTTGACTTCCATCCTGGATTACATACTCGGTGAGAAGTAGTTCTCAAAGAACAACTCATTGAATCTTTTCCACAACACCATCGTTGTACCAGCCCTAGCTTGATTAGTCTCCCACCAGTAATTAGCTTCTGCTCTTCTGCCACTCGCGCAATGACGAATGCTTTCTCCATCTCCTTCACCCAAGTTTAGGCTTCAATTAGATCTGTGGTTCCCTTGAATTTCGGCGGTCCTACCACTTTAAAGTCCCCGAAGTTAGCCAATCTATCAGCTGGCTGATTTCTCACTATTCCTCTTGTCGGAGCCCTATTTTCCATAGCTTCGGCTATCATATCTGCAAAGTTTTGCATCGGGTCAACTTGACCTCCTTCATTATTCACTGACTGTTCTTCTCGTTGGTTTGATTACGTAAATCTAGGCGGCGTGAAATCGATTTAAATAAAAATCTTATATTAGTTCTCACATAATCGAATATTTATTCAAATAGCACATAGTACATTTAGTACTTCACATATTACTATCCTTTTTAAATCATATCGGGATTATTAACCTGACTTTACACAAAAAGTTACAATTCTCCATTCACACATAGTTATTACCGGTTTCGTCAAACTTACCACACTTATGAGTTCAGCAACTTGCCACAATTATATGAGTGTATGAACTTATCCTAGTCAGACCTTTGGCGTCCATTCGCTGAGGGGTTCAGAACATTTCATATAATTATGAGTCATTAACTTACCATAAGTATGAGTTTTAAGAACACACAATTTAATCTTAATCTTATATTCATATAGAAAATAAAGATTTAATTCATAAAACATATAAATTTACATATGCTTAAACATTGTTCTCGATATTACAACACTTAATATCAAAAGCTTCTACCCAAAAGATACTAACGCTCAAACTAAAGCTATCTACCGTCCACTCCCTTCACCAATCTTCTTCTTGTTGGGACACTTGTTGAATCCGTGACCCGTTTGCCCACATGAAAAACACTTCCACAAATTTGGCTTAGGACAATGCAGACAAATATGTCCTTCCTGCTTACAATTGAAGCACACATTTTTCCACATCATGCATTCTCTCGCGTGAGTCTTCCCACACTTGCTACAGGCTTGCTTCTTCTTCGGGCTTGACTTTTCAAAATTAGGGCTGTCGTTGTCCCTCTTTCTCTTTTTCTTGTCTTTATGTTGCTTGATTGTCCCTTCAGACGATCCACCACCTTCCGCCTTCATCCTTTCTATATGCGCCTTGAGCTCGTTCTTTTCTTTAGTCATTTCGCGTAACGCTCACTCCGTCTTCCACAGTTCCTCCAAGAGAAATTCCTTACTCTGGAGTTCTTGAACTTCTGCAGCTAGTTGATCTTGTTCTCCAACTATAGTCTTATTCTTTAACTCTACCTTAGCTGGCTCAGACTCTGCCTCCTCATCTCCACTCAGATACATCTCGGGATAATCATCATGATCGCTCACCAGATTAACCATAGGTTCATCTTCTCCCACCTTTTCCACTGATTTGCTTTGCGCTGGCACCTTGGCTTCTGGCACCGGTGCAACAATCGCTAGCATCTCCACACTCATTTGATCTTCTCCAGACATCCTACAATCAGTTTAAACAACTGGATTAGTACTTCACCAATAAAAAATTCTCACACTATGTGTCCACATATCTTGTGACGCCCCCAAAATAGGTATACATCACCCATCTTGGTTCGCCAGATACAAGGTACTGAATTCAAATACAACTTAGTTATAAAACCGTCGTGTACAATACAACAAAACATAACCTGTGAGTTTGAATACAAATATTGTCTACTAGAGAGTATAAAAACTCAAAAGGAATCCTCATTACAATTATTATCACACTATTTCACAGAATAGTGAGGACTACTAATGCACCATCTAGGACCATCACTCTGTTCCCCAAATAGTCCCTACTACGTTCTCATTTCCTAAAGAGAACAATGAAAGTAAAAGGATAAGATCAACTAGCCCAGTAAGAAATATTATGATTAAGATAATGCAAAATAATTTATCGTTAGCCTTTAACAATGTTAAACTGATAAAATATAATAAATATCAAGTTTAACTGCAGCGGAACAAGCAATCCATTAGAAGAGTCAAGTAGAGAATAAAATCTTCTATCTTCTATGATTTAAAAGGGTTTTTCATCACTTTTATCGCTAGGACTCAGCTTAATAAATAATCCACATCATCGAATCACCCCTGCACTACGGCCAAAGATATTCTTTAGTATCACGACCACAAAATATCCATGCACTACGGGATATTCTTTCGTGTATTCATTAATGGTCAGGATCATGCCAACAACTGTCCATCAATGCACTACGGGCCAATGAGGACTTTTACCACATCATTTGTAACATTACGATCATGATTACCTTTGAATAATCCACAGTCGTAATCATACCAAGTCCATCTATGCACTACATACCACAGATGACTTTCAACAAAATATAAACATGAGGATGATGACAATGATATAAGAATTCAATAAAACAAGTTCAAGAATTAATTTATCTAGGGCGATAACATCCAAATTGTCAACATGATCTTTGCTTTGTAGAGTAAAATTCAAGAATGCTCGGAAGAATATTTTCATGAAAAGATCTTTGGATGAAGCGCAAATATCGAGGATATTCCACTAATTTCATGGAGTATAGAAGTCAAAGTTTTAACCATTTGAGTATAGTAAAGAATGGAATAACAAAAGAAATCACCATGCATGCGATAGGCCTTGCAGGCGAGTTATTCAACGAGAATAATAAATAACGGAACCGGTCCGGCGTAAAAGCGCATGCATGACAGGATATTCAACAAAACAATAAAGAATGGAACCGGGTCCGGCGTAAAAGCGCATACGTACATGATATTCAATGAATAATAAAAAGGCTGGAACCATGTCCGGCATAAAGCATACATCTGAGGATATTCAACAGAATAATAAAGAATGGAATAATGAAGAGTTTCACCAAGTACATGGTAGCAGCGTATCTGAGTTATTCAGCAGAATAATAAATAATGGAATAACAGAAGTTCTCTTCATGAATACAAAAGAAATAATACCCCTTATGGGTACAACAAATAACATTCCTTACCTTAAAAGAAACTGGATATTGGAAAAGTGAAGTAACAAAATACTTTTCTTCTTTCTCTCTATAGTTTATCTCTCTAGAGTTTCAGTGAATTCGTAAGAAATAATGAAGGAATGATCTTCTATTTATAGGAAAATGGGTGAATAGTAACTAATTCATGAGCGGTCCAGTTGATTTACTTTTAAGCGGACGGTCCATATTGGTTTACTATTAAAACTTAAATGACGGTCCATCTTGATTTACGATTAAAAATTTAAACCAAATGATCCATATTGATTTACTATTATAACTTTCACCAACGGTCCATATTGATTTACTATTATATCTTCAACCAATGAGCCGGTAAAAAATTAGCACATCTCCTCATGGAATAATATTGTACCTAAAAATGATTTGGAATGAAAAGAAATATATCTTACGGGTGAATAGTACCCAAGTGAATAGTAACTTCGTGAATAGTAACTCGTGAATAATAACTCGTGAATAATAAATCGTGAATAGTAACTCGTGAATAGTAACTCATGAATAGTAACTCGTGAATAGTAACTCGTGAATAGTAACTCATGAATAGTAACTCGTGAATAGTAACTCGTGAATAGTACTCGGAACTACGAAAAGTGTCCCGAATACCGATTGAACAATATATCCTCCGGACATCAATTATACTAACACAAATAAGTCCAACCTGATGGAACTATAAAATTCATCTTTAATCAACACGAACTTATTCATTATTAATATTATAATTCACAATATTTAACAACCATGTCGTTCCCAGGAAAGAGGGGCTTTCCGATAAGGATTTCTCCTTATAGGCACGCAATTAGGTGACCAAACCTCTCCTTGAAAGAACTTCTAGACATTGTCGATATTGTAAATAATAATATGAATAACTTTCTTTATCTCAATTATTGATTTAATAATATATCATATTATCACGAGATGATCTTTGTAGCAATAATTTAATCGATAATATGAGAGATATGATGATCAAGAACTCTTTGTAGTAATAATTGAGTATAAGCGGTGACTTCTCACATAAGCATCAATAATCAATATCATGTGTTCTTATGTAACCCGCAGCGTATTCTTGTACTTTTACTATCGGGTAGTAGATTCAGCGGTTTTAACGGTAACACCTCATTGTTATTTTTATAGAAAGATAATTTTGTCGTTTTTTAACTACGACAATACTTCCATTGTGGGGTCCACTAATGATTGTGACGACGTACGAATATTCCCTGTAAAAACGAATATTCCCCGACCAATCGAATATTATATAACCACTTGCTTACTTTGCAAAATTTGTAAATATTACCCACAACTATAACATTATATCAAATCAACACCATAATATTCAAAAATATAATTCGAGAAAATTATTCTTTATTCATAAAAGTTTGGGTCTTACAACCTCCCATTCTTATGAAATTTCGTCCTCAAAATTAGGGTACATACCTGGTATGTCAAAGAGATGAGGATACCTTGACTTCATCTCAGATTCTAACTCCCAAGTCATTTCCTCCACATTGTGGTTTCTCAACAAAACTTTGACTTGAGTTATAACCTTGGAGCGTAGAACAAGATCCTTCTTATCCAAGATTTTAACAGATAACTCTTCATACGTTAAATATTCCTCTATCTCGTCTGGTTCTAACTCAATAATGTGGTTCGGGTCTTTCACTTATTTACGTAACATAGATATGTGAAAAACATTATGAACACGAGACATACTTGGCGGTAAGGCGAGTCTATAGGCCACAGTTCCTACTCGATAGAGGATTTAAAATGGGTCGATGAATCGAGGATTGAGCTTCCCTCTCTTTCCAAATCTCGTAACTCCTTTCCATGGAACAATACGTAACAACACATGATCTCCTATATCGAATTCCACGTCCTTTCGATGAAGATCAGCATAACTCTTTTATCGATCTTGTGAGGTTTTTATACGTTATTGGATTGTTTGAATCTTTTCCGTAGTCATACGTACCAACTCCGGTCCCAACAACGTTGCTTCACCTACCTCATCCCGACATCTTTGGAGAGCGACACTTTCTTCCATCTGGCGCCTCAAATGGAGCCATGCCGATTGCTTGCTTGATAAGCTGTTGTTGTAGGAAAACTCCACCGATGATAAGAACTTGTCCCAACTTCCCTTGAAGTCGAGGACACAAAGTCTTAATAGATCTTCAAGAGTTTGAATAGTCCTCTCCAGTTGTCCGTCAAATGCGAGGATGATATGCCGAAGCTAAATCGTGAAAGTCTGTGCCCATAGGCGTTTTGCAAACTAACCCAAAATCGTGAAGTGAATCTTGGATCTCGATCAGAAACTATGGATACTGGCATACCATGCAGTTTTACAATCTCGTTTATATACATACGAGCAAGATGTTCAAGTGTATAAGTTTCTCGTATCGGTAAGAAATGAGCAGACTTGGTTAATCTATCAACAATGACCCAAATTGCATCTATGCCTTGAGAAACCTTAAGAAGGCCAAGTGCTTGAAATCCATGGTAATGTGCTCCCACTTCCATTCTAGAATTTCAAGCGATTCTGATGGACCTTTTGGTACTTGATGCTCGCTTTAACTTCGTTGACAAGTTAGACACCTTAAGATAAGCAGTACTATATCTCTCTCTTCATATTGCTCCACCAAAATGCATGGCGAAGATCATGATACATTTTGGTACTCGAGATGGATTAAAAGCGGTGTGTTGTGCACCTCCATCATGATTTTATACTTTAAATCAGGGTCGTTAGGAACACAAAGTCTGGAGTTGACTCGAAGTATTCCTTCTTCATCGATTCTTGCTTCCGGCATAGTACCTTCTTGCACTTTCTTCCTCATACGCATCAACTCCAGGTCTGTAGCTTGAGCAGCTTTAACTTTATCAATTAAAGTTGGTTCTACTCGTATATTCGCCATCGTCACATGGGTCCCTGGAGTCTTTAATTCTATCTCCATCCTGTGCAAGTCACACAAAATGGGCCTTTGCGTTGACAATATCGCTTTTCGTACTTGTATATGATCTTCTACTTAATCGTCGGCTACCACGTTCGCGGGCCGAGGATGGTATTGGATGGTATGATCATAATCTTTCAACAATTCAAGCCCAGCGTCGTTGTCGCGTGTTAAGTTCCTTTTGAGTGAAGAAATATTTGAGGCTTTTATGATCCGTAAAGATCTCCACTTTCTCCCCATACAAGTAATGCCTCCAAATTTTAAGTGCGAAGACAACAACTGCTAACTCTAGATCATGAGTAGGATAATTCCTCTCATATTCTTTGAGTTTTCTTGAGGCATAGGCTATGACTTTCCCATGTTGCATGAGAACACATCCCAACCCTTTTCCCGAAGCATCACTGTAGATGACAAATCCCTCAAGAGCGGATGGTATTCTCGAGCAGTCTTTGAAATGAGTCTCTTCTTGAGTTCTTGAAAACTCTTCTCACATTCTTTGCTCCAACCAAACTTTGTATCTTTCCAAGTCAAATTTGAGTTAATGGAGTAGCGATTCGAGAAAATCCTTCCACGAATCTCCGATAATAACCGACTAAACCGAGAAAGCTACGTACTTGATCCTTGATTTAGGTTGCTCCCGACTTTGAATAGATTTGATCTTTGTCGGGTCAAAAGATATTCCATGACTTGATACTACGTGCCCCAAGGAATGCTACTTCCTCGCCCGAACTTCGCATTTCTTCAACTTGGCATAAAGCTTGTATTCACGAAGTTTTTGGAGTGTCGACCTCAAGTGTTGCTCATGATCTTCACGGCTTTTGGAATAAATAAGGATGTCATCAATAAAAAGCGACCACAAAGTGATCAAATATTTCTTGAATACTTGGTTCATCATATCCATGAAAGGCGTTAGGAGCATTATTCATTCGAAAGGACATGACTAGGAATTCATAATGCCGTCATCAAGGAGTTTTGAAAGCCGTCTTTGGAATGTCATCGGTTCTAATCTTCAATTGGTGATATCGAGAGCTAAGATCGATCTTTGAAAAGAATTTGGCTCCTTGCTGGTGGTCAAACAGGTCATCAATACGTGGCAATGGGTACCTATTTTTATGGTGACATGATTGACTCGGATAATCAATACAAAGTCGCATACTCCCATCTTTCTTCTTCACGAATAGAATAGGAGCACCCCGAGGAGGCGTCTTGGGGCCGAATGAAACCAATGTCTAATAATTTCTGTGATTGGGTCTTTAACTCCACGAAGTTGATAGGAGCCATTCGATATAGGGCTTTGGAAATGGGTTTTGTACGGAGTTCAAAGTCGATACAAAATTTAATTTCATGCTCTGGGGGTAGGCCAGGAAGTTCTTCAGGGAATACGTCAGGAAATTTATTAACAATAGAAATATCGTTCAAAACTGACATATTTTTGTTAAAATCTGTGACATGAGCTAAGAAAACTTGACATCCGTTTTTTAATAAACGAATAGCATTATGGCTTGAAATGACCGTGATTGATTTTAATGGTTTGGTCACTTGAATTCGCATAATAGGTTGATTAGGAATATGAAAACTAACAACCTTACGAAAATAATCAATTTTTGCATGATGAATACTTAACCAATCAATCCCTAGAATTACGTCAAACGCAAGTATTTTTAAAGAAATAAGATCGACAGGTAATGTGAGGGTACCAATTTGAACCAAACAAGACTTATAAATAGTGGATGTAATGAAGGTTTCTCCCAACGAAGTTTCCACAGATAAGTCAAAGTCTAATTTCTCTGAAGTCAAATTTAATCGTTGAGCGCAAGTAGTTGAAACAAAAGAATGGGTAGAACCGGTATCAAATAAAGTATAGACTTCGCTAGAGTTTATGATAAGCTTTCCCGTGATGACCTCATTCGGGTTCCTTGCTTTTTGGGAGGTCACAACAAACGCTCTCCCTTGCACTACCGGCTTTGACTTTTTTGGGACGGCCTTTCGTGCCTCCATCCTAGCTAAACTTGTCTTCGGTGAATGACAAAATCGGGCTAAGTAACCTTTTCTTCCATAATTATAACATGCTTTGGATGGCATCGCGTAGTTTGGACTGATATGTCCCTCCCCTCCGCATTTGAAGCATATGATAGGTGGTCGTTCTCCTTCCTTAACAACGGGTGATGGTGCTAACGTCTTTCTATCATTGTTGAATCTCCACTTCTTGAAATTTCCATTCTTATTGTTTTGGCCCGGATTACCACCGAAGTGGTTACCATTTATGGCCTATTGATTCAACGGGTGATGGCCTATTGATTCCCTCCACTTTTATTGTCACCGCTTCGATGACTGCTCCCACTGGTATTATCATTTTGCCGACTGCTCTCTTTTGGTTCCGTTGACTCGTTTTTGCGCTCCACTAACTGAGCCCTATTTACAACATCTGAATACAAACACAGTTTATGAGAAATAAGATGTTGACGTATCTCCAACTTCAAACCTCTTAAAAACATTCACTTCATTCTCTCTTCATTGTCCACAGAGTGGGGATATAAACCGGGACAACTTCGGTGAACTTGGCCCGTCTTTGCGACACGGTCGTATTATTTTGCTCCGACTTGATGAATTCTACCTCTTTTATATAGCGAATACTTTTGGGAAACTACTTATCGTTGAATAGTTCTTGGAACTTTTCCCAAGACATCTTCGGTCTGCGGCGGGTTGAGTCGCTTTCTGGATTCCCACCGATGTCTGCCTCTCCTCGCAACATAAAAAGCGACAAAGGAAACCTTTTGCTCCTCGGAGCATCCCAAGACATCAAATATCTTGGTGATCTGCTTTATCCATGCTTCCGCCTTAAGTGGTTTTGGCTCTCGATAAACTCCGGTGGTCTCGGCTCCTTGAAGCATTTAGCGGTGGACCGTCAAGAGAGTTTCGATGTTTCCACCTACATTTTGGATGAGGGAGCGCTCTACTTTCTTTGTTGCATGAATTACATAAAGCCTCTGAACATTCGATCATTCATCATTTGGTCGGTGTTGTTGTTTGCATGAGGATTGTCGCTTTCTAATGCACATTATCACGATTATTGATATGTGGTGAATCAGCGGTCGCTTTGTGCTCCATTGCTATTCTCAACATTCTCATATGTCATTTTCAAATACAGCCACAAAACAAAAGGTTAATTGACATGTAACATATTATCCCTAAATTCCGACCGACAAATTAAATACCAAAAAAAACTTAGGTAGGTCATACTAGCGAAGAAATTCCCGAAATCTCTCCCTCTAGTTCTATTCTCACCTCTTAGCGGGATCATATCCCTAAGCTTTGCTACTGTTGTGGCGCCCCCAAAATAGGTATACATCACCCATCTTGGTTACTTGGATACAAGGTCTGAAATTCAAATACAACTTAATTATACAGCCAAGTAGGTGTACAATACAACAAAACATAACTGTGAGTTTGAATACAAATATTGTCTACTAGAGAGTATAAAAACTCAAAAGGAGTCCTCATTAAAATTATTATCACATTATTCCACAGAATAGTTAGGACTACTAATGCACCATCTAGGACCATCACTCTGTTCCCCGACTAGTCTTTGCTACGTTCTCATTTCCTGAAGAGAACAATGAAAGCAAAAGGGTGAGCTCAACTAGCCCAGTAAGAAATATTATGACTAAGATAATGCAGAATAATTTATAGTTAGCCTTCAACAATGTTAAACTGATAAAATATAATAAATATCAAATTTAACTGTAGCGGAATAAGCAATCCATTAGAAGAGTCAAGTAGAGAATAAAATCTACTATCTTCTATGATTTAAAAGGGTTTTTTGTGACACCCCCAAATCCGGGTACTTTGATTCCACGGGATTTGGTGTTCACTGTACAAATATCATCTATCTATCTACCCATAATAAATGCAAACCATGCAATAAATAGAAATAAAATCTTCCTTTTATATGGTTACAACATCTGAATCATAAACATAATCCCAGGTTAAACTAACCTTAATCATCTGTGCGAAAATATAAACAATAAGTCTTAAACAACATCATTAACTCAAGTCTAACATAAATACATCATCAAATAAAATAACAAGTCTTCATCACTTACTAACTTTGCCCTTGCCTTTACTAGTGGAAGGTTCATCGGTTCTTTCGTTCTTAACTGCAATGTTATTAATAAGCAAGAGTGAGCACTATTGCTCACAAGTATAACAAAGAAATAATAGTATAATAACATGCAAGTGAATCAAAGACATCTGAATAAAAGCTCAACTTTTGAATCAAGAATGAATAACAAGAATCAAAAAATTCTGAGGGTCATAAGACCTTGAACTATGTCCTAGGTTATCAAGGGTTATACTTGCAAACTTTAACAGTCATAAGATTATGGAACTTTCTTCTCGTACTTAGGGGGATCAGCCCTTAGTACCATACTGTGCACAATATCTTAACGCTAACGCATAAATAAATCCCTTTGCAGTATTGTTCATCTCAGTTTGACATTCGAGTACGCACCAAAGGAAGTTTGGTTTGGATAATTCATCAAGGGTTCTGAAATTTAGAACGCTCATCAACTATGGACTAGTTGAATCAATAAGGGTTCGCTAGTCTAATAAGGTTCAATAATAATGATATTCAAATTGAATAATAATCTCAAGAGGTATACAATAGGATAATTATTTTATAACTGAATCATGCTTTGAAAAGATAATCAATCTTTAGTATAACATTTGAACTTGAATAATAGTAATGATAATTTACTCGAGGTAAATAATAAACTTGAACAATAATGACAAGTAGGGTTAGGAAACTTGCCTAGTGCGTAGATTACACTTTAACTAAGCATGTTCTTTGAATTTAATCATACATACCATTCACATTCACAATACTAGTTAATTATAACTTAACTAATCATCAAAAACTCATTCTCTTTGTCTAACTTCGGTTATGAATTCGTTGTCCGAAAATAACACTTCATGAATAACAAGTTAATTATGTATTCAATAATTCAATTCACATGCAATTATGTTATTTACATGTTAAACAACTATTTTACATCTCATTATACTTCTAACATATGTCCATGTTCATTACATTAAGTTGTTTTCACATTGCTAGACTTAATAAATTTAAAATTTTCATTTCTGAACTTTCTGCAGAGTGGCCTTTCTTGGCGTCCTTTATTACACTTGGTCTTCATCTTTGGCGAGATGGCTCTGTGGTAGGACTCTTAACCTTCTTGGTGGAAGTGTACTTATGACTCGAGATATGGTAACTATGACAGCGGTGGCTGACTTGATCTTGATGGTAACATGACACGGGAAATAAGCGGTGGCCGTATTTGTGATGCGGCGTGCAGAACCTGAAATGGCAGTTCACGAAAAATTGCAGAACATGCCAATTTCTCCCAATTTCTTATTTTTTACTCGAAATTAGACATACCCATATGATGTAATTCATGCATAAACACAACCCAACATTTATATAACGACTTTAACCAATGTAAACACTTAATTACAGAATTTAAGCATGCAATTTCACTGACTTTGATGTTCTTAAAGGTTTTGAAAATAAAACATGAAAATTGTCACTACGAATTTGTTATAACACCGAATCCTTTTATTTAAACTTTGGTCTCTTCGTATCAACATGCATAACAACATACGAGTGTAAAATTTAGGGATAATATACGATCAACACATGAAATATCACGTATAAGGCCATATGGCCAAAATCCAAACTTTGTAATTTATGAAAAACATATACGACGTGTGTTTTCATGAAACTAATGATATGGTTTATGAAATATATATAATTAAATACAATATGGTAACATTTAACACATAGACAACACATAATCCATACCCTTTATAAATACAGAGACCTTACAGAAAACTTGAAAGCCATTTTTCATAAAACTTACACAACGTAACTTTAAAAATTTTGGTAAGGAGGAGATTACCCTGAGTGTAAGGTATAGATTAGAAGACTTAGATGTTTTCTTAAATTCTCCTCTTTCAATCTCTTTCACAATATCTTAATTTTCTCTAACAATTCTCAAACTCTCTCTCTGAATATTTCTTAGACTTAGTAATAATGAAGGAATAAAGAGAAGACGTATAATAATTAAGCTTGTTGGACAGCGTATAATGGTTAGTTACTCCAATAGTGGGTAACTGCTTCCAACTCCCCATAGTGCCTTGTTTGGCTAGCAAGAATAGATTTCAAAACTATTTAATTAAATAAAGCTTTATCATATAGTTTAATTAATGTCACACTCCTTCATAAAATAATTCAATATTTTATTTAATTTACTTTAAATACAATATAATAAATTCTCATAAATTCACATAGTCACATAATTAAATTTTTCATTAATAAATAATGTCAAATTATTAACTCTCTAATTAATAATTAAATTAATTAAAATACATTAGGCTTACTTAGTATTTCTTTTAATACTGATAAGCTCACATAATTACATATATAGAATAAAAATTCTCCACATTAATTTAATAAATGTAACACATATAATTAAATTAATCTACCACAATGCATCAATTAATTATTTAATCTAATAATTAAATTATCGAAAATATTTATTTACTTCGATAAATATTAAAATTAATTTTAAAAATCTCGTTTGTCACATTTTTCATCACTTTTATCATTGGGACTCAACTTAATAAATAATCCACATCATCGAATCACCCCACACTTTCTGACTTTAGGATATTCTTTAGTATCACGACCACAAATTATCCATGCACTACGGGCGAGGACATTCGTGTATTCATTAATGGTCGTGATCATGCCAACAAGCGTCCATCGATGCACTCTACGGGCGGTGAGGACTTTTACCACATCATTTGTAACATTGCGGTGATGATTACAAGAATAATCCACAGTCATAATCATACCAAGTCCATCATGCACTACATGTACCACGGATGACTTTCAACAAAATATAAACATGAGGATGATGACAATGATATAAGAATTCAATAAAACAAGTTCAAGAATTAATTTATCTAAGGCCGATAACATCAAATTGTCGACATGATCTTGCTTTGTAGAGTAAAATTCAAGAATGCTCGGAAGAATATTTTCATAAAAAGATATTGGATGAAGCGCAAATATCGAGGATATTCCACTAATTTCATGGAGTATAGAAGTTAAAGTTTTAACCAGTGAGTATAATAAAGAATGGAATAACAAAAGAAATCACCATGCATGCGATAGATCTGCACATGCGAGGTTATTCCAACAGAATAATAAATAACGAAACCGGTCCGGCGTAAAAGCGCGCAGACATGATATTCAACGAGAATAATAAAAGGCTGGAACCGGTCCAGGCGTAAAATGCTCGAGACGAGGATATTCCAAAAGAATAATAAAGAATGGAATAATGAAGATTTTCACCAAGTATAGGGTAGCAGCGTATCTGACTTATTCAATGAATAATAAATAATGGAATAACGAAGTTCTCTTCATGAATAAAAGAAATAATACCCCTTACGAATTACTGACAAATAATATTCCCTACCTTAGAAAGCTGGATATTGGAAAAGTGAAGTAACAAAATACCTTTCTTCTTTTCTCTATAGTTTCTCTCTCTAGAGTTTCAAATTGAATTCGTAAGAAATAATGAAGGAATGAGCTTTATTTATAGGAAAATATCTTTGAATAGTAACTAATTCATGAGCGGTCAGATTGATTTACTTTTAAGCGTCACGGTCCATATTGGTTTACTATTAAAACTTAAAAATGACGGTCCATCTTGATTTACTATTAAAACTTTAAACCAACGATCCATATTGATTTACTATTATAACTTTCCACCGGTCCATATTGATTTACTATTATATCTTCAACCAATGATTGCGAAAAATTAGCACATCTCCTCATGGAATAATATTGTACCTAAAAATGATTTGGACCGAAAAGAAATATATCTTACGGGTGAATAGTACCTCGTAAATAGTAACTCGTGAATAGTAACTCGTGAATAGTAACTCATGAATAGTAACTCGTGAATAGTAACTCATGAATAGTAACTCGTGAATAGTACTCCGACACAAAAAGTGTCCTGAATACCTGATTGAACAGTATATCCTCCAGACATCAATTATACTAACACAAATAAGTCCAACACAATGGAACTATAAAATTCATCTTTAATCAACACGAACTTATTCATTATTAATATTATAATTCACAATATTTAACAACCGAAGTCGTTCCCGGGAAAGGGGGGCTTTTTCGATAAGGATTTCTCCTTATTGGTAGCGCTTGATTAGGTGACCAAACCTCTCCTTATGAGAACTTTTAGACATTGTCGATATTGCAAATAATAATATGAATAACTTTACCAAATCTCAATTATTGATTTAACAATATATCATATTACGCAGAGATGATCTTGTAGCAATAATTTAATCAATAATATAAGAGATATGATGCGGCAACTAATGTAGCAATAATTGAGTATAACTGAGTGACTTCTCACGTAAGCATCAATAATAAATATCGTGTGCTACTATGCAACCACGCGTATTACTTTACTTTTACTACCTAAGGCGGTTCAACGGTTTTAACGGTAACACCTCGTAGTTATTTTTATAGAAAGATAATTTTGTCGTTTTTTAACTACGACAATGATACTTCCGTTATTGGGGTACACCGATGATTATCTTGAGTAAATGCGAATATTCCCTGTAAAAACGAATATTCTCCGACCAATTGAATATTATATAACCACTTGCTTACTTTGCAAAATTTATAAATATTACCCACAACTATAACATTATATCAAATCAACACCATAATATTCAAAAATATAATTCGAGAAAATTATTCTTTATTCGTAAAAGTTGGGGTCTTACATATCTCATTATTGATGTACTTCGGCAATCTCTCACTTAGAACTCTAAATGAGTTTTCTCTATCGCGTGTGTGGTTATAATCCTAGGGTTTCCCCCACCCCACTTAAGGTTTATAACCTATAGCTCTTCTACCAACTTGTTACACCTTGGTCACTACAGCTTTGATACCAACCTGTGACGCCCCCAAATCTGGGTTACCTAACCCCCGAGTTTGGTGTTCACGATCCACAATATAATAACATCTAACTACCTATTTAAATATGAATAGGAATACATAACTCATTAACATAAGTTGTTAATACATAAGTCCCAGGTTTGCTAACCTTAAAATTACAAACATAACCTTAGATAAACAAAAAGGGTTTACAATACAATACAACATAATAATAATATTGTTCATTATACTACTCCAGCATCTTTCCTTTGCCTTTGCCTTTGTTCTTCTTTGACCTGCTGGCCTCTTCGTTCCTAGCTGAAATGTTTTATTTATAGCAAGGGTGAGCAACAAGTTTGCTCCGCATGTTAAGACATACAATAAAGGTATACGAATCAATAAGAACAGACTATCTATTTTGATAGAATGAAACCAAAGTTCGGGGAACTTTGAAATAGTTGAACAAATCGTTAATCAATAACAAGTCTTCTCGTATTCTAGGCAACTCAATAATTTGATAATGAAAGAGTACAACGCTTTCAAGGTTTCTACGATATTCTAATGAATAATCAAGAATCAATTCTACGCAATTACAAAGTGGAATGTTTTCCAGTTTTATGCTGAGCGATCCATTAGATCTAGAACTTCTACTTTCTTAGGTATCTATCAAAGATTACTTTGATACATACGCAGGAGTATCAGATAACCATAAAGATTAAATCATACCCATCTACAAGTACTTAGAGTCGGCCAACTCCTTGTACCCTATATTATGCATAATACTTAGGTCGCGCGCAATGGTCGAATATACGACTAAAAAATGTTCCCTTTATATAAAAGGTTGTTCTTCTCAGTCTCAGAATCAAGATTTGATTTAACAATGAAATTTAATGATTTCAATTTCTATTTACTTATCGATCTAGCCGAAATAATTGGCATCGATCTATCAAGTTCTAACAAATGTTTGTCTAGCCAGAATAATTACCTAAGACATTTCTCAACATAATTTGACAATAAACAGGAATTTTATGTACTGTCAATTCTATCTTCTACGAATATGAATATCCAACAATAGTTATTTTACAAATGTATATTCTCCGAATCAGTAATTCAATTTGAATTATTAATCATGCACTAACTGCAAATAATCAACAATAAATTTCCTGGACATAGTATAATTAGCAATAATTAACCATTATAATAATTGAATGAATATAACTCGAGGTTGAGTTAGGAAACATGTCTTCAGCGTTGATTACTGACTACATAATATAATTAAGCTGCGTTAAGTAAGACCTATATTCAATGATATCGGTCTCATGATTAGCACGATCATTTATAACACGTAACATTGTATTTTACGATCAAACTTCTCTAGACACATTACCATATAGCCACATTAGTGTTTATAACCTATATAAACACTTAACAAGTCTAACTAGTTGATATTACAGTTGGACTTACATCCATTCTAATTATTACGGTCACCTATCAAACAATTAACACATTGATTGTCAATTAAACTTGGTCTCTAAGCTTCAATATTATTTTAGATAAGTCGAATATTGTTTATAATATTTTTCGGAAGCTTTTAATAATTTATAAACAATTATTATAGTTTATAATAATTTTTAAAACACTTAAATCAATAAAATTCCAAATATTTTCTAACACTTTATTCTTATTTAAAATGATTTTTAAATCAATAAAATCATTTTGAACTTATTTATTTAATTTAATAATTAAATAAATGTAATATCATTAATATTAATTTATTAATAAAAATTCTCCAAAAAATATTAAAAGTCACATTTTATAACTCAAAATACTTTTAAATACATTATTCTTATTTAAAATATTTTTCATAATATTAAATCATTTTTGTCTAATTTATTTAATATACTAATTAAATAAATTAAATACCATTTTATTCAAATAATTATAATTATTAAAGAAAAATGTCACAAATAATTAAAAGTGATTTTTCAAAATTTAAAATGATTTTTAAAACCATTTTTAGTAATTTTTATAATTTATTTCTATTTTTAAATAATTTTCAGAAAATTCAGAAATAAGAAAATAAATAAATTGTTGTTGTAGGGCTTTAGCGACACAAATCGTCGCTGTTGGTGTTCTTGAGCCTCAAGAACACTGACAGCTTCGTGTTTAAGGGTTATCGTTTGACCACGATTGATTCTCTATTTATAATGCGTTTCTGGGCTATCTTGAACTGTGATTGTGTAGTGTTTATGTAACACTACAACATCCAAGCATCATATTGGTCATACAATAAAACAACAAAACGATCTAATCTCTCAAACATTTTGTTAGACGAAATCTGAGTTTTCTGGGTAACCCAGAAACCCATACAGTGTTGACTAGACACTTTCAATCACGATTTGATCAAGGTTCTGATCATCTTATGGGTGTGTTCTTGGTTCAAACATGTATTACACATTACAAGGAACAATAACATAACACTAACTCAGTTCGAAAACATCAAAATCATCATATTTAATCTGGTCAAACATTGTCAGAAATTGTGTTCTTCCGGTTTCTGGGTTTTCCAGAAACGGCAACCATGATCGACAGGTCTAGTTTGACTATTTCCTCTGTTCGATCTGATGATGGTTTAAAGGATCTGAAGGCATAGATCTACACTCCAGACAACAGAATACAAGTATATGACAACAAAATCAACATAACACTAAAAACGGGATAGATCAAGAGGCTTAAAATCATTGTCGATGGCCGATCATTGCATTTACAGGTTACTAGATTATACTTTCGGTCATGCCCGGTCGGCTAAGGTTTTTTGACCGATTATATCTTCGAATCCAGACATTTAATGACTCTGTTTTCTTTTGCAGACTAAAGACCACATACCATGCTACATGTAACAACTTTAAAACATCCTAAAACATAAACGAACAAGAATCTATGGCTCATGACATTTACTTGTGATCAGACCAAAAATTTTATTCTTTGACAATTTTGAAAATCTTTACTTTTAAAGCATTTTGATGTTATGGATCTATGGTATATCACTATAGATCATCATAAAACATCATATTACACTTATAAAAACACAAAATCAAAAACTCTAACTTGGCATACATGATCAAAATATAAATCTACGGTTTATACCTCTCTTTTAAAATCTTGGATCTTGATCTTCCTAAATGATCTTGGGTGTTTAGTGGGCTATTTATGTGACTGGGTTACTCGATATTTTCGGAGCTTTGAGAGAGAATGAGAGTTGGTGAGAGCTTGTATGCAAAACGGCTAATAAAATGGACTTTCTCTCTCTAAATCTCTTATATAAGCTTAGATGTTGCTTGGATCTAAGATTTTTGGCTGATTTGGCTGGTGTTTTATCTCACAAAGTCAAAGTAGTTGATAACCCGCTAAAGTTGCTAGCATTTTTACAAGTTATCATTTAAATAAAATGAAAAAGGGCATTTTGGTCATTTGTATTTTATTTTTAATGGCATACTTGGAATTTGCCACACCCTTAGGGTTTAAATAATTAGTTTCCAAAAATTTCTAATTAAGGTTTTAATTAGAAAAATAAAATTTCTAAATTACAATTAGGGTTTGAAAAATAGAAATTAAAATAACAAAAATTTAATTAGGGTTTTCTAATCATATTTAAGTTTAATAAACACCTTAGACTTGCCAATTAGGATTAGGGTTTCCTAATTTAGGGTTTAGGATTCCCGAATATGAAATTAGGGTTTTCCGACGTACAATTAGGATTTCTAACGGTATGTTAGGGTTTCTAATCCTAAGATTAGGGTTTCTAATCTCTTATTAGGGTTTATAAATTTTAAACCTTATCTGATCTATCATTGATCAAAAATTTTATACCGTTCAAACACATACATATTAATATAATTATTTTAATTATATTTTCTATCGAATCCCTATCCGTAACTAGGGTGAGGGTTTCTCATCTTTTTAAGCACAACTCTACTCTAAAATTTATTAGTCAATATACAAATTGACTTTCTCGAGACTCGTATCACAGATATTTGTCACAAAATTAATAATCAATATAAATTTTAATAATAAAAAAAAATTATTCGTAAAATTTTGAATATTCGAAATCCTAGGTTATCACATTAGTTGATCTTGTTCTTCAACTATAGTCTTATTCCCTTTCTACATCTTAGCTTGCTCAGACTATGTCTCCACATCTCCATTCAAATACATTTCAGGATAATCGTCATGATCACTCCCCAGATTGACTATAGGTTCATCTTCTCCCACCTTCTCAACTGATTCGCTTTGCGCTGTTACCTCGGCTACTGGCATTGATGCAATAGCCGCTAGCATCTCTGCACTCATTTGATCTTATCAAGACATCCTACAATCAGTTTAAATAACTAGATTAGTATTTCACCAGTACAAAGTCCTCACACTATGTGTCCGCATATGTCATTATTGATGCACTTCGGCAATCCCTCACTTAGAACTCTAAATGAATTTTCTCTATCTCGCGTATGGTTATAATCCTAGGGTTTTCCCCCACCCCACTTAAGGTTTATAGCCTACAACTTTGATACCAACATGTGACGCCCCCAAATCCGGGTTACCTGACCCTCGAGTTTGGTGTTCACGATCCACAATATAATACATCTAACTACCCATTCATATAGAAATAGTAATATATAAGTCATTAACAGAGATTGTTAATACATTAGTCCTAGGTCCGCTAACCTTAACATTACAAACATACCCCTTAGATATACAAAAAGGGTTTACAATACAACATAATAATAATAATGTTCATTATACTACTCCAACATCTTGCCTTTGCCTTTGTTCTTCTTTGATCCGCTGGCCTCTTCATTCCTAACTGAAATGTTTTATTTAGCAAGGGTGAGCAACAAGTTTACCCCGCAAGTTAAGACATACAATAAATGTATACGAATCAATAAGAACAGACTATCTATTTTGATAGAATGAAACCAAAGTTCAGGGAACTTTGAAATAGCTGAACAAAGCTTTAATATTTAACAAGTCTTCTCATAATATATGCAACACAATAATTTGATAATGAAAGAGTACAACGCTTTCAAAGTTTCTGTGATATTCTAATGAATAGTCAAGAATCAATTCTACACAATTACGAAGTGGAATGTTTTCCAGATTTATGCTGAGTGATCACACAAGATTTAGAACTTCTCTTTCTGGGTATCTATCAAAGATTTACTTTGATACATCTTGAGATGTATCGAGATAACCATAAAGATTAAATCATACCCTCTCTGCAAGTACTAAAGTAAACTGACTCCTTGTACCATATATTATGCATAATACTTAATGGTCTTGTGATAATAGAATATATGACCTAAAATGTTCCCTTTATATAAAAGGTTGTTCTTCTCGGTCTTTGAATCGAAATTTTATTTAACAACGAAATCTGATAATTTCAATATCTAATCACTTCTCTTCTCGAACCTATCAAGTTTTCTTTTTCGATCTCGCCGTCTGGTGGCATTGATCTATCGATAATAATTAAATTATCTTTATTCTCTTCTCGAACCTATCAAGTTCTAACAAATATTAAATACAACGAATAATTAGCTAAGACATTTCTCAACATAATTCGACGATAAGCAGGAATTATCATCTTTGTCGATATTAGCTTCTACAATTTAAATATCCAACAACGGTTATTCTACGAATATATTTTCAGAATCAGTAATTCAGTTTGAATTATTAAATATGCACTAACTGCGAATAATCAACAATAAATCCCTGGACGTGGTATAATTAACCACTATAATAATTGAACAATATTAACTCAAGGTTGAGATAAGAAACTTGCCTTCCGCGTTGATTACAGCAACACAATAAACTTATCTGTGTTTGAAAGACCTATAATCACAATATAGGTCTCACAATTAGCACAATAATTCTCAACACGCATCACTGTATTCTACAGTCAAACTTCTCCTAGGCACATTACCACATAGCCACATCAGTGTTTATAATCTATATAAACACTTATCAAGTTTAATTAGTTCGATCTGGTTGGACTTCAGTCCATTCTCGGTGTTCTGGTCACCCTATCTGACAATTAACACATTTATTATCAATTAAATTCGGTTTCTAAGCTACAATATTATTTTAGATAAGTCAATTATCATTTATAATATATTTCGGAAGCTTTTAATAATTTATAAACAATTATTATTATTTATAATAATTTTTCAAACACTTAAATCATTTTAAATGATTTAATTATCAAATAATCTTATTATTATTAATATTTAATAATATAAAAATATTAATGTTATACTTGTCAAAATATTTAAAGTTATTATTAATAACTTAAAATATTTTTAAATCATCAATATTCTACTTAAATGATTTTAAATTAATTAAAATCATTTTAAAACCATCACCATTAATATTTAAATTTTAATGAAATTATTATCAAAATATTAAAAGTCATTAATTATAACTTAAAATATTTTTAAATCATTTTTCTCATTTTAAATCAATAGAATCATTTTTAATTCATTTATTTAATATCATAATTAAATAAATCCAACATCATTAATATTAATTTATTAATGAGAATTCTCCAAAAATATTGAAAATTATATTTTATAATTCAAAATATTCTCTAACACTTTATTCTTATTTAACATGATTTTTAAATCAATAAAATCATTTTTAACTTATTTATTTAATTTAATAATTAAATAAATCTAATATCATTAATATTAATTTATTAATGAAAATTCTCCAAAATATTAAAAGTCACATTTTATAACTCAAAATATTTTTAAATACATTATTCTTATTTAAAATGATTTTTAATAATATTAAATCATTATCCTCTAATTTATTTAATACACTAATTAAATAAATTAAATACCTTTAATATTTAAATAATTATAAATATTAAAGAAAAATATTCAATTGATCAAAAAATTATTTTCATAATTTAAAATAATTTTAAAACCATTTTAATAATTTTTAGAATTTATTTCTATTTTTAAATAATTTTGGAAAATCAAAAATTAAAATTATTTAAAATAGTCATTTATAGGGCTTCTGAGCACAAAGCGTCATTGTTGGTGTTCTTGAGCTCGAGAACAACACGACTTCTCGTGTTTTAACATGACATGTTTGATCGACAATTGCTCGGTTTAAAATCGTTTACGGGCTTGATAGATCCTGGATCTTGTAGCTGAAATGTAGCACTACAATAAACAGTCATCATCTAGGTCATAACACAACATAACATGACGATCTGGGCTTTCAAATTACCTATCAGACGGTTTCTGGGTTTTCCCAGAAACCCAGCAGTTCGTCTAGGCACTTTCTAGGTAATTTTAATCAAAGTTCTGTTCATGATTTTGTTGGTTTTATGGTTCACAATAGTAGTATGCATGACAAAGAATAACGACATATTATGATCTCAGTCCAACAACAACCAGATTCTGAAATTCTGACTTGGTGAAAACATCGAAATATTGCTCATAGTGTTTTTGGGTTTTTCCAGATATACCAAACATGATCAGCATGCCTAGTTTGACCACATATTACGTTCAATCCGTTGATGATTTAAGGCATATTGTAACGGGTCGAAATTATTGAGTCGTGATTCTAGGGACAATCATTTTAAGGGGAAGATGTAATGACGAGAATTTTGTAAATTAATTTTAATATTTATTGAATTAAATAAATATTTTTCGATGATTTAATTATTGGATTAAATAATTATTTGATGCAATTGTGGTAGATTAATTTAATTATGTGTTTCATTTATTAAATTAATATAAAGAATATTTATTATTCAAGTATGTATTTATGTGAGCTTATTGAATTAAATAAAATATTTAATTAAGCATGATGTTATTTTAATTAATTTAATTATTAATTAGAGAGTTAATAATTTGACATTAATTATTAATGAGAAAATTTAATTATGTGACTATGTGAAATTATGAGAAATTATTATATTTTATTTAAAATAAATTAAATAAGATATTGATTTATTTATGAAGGAGTGTGACATTAATTAAACTATATGATAAATCTTTATTAAATTAAATGGTTTTAAAATCTATTAAGCCTAGCCAAACATGGCCTTAATGGGAGTTACTAGCGATTTGCCCGTGGTAGGTTAGCGACCACTCGGTCGTCGAGTTCCTTTAATATATCAAGCGTCTTCTTTTCTTTTCTTCATTATTGCTAAGTCAGAGAGCTTTCACAGGCGAGATCTGAGTATTAGTTGAGAAGTCGGAGAGAAATTGATATTCATCTCTTATTAAAATTCACACTACACTTTGGGTAATCTCTCCTTTTGATTTCTACTATCGTATTTTAGTTTTTCATGAAAATGGCTTTTAAAGTTTTTGGTTTAACCTCTGTAATTGGGTTATGAGTAATGATTATGGGTTGTATGTGTGTTATGACATATCAAATCGTGTTTAATTATATATATTATGTAAACCATATCATCAAATTCATGAAAACATGTCGTATATGATTTCTACAAAATTACAGAGTATGGGTTTTGGCCTTATGGCCTTATACGTGATATTTTATGTATTGATCGTTTATTATCCCTAAATTTTACACTTGTATGTTGTTATGCATGTTGATATGAATAGACCAAAGTTTAAATGAACGGATTCGGTGTTATAACGAATCCGTAGTGACAATTTTCATGTTTTATTTTCAAAACCTCCAAGAACATCAAAGTCAGTGAAACTCACATGCTTTAAATCTGTTATTAAGTGTTTAAATTGGTTAATGTCAGTATATAAATGTTGGGTTATGATTATACATGAATTATATCATGCGGGTATGATTAAATTCGAGTAGTAATAATTTATTGGAGTTCCTTGGCAATGTTACGCAATTTTTTGAGTGCGCAGAAGAAAAGCTGAACCTCGGCATGGCTATTGCAGGACTCGAGCCTTGAGACTCGGCAAGTAGTGCTGACTTGTGACATCCCCAAATCCGGGTATTTCGATTCCACGGGATTTGGTTTTCACTGTACAAATATCATATATCTATCTACCCATAATAAATACAAACCATGCAATAGATAGAAATAAAATCTTCCCCTTAAAGGTTACAACATCCGAATAATAAAATACAATCCCAGGTTAAACTAACCTTAAACATCTGTGCGGAATCAGAAACAAATAATTCTTAAACAACATCATTAACTCAAGTCTTAAACATAAATACATCATCAAATAAAATAACAAGTCTTCATCATTTGCTAACTTTGCCCTTGCCTTTAGTAGTGGAAGGTTCATCAGTTCTTTCATTCTTAACTGCAATGTTATTATGAAGCAAGAGTGAGCACTAATGCCCACAAGTATAATAATGAAATAACAGTATAATAACATGCGAGTAAATCAAAGACATCTGAATAAAAGCTCAACTTTTGAATCAAGAATGAATAACAAGAATCAAAAGAATTTTGAGGGTCATAAGACCTTGAACTATGTCCTAGGTTATCAAGGGTCATACTTGAAACCTTTAACGATCGTAAGACTATGGACATTTCTACTCGTACTTAGGGGATCGACCCTTAGTACCATCACATGCACAATATCTTAACGCTAACGCATAAGTAAATCCCTTTGCGGGGTTGTTCATCTCGGTTTGACATTCGAGTCCGCACCAAAGGAAGTTTGGTTTGGATAATTCATCGAGGTTACGAAATTTAGAGCGCTCATCAACTATGGACTAGTCGAATCAATAAGGGTTCGCTAGTCTAATAAAGGTTCAATAAATGATATTCAAATTGAATAATAATCTTAAGGAGTATACAATAGAAAGCGATTATTGTATAACAAAATCATACTTTGAAAAGATAATTAATCTTTAATATAATAATTCGAACTTGAATAATAGTAATGATAATTACTCGAGGTAAATAATAAACTTGAACAATAATGACAAGTAGGGTTAGAAAACTTGCCTTGTGCGTAGATTACACTTTAACTAAGCACGCTCTTTTAATTTAATCCTACATACCATTCATATTCACAATACCAGTTAATTATAACTTAACTAATCATCAATGATCATTCTTTTGTCTAAACTTTGGTTATGACTATACTTAGTCAAATTATCACATTTATTAACATATAATATCACCTCATGAATAATGAATTAATTATGTATTCAATAATTCAACCCACATGAAATTATGTTATTTACACGATAAACATCTATTTTATCTTCACATTATACTTCTAACATGTTTACATGTTCATTAAATTAATTTACTAACACATTGTTAGACTTAAACATTTTGAAAAAATCTCATTCGAACATTACGGAGAGTGGCGTTCTTGGCGCTTACTTTATTACCTTCAGTTCTCGGCGTTGTGGCGATATGATGCTTGACGTGGTCTTTAACCTTTGTAGGCGGTGTTCTTTATTGCTTGAGTCTCAAGAGCCTAGAGTCGGTAGCCATGACGCGAGCTCGATTCGATTCTATGATTCGCGAAAATTGCATAACATGGCAAGAACTCAATAAATTATTTACTACGAATTTAATCATACCCACATGATATAATTCATGTGTAATCATAACCCAACATTTATATCTTGACATTAACCAATTTAAACACTTAATATGATTTAAAGCATCTGAATTTCGCGACTTTGATGTTCTTGGAGGTTTTGAAAATAAAACATGAAAATTATCACTACGGATTCGTTATAACAACGAATAGTTCATTTAAACTTTGGTCTCTTCGTATTATCACGCATAACAACATACAAGTGTAAAATTTAGGGATAATATCGATCGATACATAAAATATCACGTATAAGGCCATAAGGCCAAAACCCATACTACTGTAATTTTGTAGAAATCATATCGACATGTTTTCATGAATTTGATGATATGGTTTACATAATATATATAATTAAACACGATTTGATATGTCATAACACACATACAACCCATAATCATTACTCTAACCCAATTCTGGAGGTTAAACCAAAATCTTTAAAAGCCGTTTTCATGAAAACTAAAATCGTAAAGTAGAAATTGGGAAGGAGGAGATTACCCAAAGCGTGGTGTGGATTTTAATAAGAGATGAATATCAATTTCTCTCGACTTCTCAACTAATACTCTGTATCTCATTTGTGTGAAAGCTCGTAGACTTAGCAATAATGAAGAAAAGAAAAGAAGGCGTCGATATATTAAAAGGCGGCGCCTTTGAGTGGTCGATTAACTTGATCGTGGGCAAGCTGCTAGTAACTCCCATTAAGGCCATGTTTGGCTAGGCTTAATAGATTTCAAAACCATTTAATTTAAAAAAGCTTTATCATATGGTTTAATTAATGTCACACTCCTTCATAAAATAAATCAATATCTTATTTAATTTATTTTAAATAAAATATAATAATTTCTCATAATTTCACATAGTCACATAATTAATTTTTCTCATTAATAATTAATGTCAAATTATTAACTCTCTATTTAATAATTAAATTAATTAAAATAACATCATGCTTAATTAAATATTTCATTTAATTCAATAAGCTCACATAAATATATACTTGAATAATAAATATTCTCTACATTAATTTAATAAATGTAACACATAATTAAATTAATCTACCACAATTGCATCAAATAATTATTTAATCCAATAATTAAATCATCGAAAAATATTTATTTAATTCAATAAATATTAAAATTAAATCACAAAATTCTCGTTCGTCACATATATAAAGGCCATAATCTCTAGTACACATTACAGGCTACATATGGATTACAACAACAACATCAAACATTTAATAATCTGACAGATAGTGGCCTCCAAATATCTTGCCAGACGCTGATTTTCACTTTATGGGTTACCCAGAAAGTTCATGGTCAACGTCGGTCAACTCACTTTGACTATGAATATCGTGCAATCTGGACATGTAAAGGTTGTGATTCCACTTCCAGATTACAGTCCTCATGTCAGACTACCGATCCAAAGCATAAAACAAGAAAAATCAAAAACAGACACAGATCTGTGGCTCCTGACATTAGCTTGTCAGACCACAAATCGTGTTCTTGATAGTTTTGGAAAAACTCAATTTTAAAGCATTTTGATGCTATGGATCTATGTTATATCAACATAGATCATCATTAAACATCATCTAGCAAAGATCTAAACACTTAAACACGAAAATTATCTAAGCATACAAGATCAAAATGTGAACTAGGGTTTATACCTTCTATTTTCCAATTCTTGATCTATGCTCTCCAATCTGTTTCTGGGTGTTCTAAGAGGTTAATGAGTGACTGAAATACTTCACAAATTCGAGAGTTTAGAGAGAGAATGAGTGGTGGAGAGCTTGAGAGCAAATTGTCAAATATTTGTGACTTTCTCTCTCTCCAATCTAATATATACTACATACTATGTTGCTAGATATGACAATTTCGGCTGATATTGCTAGAGTTTGATGTCCCAAAGTCAAATTAGTGGTTCACCAACTAAAGTTGCTAGCAATTATACAAGTTACCAATTAAAGAAAATGAAAAAGGGCATTTTGGTCTTTTTCTATATATTTTAATGGCATACACGAAATTTGTCACACCCTTAGTGTTTAACCCCTAGGCTTTAATCGGGTTTAACCCTAAGGTTCTAACCCTTAGTTTTAAAAAGTTAGCTTCTAGAAATTTCTAATTAGGGTTTTTAATTAAATTCTAAATTCTAAATTATAATTAGGGTTTGTAAAATAGAAATTTAGATACTAAAATATAATTAGGTTTTTCTAATCAAATTTTAAGTTTAATAAACACCTTATGCTTGCCAATTAGGATCAGGGTTTCCTAATTTAGGGTTTAGGAATCCTGGATATGAAATTAGGGTTTCTCAGCTTTCTATTAGGATTTCTAACTATGCGTTAGGGTTTTTAATCATGAGATTAGAGTTTCTAATCTCTTATTAGGGTTTATTAGTTTTAAACATTATCCGATCAATCATTGATCATTATTAATATATCGTACAAACACGTTCTCATCAATATTATTATTTTAATTAAATTTTCTATCGAATCCCTATCCAAAAATTAGGGTTAGGGTTTCTAAAGCTGTTAAGCACAACTCTGCTCTAAATTTATTAGTCAATACACAAATTGACCTTCTCGAGACTCGTATCACAGATACTTGTTACAATTTTGATAATTAATATTAGTATTAATAAAAAAAAATTATTCATAAAATTTTGATTATTCAAAATATATATATATATATATATATATATTTAAATTTCGTCCCGCCTGGAGTTTACTTCATGATAGTTGATTGTTTTTACTGCTTTCTTTACTTTTCGTCCCGCCTGGAGTTTACTTCGTGGCGGTTGATTGCTTTTACAGCTTTATTTACATTTTTGATCCCCCATGGAGGTGTTTCGTGGTGGTTGATCATGTTTATATATATATATATATTTATGTAAAGCTTTTATATATATAACTGCTTACTGCTTTCATATAAATTGCGGCATCATGTGAGCCTAGGAATTATGTGATCGCTGATTGATCTCTTTGGATCTAGATTGATTCCGTGATGGACATTTTTAATTGTAAATGACTTGTAAATTTATTCACGGTGTTTGTATTATTGGATGGTTTTCATGCCCACTGAGGAGTTGACCTTTGCTTTGTACATTATTTTCTCGAAGATGCTTCGCATCTCAAAAATTAAAAGCAATCTAGCCGAACACTTAATGTAAGACCCCGAATTTTATGAAATAAAAAAGTATTCAATTTTCTTATAATTATTATTTTATTTCATAAATGGTTAAATTGATAAAGGGTTAAAGTTAAGGGTGATATTTAAAAATTTTACAAAGTAAGCAAGTTGTTATTCGTTGTGTCGGGGAATATTCGATTAGTCAGGGAATATTCTTACTGTCGGGAATATTCGTATGACGGCACAATCATTGGTGAACCCCACAATGGAAGTATTGTCGTAGTAAGAAAATGACATAATTATCTTTTTATAAAAATAACGACGAAAGTGTTACCGTTAAAAGCATTGAACTACCATTAGTAAAAGTACATTAATCTGGCGTGGTTGTATAGTAGACACCACGGTATTGATTATTGATGCTTACATAAGAAGTCACTCGGTTATACTCAATTATTACTATGATAATTGTTGCATCATATCTCTCATATTATTGATTCAATTATTGTCACGTTATCATCTGCATAATATTTATTATTATTAAATCAATAATTGAGATGACAAAGTTATTCATATTATTATTTTCAATATTGACAATGTCTGCAGAAGTTATGTCGAGGAGAGGTTTGGTCACTAATTGCGCGATAAGGAGAAATCCTTATCGGAAAGCCCTTCTTTCCGGAAGCGACTTTGGTTGTTAAATATTATGAGTTATAATATTAATGATGAATAAGTTCGTGTTGATTAAAGATGAAATTGATAGTTCCATTGTGTTGGAATTATTAGTGTTAGTAGATAAATGAGCAATTAATTGCTATTATTTCACATGCTTATAACTATTTGTTCACATGTATGTACTATTGATTCACATGATTTACTATTAGGGGAGTTGGTGCAAGATTGATAATACTTGTATGAGTAAGTTAAAAATGGAGGTATAGATGGAGGTACTATATTGTAATTCGTATATTCTATTATACTCATATGAGACATCATTTCTTTTGTACTCGTCATGGAATATCATTTTCTTTGGTATTTTTCTTTTACGAGTTTCTATTCATGGGTTACTATTCACCCGGTTACTATTCAGTCTAGTATTGTTCACTCAGGTATTTGGGACACTTTTCATGTCAGAGTACTACTCACGGGTTACTATTCAATCTAGTATTGTTCACTCAGGTATTAGGGACACTTTTCGTGTTGGGGTACTATTCACGGGGTACTATTCCTGAAGTACTATTCACGGGGAACTATTCACCCAAAAAATATATTTCTTTTCGGTCCAAATCATTGTTGAGTACAATATTATTCCATGAGAAGATGTGATAATTTTTCAGACAGTTGGTTGAAATTATAATAGTAAATCAATATGGATCGTTGGTTTAAAGTTTTAATAGTAACTTGTCCCTTTAGTTTTCCAAGAGTTATTTCTCCCTTCGGTTTTCCAAGAGTTATTTGTCCCTTCGTTTTTTTAAGAGTTATTTGTCCCTTCAGTTTTCCAAGAGTTATTTGTCTCTTCGGTGTTCCAAGAGTTAATTGCCCCTTCGCAAATAGTAGTTGTCTCTTCAATATTACCAGGAGTCATTTTGACCATTCATTAAGAATAAGAGCTACTTTCAGTTCTTCTATAAATAGAAGCTCATTCCTTCATTATTTTTTATGAATTTACTGATACTCTAGAGAGAGAAATTATAGAGAGAAAGAAGAAAAGTATGCCTGGGGATATTATTTATTGTACTCGTAAGGCGTATTATTATTTCGTATTCATGAAGAGAGTTATTTTCTTTCAATATTCGTAAGGGTTGTTATTCCATTCTTTATTATTCTGTTGGAATAACCTGTCTGTGTGGTCTATCGTATGCCTGGGGAATTCTTTTGTTATTCCATTCTTTATTATTCTGTTAGAATAACCTTTTTGTGCGGTATATCGCATGCCTGGTGAATTCTGTTGTTATTCCATTATTTATTATTCTGTTGGAACATCCTGTCTATGCGTATTAAGCATGGCCTGGTTCCATTCTTTATTATTATTCATTGGAACATCACATGCATGCGGATTACACATGACCTGGTTCCATTCTTTATTATTATGTTGGAACATCCTGTCTGTATGGATTACGTATGACCTGGTTCCATTCTTTATTATTCTGTTGGAATAACCTATCTGTACGGATTACGCACGCCTGGTGAATTCTTCTATTATTCCATTCTTTATTATTACATTGGAATAATGCATCTCACGTGGATTACCGCATGGCGACAAAAATCCATTTGCGATTTCATATATTCTATTATTCTCAGTTGATTAAAGTTTTGGCTTCTATACTCCATGAAATTAGTGGAATTTCCTAGTTATTTGCACTTCATCCAGTATCTTTTCATGGAAGAATTCTTCTGAGCATTCTTGAATTTTACTCCACAATGCAGTATCATGTTGACAATTTGGACGTTATTGATTTCTGGATAAATTAGATTACAAATCTTTACAAATTTATCCTTGAACTTGTTTTATTGAATTCTTATATCATTGTCATCATCCTCATGTTTATAATAGGTTTAAAGTCATATGTGGCATGTAGTGCATAGATGGACTTGGTATGATTATGACCAGGGATTATTCGGTATAATCAGCTGTAGTAATGTTACAAATGATGTGGTAAAAGTCCTCGTTAGTCGTAGTGCATTGATGGGCGATTGTTGGCATGATCATGACAATTGATGAATACTACGAATATTCTTGACGCGTAGTGCATGGATAATTTCGTGGTAGTGATACTAATGAATATCCTTGGCGTAGTAGTGCGGGGATGATGTGGTTTATTTATTAAAAGTAGGAGTCTCGTGATAAAAGTGATGAAAAACCTTTTAAATCATAGAAGATAGTAGATTTTATTCTCTAATTGACTCTTCTAATGGATTGCTTGTTCCGCTGCAGTTAAACTTGATTGTAAGACCCCAACTTTTATGAATAAAGATGAGTTTTCTATAAATATCATTTTTGAATATTATGGAGTAAATTTGATATAATGTTATAGTTGTGGGTAATATTTATAAATTTTGCAAAGCACGCAAGTTGTTATATAATATTCGATTGGTCGGGGAATATTCGTTTTAACAGGGAATATTCATACGACAGCACAATCATTGGTAGACCCCACAACAGAATTATTGTTGGATTGAGAAAACGACAAAAATATCTTTTTATAAAAATAACGGCGGAAGTTTTACCGTTAACTGTTGAACTACTCGGTAGTAAAAATACAGTAATACGCGTGGTTGCATAGTAGCACACGGTATTGATTATTGATACTTAAGTGATAAGTCACTCAGTGTAGTTATTTTATGGACCCCCATTTACCCGTTTTTCAAAATAATCGGTAGAAAATTATTTAATATAATAAATGTGGGGGACCACATGTTGAAAAATGAAATGGGATGAAATTGTGTTTGTCAGGGGTGGTTGGATGCTGAGAAAGAAAAGGTTCAATTATTAAGTTTATTATTATTATAGGTCTGTTTTATATGTATATATATAGAAGTATTATATATATATATATATATATATATATATATATATTATGATGATTTTAGACGGGTGGAATTCACGAGAGCATAACCCGTGACAAATTTTTTAAACATATGTTATATATATATATATATATATTATATTTTATTTAAAAGATTTTGCTTTAAATATGGCCCGTCCGATTAAAAGTAAATCAATCTGGATCGTTCATAAAATAGTTACTATGCAGTCCATTCTTCTATAAATGAAGCTCGATCCTTCATTATTTCTTGAATTCACGAAACTACTAGAGAGAAATTATAGAGAGAAAGAAGAAAAGTATTCTGCTACTTCCCTACTCTTATATCCAGTTTCTTTTACGGTAAGGTGTATTATTTCTTTTGTATTCATGAAGAGAACTTCTTTTATTCCATTATTTATTATTAGGTTGGAATAACTTTGTATCATGAGCTACCCTATACTTGGTGAAATTCTTACATTATTCCATTCGTTATTATTACATTTGGAATATCACATGCATGCGTTTTCTGTGGGACTGATTTAAATCTTTATTATTTTGTTGGAATATCATATGCATGCGTTTTCTGTGGGACTGATTTAAATCTTTATTATTCTCTTGGAATATTACATGCATGCGTTTTCTGTGGGACTGAATTCAGATTAATTATTATTACATTGGAATAACTTTGCGTATGCGATCTATCGCGTACACGGTGATTTCTTTTGTTATTCCATTCCTTATTATACTTAGTTGGTTAAAGTTTTGACTTCTATACTCCATGAAATTAGTGGAATATCCTTGATATTTGCGCTTCATCCGATATCTTTTCATGGAAATATTCTTAGAGTATTCTTGAATTTTACTCTACAAAGCGATATCATGTTGACAATTTGGGACGTTATTGGTTCTGGATAAATTAATTCTTGAACTTGTTTTATTGAATTCTTATATCATTGTCATCATCCTCATGTTTATATTTTGTTGAAATTCATACATGGCCTATAGTGCATAGATGGACTTGGTATGATTATGACCAAGGATTATTCGATGTAATCATGGACCGTAATGTTACAAATGATGTGGAAAAAGTCCTCATTGGCCCGTAGTACATTGATGGGACGGTTGTTGGCATGATCATGACCATTAATGAATACACGAATGTCCTTGGCGTAGGTGCATGGATAATTTGTGGTCGTGATATTAAAGAATATCCTTGGCCATAGTCTGAAATGGGTGATTCGATGATGTGGATTATTTATTAAGCTGAGTCTCAGCGATAATAGTGATGAAAAACCTTTTAAATCATAAAAGATAGTAGATTTTATTTTCTACTTGACTCTTTTAATCGAATTTCTTGTTCCGCTGCAGTTAAACTTGATGGTTGTTATATTGTATCAGTTTAACACTATTGAAGACTAAGGATAATTTATTTTACTTTATCTTGGTCATAATATTTCTTACTGGGCTAGTTGAGCTCACCCTTTCTTTCACTATTCTCTTCAGGAAATGAGAATATAGCTGGGACGAGTTGGGGAACGGAGTGATGGATCAGATGATAGTATTAGTAGTCCTCACTATTCTGTTAAATAGTGTGATAATAAATGTAATGAGGACTTATTCTGAGAGTGGATATTCTCTAGAAGACAATATTTGTATTAAAACTCACAGCTCTCTTGTTGTATATTAAAGATTGTATTTGTATTCTGTACCATGTATTTGGCGACTCAGAATAGGTGATGTATACCCATTTTGGGGGCGTCACATTGATGTTTATTATATTCTATCAGTTTAACACTGTTGAAGGCTAATGATAATTTATTCTGCATTATCTTAGTCATAATATTTCTTACTGGACTAGTTGAGCTCACCCTTTCTTTCATTGTTCTCTTAAGGAAATGAGAACGTAGCCGGGACTAGTCGGGGAACGGAGTGACGGTCCAGATGATAGCATTAGTAGTCCTCACTATTCTGTTAAATAATGTGACAATAAATGTAATGAGGACTCCATTGAGTGTGGATAGTGTCTAGATAACAATATTATTTTAAACTCTTAGATTATGTTTTGTCGTATTTTACACGACTGTTGTATAATTATGTTGTATTTGAATGTTGTACCATGTATTTGGCGACTCAAGATGGGTGATGTATACCTATTTTGGGGCGTCACGGTTAATATCGAAGCTTAGGATATGATCCTGGTGAGATGTGAGACAAGAACTAGGAGGGGAAAGACGGGGAATTCCTTCGCTAGTATGACCTACCTAAGTTTATTTTGTATTTAATTGGTCGGTCAGAGTATATGGATAATATGTTGCATGTTAATGAACCCTTGTTTTGTGGTAGTATTTGAAAATGACATCCGAGAATTTTGAAAATAGCAATGAAGCACAGGAGACCGTTGGGTCACCACAGATCAACACCAAGGATAATGTGCATCTGGAAGGCAATAATCCTCAGGTGAACAAAAACACCGACCAAATGGTGAACGACGGAATGTTTAGGAGCTTTCTGCTATTCGTACAACATCAGGCAAGAAAGACTCTTGTCCATAATGCAGGTGGAAACACTGGCAACTCTCGGACGGTCACCGCTAAATATTTCAAGGAGCTGGGACCACCGGAGTTTATTGGAAAGCCAAAACCACTTAAGGCAGAGACGTGGATAAAGCAGATCACAAAGATATTTGATGTCTTGGGATGTTCCGAGGAGCAAAAGGTTCCATTTTCCACCTTTATGTTGCGAGGAGAGGTAGATTACTGGTGGGAATTGGTAAAGCGTACTCAACCTACCACACTGAAGATGTCTTGGGAGAAGTTCCAAGAACTATTCAACGACAAGTACTTTCCCGAAAGTATTCATCACATGAAAGAGGTAGAGTTCATCAAGTCAGAGCAGAACAATATGATCGTGTCACAGTACGAAGCTAAGTTTGTCGAGTTGTCCCGGTTTACGTCTCACTTGGTTGATAATGAGGAGAGAATGATGCGGATGTTTCTAAGAGGATTGAAACCCGAGATACGTCAATACTTAATTTCTCATAAACCATGTTTGTATTCAGATGTTGTTAATAGGGCTCAGTTATTGGAGCGCAATAACGAGTCAACTCAACCAAGAGAAAGCAGCCGACAAAATGATAACACCAGTGGTAGCAGACATCGAAGCGGTGACAACAAATGTGGAGGGAATCAACATGCCATAAATGGTAATCACTTCGGTGGTAATCATGGCCAAGACCGTAAAAATGGACATTTCAAGAAGAGGAGATTCAACAATGATGGAAAGACGTCAGCATCAACACCCGTGGTTAAAGAAGTAGAACGACCACCTATCATATACTTCAAATGCGGAGGGGAGGAACATATCAGTCCAAACTGCGCGATGCCATCCAAAGCGTGTTATAATTGTGGAAGAGAAGGTCACCTAACCCAATTTTGTCGTGCACTGAAGACATGTCCAGTTGGAACGGTGACACAAAATATCGTCCCAGACAAGTCAAAACCAGTAGTTCAAGGGAAAGCGTTTTTTGTGACCTCCCAGAAAGCAAGGAACCCGAACGAGGTCATCACGGGTAAGCTTATCATAAACTCTAACGAAGTCTATACCTTATTTGATACCGGTTCTACCCATTCTTTTATTTCTCCTACTTGCACTCAACGATTAAATTTGACCCCAGAGAAGTTAGACTTTGACTTATTGGTTGAAACTTTGTTAGTAGAAGCATTTCTTACCTCCAATGTTTATAAATCTTGTTTGATTCAAATCGACACTTTCATGTTACCTGTCAATCTTATCTCTTTGAAAATACTTACCTTTGATGCAATTTTAGGAATCGATTGGTTAACTACTCATCGTGTTTTTTGTAAGGTTGTTAGCTTTCATATTCCTAACCAACCTGTTATGCGAATTCAAGCAACCAAACCACTAAAGTCAATCACTATCATATCAAGCCATAAGTAAAGAGCCCCGGTCTTTTTGCTGGTCACTTCCTTGTGTGGAATGCACCGAAGCTGAACTTTCTGTAGGGGACGTCGTGAATAACGGTGGCAAGTTGATTGATATCAATGTGACGTGTTATCCAAGTCTTGGATGAGAGTCACACTTTTGAATGATATTTCTATTGTTAATAAATTTCCTGACGTATTCCTGAAGACTTCCTAGCCTACCCCTATAGCATGAAATCGAATTTTTTATTGACCCCAGTACAAAACCCATTTCTTAAACCCTCAAATATTTTCTCACCCAAAACAAACGTATTATGCATCAAAGACGTTGGCTTGAGTTGTTGAAGATTACGATTATACCATTCAATATCATCGTGGAAGAGCGAACGTGGTAGCTGACGCGTTGAGTAGAAGATCGTATGCGTTTACGAGTGCGATGTTGTTAACACAAAAACCCATTTTGTATAACTTACAAATGATGAAGATAGAGTTAAAGACTCTAGAGACCCACGTGAAGATAGCGAATATACGAATAGAATCGACTTTAATCAATAAAGTTAAATGCCGCTCAAGCTACAGACCCGGAGCTGATGAATACGAAGAAGGTTCAAGAAGGCGTTATTTTAAAAGCAAGAGTTGCTGAAGAGAGGAAATCTCAACCCTCGATTTAATTGGCCCATTTGAAATCCTCGATTGAGTAGGAACTGTGACCTATATACTCGCCTTACCGCTAAGTATGTCTCATGTTCATAACGTTTTTTTCGTATCGATATTACGTAAATATGTGGATGACCCAAACCATATTATTGAATTAGAACTAGACGAGATAACAGAAGATTTAACGTACGAGGAGATACGTGTTAAAATCTTGGATAAGAAGGATCATATTCAACACTCAAAGGTTATACCTCAAGAGTTAGAATCTGAAATGAAGTCAAGGTATCCACACCACTTCGGTATACTAGGTACGTACGTAAATTTCGAGGGAAAAATTTCATAAGGAAGGGAGATTGTAAGACCCTGAATTTTATGAAATAAAAGTATTCAATTTTCTTATAATTATTATTTTATTTCGTAAATGGTTAAATTGATAAAGGGTTAAAGTTAAGGATGATAATTGAAAATTTTACAAAGTAAACAAGTTGTTATTCGTTGTGTCGGGAAATATTCTTACTGTTGGGAATATCCGTACGATGGCACAATCATTGGAGGACCCCACAACGGAAGTATTGTTGTAGTAAGAAACGACATAATTATCTTTTTACAAAAATAACGGCGAAAGTGTTACCGTTAAAACTATTGAACTACCCGGTAGTAAAAATGCGATGAATCGCATGGTTCCATAGTAGCTGCGGTATTGATTATTGATGCTTACGTAAGAAGTCACTCGGTTATACTCAATTATTGCTACGATAATTCTTTGCATCATATCTCGTATTATTGATTCAATTATTGTCATAGTATCATCTGCATAATATTTAATATTATTAAATCAATAATTTAGGCGACAAAGTTATTCATATTATTATTTGCAATATTGACAATGTCTAGAAGTTACGTCGAGGAGAGGTTTGGTCACCTAATTGCTTTTGCAACAAGGAAAAATCCTTATCGGAAGCCCCTCTTTCACAGGAGCGACTGGTTGTTAAATATTGTGAGTTATAATATTAATGATGAATAAGTTCGTGTTGATTAAAGATGAAATTGATAGTTCCATTGTGTTGGGATTATTAGTGTTAGTGGAAATTGACATTTATTTCGATAATAATTGATGTCTGGAGGTTATATTGACCAATCGGCTAATTAATCGGATAAATGAGCAATTAATTGCTATTATTTCATAGGCTTATAACTATTTGTTCACATGTGTGTACTATTGATTCACATGATTTACAATTAGGGGAGTTGGTGCAAGATTGATAATACTTGCATGACTAAGTTAAAAATGGAGGTATAGATGGAGGTACTATACTGTAATTCGTATATTCTATTATACTCTTATGAGACATCATTTCTTTTGTACTCGTCATGGAATATCATTTTCTTTGGTATTTTTCTTTTACGAGTTACTATTCATGGGTTACTATTCACCCGATTACTATTCACTCTAGTATTGTTCACTCGGGTATTTGGGACACTTTTTGTGTCGGAGTACTATTCACGAGTTACTATTCACTCAGTTACTATTCACTCTAGTATTGTTCACTCGGGTATTTGAGTCACTTTTCGTGTCGGGGTACTATTCATGGGGTATTATTCACGAAGTACTATTCACGGGGAACTATTCACCCGAAAAATATATTTCTTTTCGGTCCAAATCATTTTTGAGTACAATATTATTCCATGAGAAGATGTGATAATTTTTCAGACAGTTGGTTGAAATTATAAGTAAATCAATATGGATCGTTAGTTTAAAGTTTTAATAGTAACTTGTCCCTTCAGTTTTCCAAGAGTTATTTGTCCCTTCGGTTTTCCAAGAGTTATTTGTCCCTTCAGTTTTCCAAGAGTTATTTGTCCCTTCAGTTTTCCAAGAGTTATTTGTCTCTTCGGTGTTCCAAGAGTTAATTGACCCTTCGCAAATAGTAGTTGTCTCTTCAATATTACCATGAGTCATTTTGACCATTCGTTAAGACCAAGAGCTACTTTCAGTTCTTCTATAAATAGAAGCTCAATCCTTCATTATTTCTGACGAATTCACTGAAACAATAGAAAGAGAAACTATAGAGAGAAAGAAGAAAAGTATTCGGCTACTTCATTACTCCAGTATTCAGTTTTTCTAAGGAAAGGGATATTATTTGTTGTACTCGTAAGGGGTATTATTCTTTCGTATTAATGAAGAGAGTTATTTTCTTTCAATACTCATAAGGGTTGTTATTCCATTCTTTATTATTCTGTTGGAATAACCTGTCTATGCGGTATATCGTATGCCTGGTGAATTCTTTTGTTATTCTATTCTTTATTATTCTGTTGGAATAACCTGCCTGTGCGATCTATCACATTCCTGGTGAATTCATTTGTTATTCCATTCTTTATTATTCTGTTGGAACATCCTGTCTGTGCGGATTAAGCATGACCTGGTTCCATTCTTTATTATTCTGTTGGAACATCATGTCTGTGTGGATTACGCATGACCTGGTTCCATTGTTTATTATTCTGTTGGAACATCCTGTTTGTGTGGATTACGCATGACCTGGTTCCATTCTTTATTATTTTGTTGGAATAACACATGCATGCGGATTACATGCTTTGGTGAATTCTTCTGTTATTCCATTCTTTATTATTCTGTTGGAATAATATGTCTACGTGGATTATCGCATGGCTGCAAAAATCCATTTGCGGTTTCATATATTCTATTATACCTAGTTGATTAAAGTTTTGGCTTCTATACTCCATGAAATTAGTGGAATATCCTTGATATTTGCGTTTCATCCAGTATCTTTTCATGGAAATATTCTTCTGAGCATTCTTGAATTTTACTCCACAATGTAGTATCATGTTGACAATTTGGACGTTATTGATTTCTGCATAAATTAAATTATAAATCTTTACAAATTTATCTTTGAACTTGTTTGATTGAATTTTTATATCATTGTCATCATCCTTATGTTTATAATATGTTGAAAGTCATATGTGGCATGTAGTGCATAGATGGACTTGGTATGATTATGACTAGGGATTATTCGGTATAATCATGACCGTAATGTTACAAATGATGTGTTAAAAGTCCTAATTGGCCGTAGTTCATTGATGGACAGTTGTTGGCATGATCATGACCATTGAAGAATACACGAATATCCTTGGCCCGTAGTGCATGGATAATTTGTGGTCGTGATACTAATGAATATCCTTGGCTGTAGTGCAGGGATGATGTGGTTTATTTATTAAGCTGAGTCTCAGCGATAAAAGTGATGAAAAACCTTTTAAATCATAAAAGATAATAGATTTTATTCTCTACTTGACTCTTCTAATGGATTGCTTGTTCCGCTACAGTTAAACTTGATATTTATTATATTCTATCAGTTTAACACTGTTGAAGGCTAATGATAATTTATTCTGCATTATCTTAGTCATAATATTTCTTACTGGGCTAGTTGAGCTAACCCTTTCTTTCACTGTTCTCTTCAGGAAATGAGAACGTAGCCGGGACTAGTCGGGGAATAGTGTGACGGTCCAGATGATAGCATTAGCAGTCCTCACTATTTTGTTAAATAGTGTGACAATAAATGTAATGAGGACTCCATTGAGTGTGGTTATTGTCTAGATAACAATATTCTTATAAAAACTCTTAGATTATGTTTTGTCGTATTTTACACGACTGTTATATAATTAAGTTGTATTTGAATGTTATACCATGTATTTGGCAACTCAAGATGGGTGGTGTATACCTATTTTGGGGGCGTCACACCATAAAAAATGGAAGTGTAAAAGGTCTCAATTACTATTGAGCACAAGGGTTTGAAAAAACCTTTTTCTTACAAAACATCACTACCATATCTTGCTTAAAACTGATTTTTTACACAAATTCAAATCATGTGTATATAGGTGTGAACGAGGCCTCGTACTACTTCCATATAAATAGCACATTGACCCACACACACACACACACACATTCATATAACAGTTTCTTGAAAAGTGGTGGTCACCGTGGTAACACGGATGTCGGGGGTGCTGTTGACGTCGGGATTTTTATTTGTCCCTTTTCGTTACTTGTTCTTTGGTGTTCTCATGTTAGGTGAGATTTGTTTGAAAAAACAAATGAAAAAGATCTGACATATATCATGTCGACGATGGACTGTTAATAGTCGCTAGTTAGTTTTTTATATGGTTGTACCAACACAACCGAGAAAAGGTTTGTACATTGACCCAGTAATATGGCATTGCTAAACGGGTCGGTGAAACCGAGATTCATTAAGGTCCGGGAACTAGATTATGTGGAGGGAAGGTGTTAGGCACCCCCTGACATCCGTGTTACCACGGTAACTGCCTCTTTTCAAGAAACTGTTATATGAATGTGTGTGTGTGTGGATCAATGTGCAATTATTTGGAAGTAGTGCGAGGCCTCGTTCGCACCCATATACACAGGGTTTGAATTTGTGTAAAAATTCAGTTTTAACAAGATATGGCAGTGCTATTTTATGAAAGAGGTTTTTTCAAACCCTTATGCTCAATAGTAATTGAGACCTTTTACACTCCCATTTTTATTAAGTGTTCGACTTGATTGTTTTTAACTTTCGAGATACAAAGCATCTTCAAGAAAATAATATACAAAATAGTGCCGAACTCCTCGTGAGTATGATAACCATCTGAGGAAATCGGAACACCGTGAATAAATTTACAAGCTGCTTACAGCTGAAAATGTCCATCATGGGAACCGAATCTAAATCCAGTAAACTGAATATCACTACAAAAAAATAGGTCAATGGTGACGGCATCATTAGCGACGGCGGAATCCCCGTCGATATTAAACTCATTAGCAATGGCCTAGCCGTCGCCAATATGGCCCGTCGATAATGACCTATCCCTGGTCTAGTTTTGGTGGGAAATTTTTCGCGGGAGTGGGAAAAGGCATTGACGACGGCACGTCCGTCGCTAGTGCCTTCGATAATGAGTCATAGGCGATGGTGTTACTCACGATGGTGTTGCCGTCGAGAATGAGTCTAATTTTAAAACCCTCATCTCGACGGGAATGACTACTTTTCATTTCCTTCTTTCTTTTCCCTCCTCTGATATACCTTCCGGCCGACGACTCTCTCCCCCTCCTGCCACCTCCAGCCAATTTGAGCATCAATTAATATGAGCTTCCCCCCCTCCTGCCACCTCCGGCGATTTTCTCCCCCCTCCTGACCGGCCACCTCCGGCGTCTCTCCCCCCTCTGCCATACCTTCCAGCGACCCTCCCCCTCTTCGACGACTCTCCCCTCTCCTTCCGATCAGCTCCATCTCTCCTTCTTCTTTACTCTTGTTTTCCCACAACTTGCAATAGGTATGATTTCGTTATTCTTATTTTGTTGGAACTAATTATCTGATTTTATTTATTTTAAAGTTTTAGGCATGTTTGCTTTAATCTAATTGTGTTAGTAGTTAAATAATCTCATTGTTTGCTTTATTGGGTTATTCCTTTTTAGTTGTGAAATGGTGTTTACACTTCGACTTCTTTAATGTTTGATCAGAAGTGGTTTATCAAGCTTAAATTAAAGCAAGAAGTATATATGGAGATTTTGTTAATTTTGATGCAGTGGCTGATTGTAATTGCGTAATATGAATGACTAGCTAACGCGCAATTTTCATAATTACTTGTTTTGGTTGTAGGGGCATCCCCAATTCTGATCAGGAATTACTTTAGCCAATTCTCTATCTTTTGCTTTGTATGATTATGTTAGATTTCTTTGTATTATTTTAGGGTCTAATACTTGATTAGCTTATCTTTTGTTTGACCTGCATTTAGAAAGTGAAGTGAAAATGAAAAATCCATTGAACTTAACCGCAATCTTTGAAAGATACTAAGCGGTGATTGGAATATATTTCCAAAGAAGTTGTGTTTGAAGGTGAATCCTTTCTCCTTACAAACTGAATTTTGTAGAAACTGCTAGTTATTTGCTTAGTTAGTTGAAAACACATTCAAAAACAATATTTATTTGTTTTTTCCTATTTGAGGATGGGTTAAAGAAATTTACCATCTCATTATACTTTGACTTGTGCATATTTTCATATACTTTAGGAAGCTTAGAAACCCATTTGAGATTCACTTAGTAGGAGTGAATCTCAAATAGTCCCTGTTTTGGGACTGTTCTTGTATGTTTCGATCTCACTTAGGTCGGTGTTAACGACTTGAGCACGTCTTTATATTTTTTAATTTTTTGGTCAGTATATGTCTCTTGATGTTCTTCGTGTGCATATTTAGACTACGATGTGTTAGTCTATTTCGTGTACTTGAAGACCATGGGGAGATGCTGCCGAAATTTCTGAAAAATATAAAGATGTGTTCAAGTTGTTGGCATCAGTGAGGCGAAACATCCCGGAATGGGATAGAAGCCTGACCCGTTAGAGTGGGAGATGAAGTTAGGAAACGTATAAGCTTGCATATACATTAACTTGGAGACTTGATTGTGTTTGTCTAACTTTCCATATATATAGCAGATAGTTGTTCGAGATATCTGTTGATCGATGTTGGATGGAATGTAGGGTAGCCACTAATAGGAGTGTGCTTAGCTCTGAGTATTGTAGTAGGGTTGAACAGTTTCTCAACTTCGCGTTTGAGCAAGTCAGCGGCGATGAGATCAGATGTCCTTGTAAGAGGTGTGTGAATGAAGTGTGGAAGGAAAGGAGTGATGTCATGTGCGACTTATTTGCATGTGGGTTCAAGCAGGGTTATACGACATGGATCTATCATGGGGAAACCTGGTTGGATGAACATGAATTAGAACCGAAATCCGGAAGTGACGAAACCTTTGACTGTACTAACATGATAGTCGAAGTTGTTGGTTCATACTTCCAGTGGAATACAGACAGGGATTGCAGTAGTGTCGAGCAAGAGCCGAATGATGGGGCTAAGGGTTTCTATGAGTTATTGCATGAAGCAGCGACGCCACTGTATGACAGACACGAAAAGCACACCGTCTTATCTATCGTGACTAAGTTTTTACACTTCAAGAACGAGCATGACTGTAGCGAGAGAGGTTTTAATGAACTGTTAAGCATTGTGAAGGAGTGCTTACCTGCAGGCAATAAGTTACGTTAGTATTAATTATTTAGTTCTTGTAGTGTATATGATCACATGATTCCTAGGCTCATATGATATCGTAATTGATAATAAAGCAGTAAACAAGTATATATATAAAAGCTATAAATATATATATATACAGACATGATTAGCCACCATGAAGCACCTCCATGGGGGATCAGAAATGTAAATAAAGCTTTAAAAGCAATCAACCGCCACGGAGTAAACTCCAAAGCGGGACGAAAAGGTAAATAAAGGCTGTAAAGGCGATCAATATACGTAAGTAAAATCTAGGTGGGACGAGAATATATATATATATATATATATATATATATATATATATATATAAACAATAAACACAGGATGTAAAATCGGGCTCATCGAGCGAGTTCGACACACGATTCATATATATATATATATATATTCAAGTAATAAACGCTCTAAATGTAAAATCCAGGCTCATCGAACAGAGTTCGACAAACAATTCATATATATAAGTGTATATATATATATATAAGAAAGCAAATAAACGTTCTAGACCGAAGTCTAGGCTCAATCGAGGCACAACTAGATAATGTTAGTCCATATATATAATAAATAAATATATAAGTATATATATATATATACAAACTGAAATGAAACCACAGACCTAAGTCCGGGCAAACACACGCAACATGACTCTCAACATTAAGAAAAGTGTGTGCAAAGATGATGAGAAAGGCTTTAAAGTGTGTGAGAAGGCTTACAGTGGGCTTCCAAAGAAAACTTCTATATCTTTAAAGGGATGAACACTCGGCTCTTGCCGGTACAAAAAGAATCTATATGTGAGCTCATAAGTGTTTAAAATGAGAAAGCACTTAGTGTAGGGTGAGTAAAGAGCAAATTTGACAGGGCTTCCTCGCCTTTTTCTCTTACAAAATGGCCACCCCAAGCCCTCTATTTATAGAGGGGGGAGCCACAGTGTAACCTGCAGCTGGTGGGGTTGCCCCGGGCTTCGTGGGTCCCGCCGTCTCAAAGTACGTGTATACATGCATTGTAATGTCCGCTCGAACTTTTAGAATTTCGATTTAGGCATCCGACTGAGGTATGAAAGACCTATTTTGGACCACCGTTGTCGAAAGTTACGCAATGACATAGGATGAGAGGTTTTACGAAGTCAGGAAGCTGGGACCATGCCCTTCGGTCTTTAAGCATCAAATTCTATCTGTTATCCTGCGTAATAATCACTCGGGATTGAATATCCTTGGTTCTTGTGGGACATTACTATGTAGAAATATATGTATTGACACATTGAGACGGTGCTATGTGGCGTCAAGGTGGCAAGATGACGACTTTGCCCCTCACCGGGGTTATTGCCGGTTTGGGATGATAAAGCAGACGTTGTTCAGGGTTATCTTTGAGATTAGACTACTTCAAGTGTTGAAGGTCCTCATTGTCATCTCTGAGGTGTGCCTGTTTTGCCGGTGTTACTTCTGGGTCTTGTATTGAGTGCCTCAGTGTGAGTGCCGAGGTTGAAGTTGATTGCATTTAAAATAAGCATTTTCGAGGTTATCTCTGGAACTGCATTCCTTGGGGTTATCTCCAAGGTTGGTAGCGCTACTCTCGGTGTTGGGGATGAGCCCGAATATCTCGGGGTTATCTCCGAGATGGATCGGTCTTCTCTGGTGGAATTTCCGGTATTGGAACTGCATGCCTCGGGGTTATCTCTGAGGTTGGGCCTGATACTCCCGGTGTGTGTTCCGGGGTTGAGGTTGAACTTCTGGTAGTATCCTGATTGGATATGAGATATCTTCCAGGGTTATCTCTGAAAGATGAATATGCCCTTCTGCAATGTCAGTGACAGGTGTGCAGAAAATTTTGAGTGTCTACAGATGCCCCTCTTTATCATATTCATACAAGGCAATGCATGGATAGGATAAAGAATCCTAGACACTTGAAATACAACACGATAAACATGATACAAAGTACAACAACATGATGCAATTGTATGATGGATGTGTGCGAGGTTGTTGCCCAATATGATGGGGATGATTGTCGGCTCCCTGTTGCTTTTACTCAGGATTGGCAACGATGACCAGATTGGATGTGTGATCCACATCTCATAGGATGTTGATAGGTCCTCAATCCTTGATACAAACTTTATTCCGAAGATATGCCTCTCGTGTACAAGAGATCTGTGGGGATAACGCTCTGTCTGTTTTGAGGATGTGTATAATATATTCCATCATCGATCCTCCTCGATGGTGCTGACTCTTCCTGGTTTGTATCTCCATGACATGTCAATGTTCGGTTGGATTTACTGCCAACAAAATATGTTGTTAGGGCTGTCTGACCTTCGTTGACGTGTTAATCAATGGAAAAATGCCCCTGTTAGGTAAACTGTCAAGTCTGCTTGACCTTTGTTGACGTGTGAATCAACGGATAAACGCCCCTGTTGGGCACACTATTAAGGTTGCTTGACATTTGCTGATGTGTGAATCAACGGGAAATACGCATTGTAACCCTTGTCGGGGATCTATTTGATCCCTTTGACGTGTGAATCAATGGCCGAAACCATCAGATGGCTTTCGACACTTTATTGGATTTACTTGCCAACGGTTACAGTGATGTCAAGGCTGCTTGACCTTCGTTGATATGTGTATCAGCGGATGACAATGCGTGATACCGCTGCCGGGGATATGTACTTTGACATGAAACGCGTGATGCCCCCGCCGGGGATATGTACTTCGACATATGCAAATTCATGATGCCCCTTGCCGGGGTTCCTTGAGAGGATTAGGGTTACGACCCTCAATTGGCGGCATTGGACCTACGTCAGGTATTGCCGACTATATCTTGGAACAGCTAACATCATTGGAATAGTGTACCCTGTACTCAGGCGAACACCAATGAGTGATATGTAGACCCACGGCTCAGTCTGAGAAAACCAGGATTGCAAGCCATTCTGCTCAATCGCGTAGTGTTTTTATTCCTGATTTGGCTTTTTCAGCTTATAAGAACTCCGTTGCAACTCAAACTGGACCGAGACGGAGGGGTGGGACCCACGTAGGGGTGCCACAGGTACACTTGCAGCAGGCGCATGTGGACTTGCGGCCAACCGTGGATATTTAATGCCATCAAGTTGCTTTCATAAGTCATTTTCATATTGTGCCGCTAAAGAAATCCGACAGTTTTTCTTCAGATTTGCTGAGTTCGGGCGACTTTCTGCAAATTCTGTCATCGTACAAGTGTTCTTCACTGTCCTGGTAATGCATGTCTTCTTTTCTAGTTTTTATCCGTTGGAAAATGACTTATCTTATAAAATGCATCTAAACACATAGTAGTGAATATGCATGCTCAAATGACTTGATAAAAAATATTCAACATAGTAAATTTTAGTATTAAACCATGCTGAACATAATGATGTGAAAAAATTTAACTTTTGAGACAGTCAAATTGGCACCCTTTTCTGCTATTTCTTATCCTATTTGAGGACAAATGAGCAAAAGGTAAAAATGCAAAGTAATCTTGGTAATTAAACTACCCTTATGGATTGATGAATTTGACTTTTTGTGCATATAGTATGTATATGACTATGGGCAGGTGTGCTACTGAATGGGCACCTAGTCATGCATATGTGCATGTGGATAGTCCTATTTACATAGGGGACTATGGCAAAATAATTTCAAAATATAGGCATTTGAATAGTCATGCATTTTTAACTCTACTGTAGCTGTATGTTAAAGTAATGCATGCATGCATATAGTCATAAAAAGCATTTTGAAAAGAAAGCTCAAGATTAGAAATTACGACACCCTTTCTGAGGTGATTTGGTGACTTTTGTCCAAATATTATGGATCCGGATCAGCCGAGTAGTTCCCGTAGGACCACTTCTGGTATACGGAGGAGGGCTTCTGAAGTGCCTCGACCCCGTTCTATTAGACAACCTCGTCGCTTGGTGGAGGCGGTGATACGTCCAGTCTAGGTTGATGTGTCGGACGTCGAGGACGAGGAGGAGGATGTTCCGGTTACAGACCCCGCTCCTGCTGCACATGTTCCCCGTAGGGACCTCCCGAGTATTCAGGTGGTAAACCCAGAGCTTCTGGGTGATTTGAGTCGACATCCCTCGATGTATTTGCACTCCAATAAGGTATCAAGTTAGATCTTAATCTTCCTTCTTTCCTATTGATGAAGAGTACATGATTTTGATGTTGATCTGCATTTCATGTAGGTTCCCGACTTTACACAGCCTCGAGGTAACTTGTTCAATATTCACTCCATGTACCAGGCTCTACATCCTGACTATAGAACAATTGTGCATGACTAGGGATTTGGGGAGTTCTTTTCCATCCTTCCACGTCGTTGTCCCTGGGGTTACCTCAGGGCATTATCTGAGCGCTGGTTTCACCAGACTCAATCACTCTATTTACTGGACTGTGAGGTGATGATGACGCCGATGGATTAGGAGATTATCATAGGTATAGAGTTTGGAGGGGCACCAGTGCCTTGCATTGCGGATATTACCCCTACTGCCGTCAGATCCTTGCTAAGAGTTCCGGCTGAGACGCTCAAGGGCAGGACCATCCGTACGGGTCCTTTGAGCATAGATGTTATGAATGGGCTGTTGAGTGAGCCAATGCTAAATGATGTCAGAGTCAGGGATCTCATTCTTCGGCGATTGTTCCAGATGAACATTAGAGGCTGCTTTATAGCAGATAACTCTTCTACGGTGTCGTTTGCTTTGATCAACACCATGCAGCATGTGGACCGTATAGGAGAGTATGACTGGGGTTCCTACATGGCACTCTTCTACGGTGTCCTAGAATTTTTTATTTGACAAATATGGCTCTGAGGATAGCTATACACGGCACTCCGGGGATTTCACCGCACTGGAGGATTATTGGTGCTCGGCCAGAGGAGATGTCCTACTACTGTGCGTGTTATCATATGTATATATGCCACGGTACATAGATGAGATAGACACCGGAGTCATCATGGTAGTGAGAGCTCTCAGGGAGGGTCACTCCATTGTACTGATGATCGTGGCAGAGACGCTAAGGTCGGCCACATACTGCTGCACCTATCTGATGGGAGTGTTTACAGGCAACGCGGTCATGCTATACGTGTGGTTCATGTCACACTTGAGACCGATTGAGACCTTTTTCGACATGGGTATTGCTTCACCCATGATATAGCTATGTCTTACTACTTTAAGCCATCGGAGTGTATAGACGCTATGTTTTGGTCGATGTTCTTGGCGGATATCAGAGATCCATTTGGCATTCTTCCATGTACATGGCTTAGCTCACCCTACAGCTTTATTACTCATGCTCCAGGCATGGACTATCTCCCTTTGGCTAGTTTGAGTGGAATGACTACCTATCACCCGCTGGCCGTGATGTCGCAGTTTGACCAGTTCCAGGATTTCCATCCTTTTGAGGGGACGCTAGGTCAGCATTTATCTTCTCGCCATCTATCAGCAGAGGACCGATACTAGGTGTATGCATGTTGGGATCAGCGTGAGATGTCTGCTTTCTCTATTAGCCATTCGGGCTGTTCGCCAGGGTATTCTGCGTGGATGGAGATAGAGAGTTCATCGGCCGCGACAGTATCAACAGTGCCGAGTAGTGATTCAGACGATGGAGAGCCCATGGAGAACATTGATTCTCATATCGAGGAGGAGCCATTTACTGGGTTGCTAGCATCTCCTTTAGATTCTCCCAGTACTAGCATTGTTTTGATCCAGCATTTAGCACAATACTTCGAGTAGAGTCTTCATCTGATGACCTTCTACAGAGATCAGGCTAGAGCCTTGATGTTGACAGCCCTAGATGAGAGAGATGCATCTCTGTTAGAGAGAGACGAGGCATTAGCTCGTAGAGACACCGCTGTTGTTGAGCGGGATGAAACCAGATCAGCCATAGATGCTGTGATAGTTGAGAGGGATATCGCTATATCTTCTTGGGACGTAGCCATTACAGATAGCTCTTCAGTGAGGTCTCTTACCACTAGCATGATTGCAGAGATGAGCACATACATTGATAAACATAGAGTCACCATGCAGATGGATGTAGATCTGTTAGCTCATGTGGATACCATTGTACAAGAGACCACCGCTTTACCTCCTTCTGCTAAGAGGGATGCCATGTTAGGCTTGATAGCTCGCATATACACTGATTTGTAGATGAGCTTGTATTTTCCTTCACAGACTAGCTTATCCATTTTGTCATGTACAGTTTAGATTGTGTATATCAAACAACATTGTATATATAGCAGGGAAATATATTTTTGATCACTTCCCTTTTAGATATGTCTGGATACTTGCTTGATATTTTCCCTGCTTCTTCAAGGCTTGTGATCTTTGTGTATTCTAAATTCCTCCTTGATGGATGGACATTGAGTTGTCACTGGATAGTTTAGAATGGATCATTGATCTGTGTGTATCCCTACTATCTTTGGTGTCTTGGGACTTGTTTCTGTATGGAAATGTGGAGATGAGTGTGAGTTTCCTCTCTAAGGTTGATCGAACCACTGATGGTTGCCAGTACTTCTATTTGTGAGAAGCCTAGTTAATTCCATCTCTTATGGATTGGTGTTTCTCTTTGAGGCACAACCACAGCTTAGATGGTCGCCGAATCTCCTATTTAGGAGGAGTTCAGGTAATTCCATCCCTTTGGTCTGAAGCAGATGAAATGTGGTGGATTGAAGAATGATCCCAGTACCCGTTGACAAGTGTTTGTGTTTTGGTAGGGGGTGAGACCGAACCATAAATGGATGCGTACGTACTCCTATTGAAGAGGAGATCATGTCTGCATAGTTCGAACCTAGTGTAAGAGGTTCAACACTGTATATGGCAGAAATGGTGTAGAAATGTTTTTGTTGTTTTTGTTTTTTGTAAGGAGAAGGGTATGGAAATGTTTTTGTTGTTTTTTATTTTATTGTGACCGGGCCATGTAAAATGGTTGCCTACGTACTCCTATTGAAGAGGAGATCAAGTCGACTTAGTTCTCCCCTCAGGACAATTCGTAGCCGAAGAGAAGTATGAATCCCATGTGTAGGGAAAAGAAAGTTTTATCCCATGATTGGGACAAACTACAGGTGTGCAAAAGTTTGATCCCGTCTTCAGGACAAACTGCAAGCGTAGAAAAGCTTAATCCCGTCTTCAGGATAAACTGCAGGTGTAAAAGGTTCAATCCCTGGGGGATAACCAAAACTGTATGAACGTAGTGAAACCAGGCTGCTGGTTTGAAGAGTATGTTTCCCTGAGGGGCCAAGTGTGGTGAAGAGTTATATGTGATGAAGGGTTAAAGAACCGGAATGACTGGTGATCTGATGATCCAACACCAAGATGTTTACTTGATGGTAACTTCAGACATAGTACCTTTTCACGGTGTCTGAGTTGATGAGTTGTGGAAATTCATCGCCGTCCATTTCCTGCAATCTGAGAGCTCCTCCTGTCAATACCTCCTTGACAACAAACTGGCCTTCCAAGTTAGGGGCGAATTTTCCTTTGGATTGATCTTGGTTGTCAAGGATCTTCTTTAAAACCAAGTCATGTTGCTTAAACTGTCGTAGCCGGACTTTTCTATTATAGGATCTGGCGATCCTTTGTTGATATAACTAACCATAGAAGATCGCCATGGTTCGCCTTTCGTCTATTAGAGATAATTGGCGATATCTTTTTTTTACCCATTGATCTTCATCCAGCTAAGCATCTATCAACACTCTGAGGGATTCCATTTCCACTTCTATGGGGAGCACTGCTTCCATCCCATAGGTTAATGCGTAGGGGGTTACCCTAGTGGAAATGCGCATTAATGTTCTGTAAGCTAACAGAGTAAGAGGCAATAAGTCAGGCCACTCTTTGTGGTTGGCTGACATCTTTTGCATGATCTTCTTGATGTTTTTGTTAGCCGCTTCAACAACACCATTCATATTTGGATGGTAGATGACAGAGTTAAGATGTTTGATGTGGAATTTACTGCATAACTCTTCCATCATTTTGTTGTTGAGGTTCTTAGCATTGTCTGACACAATTACCTCTGGTTGTCCATATCAATAAATGACATTATTTCTGATGAAAGCAATGATGACTTCTTTAGTAACCCTGGGGAAGGAGGCTGCTTCTACCCACTTGGTGAAGTAGTCAATCATGGTGAATATAAAGTGATGCCCATTACTGGCTTTAGGATTGATGGGTCCGATCACATCCATTCCCCTCATTGAGAAGGGCCAAGGTGAACTCATATTGTGCAGCTCCCTTGGAGGGGCGTGGATGGTTTTTCCATGAATTTGGCATTGATAACAGCTCTTGACGTGATCATCACAGTCAGCTTTGAGGGTAAGCTAGTATTGTCATGTTCTGAGGATCTTATTAACAAGCAGGGGGCCGCTCATCTGTGGACCACATACTCCACCATGGACCTCATCCATTAGCCTCTGAGTTTGGTCTTGGTCCAGACATCTGAGGAGACCTAGTCCTGCATCTCTTTTGTAGAGTGCATCTCTGCTCAAGTAGAATTTCATAGCAAGTTGATGGATCCACCTTTTCGCAGTCGGGCTCACCTCAGTGGGTGTAGATCCATCTCGTAGGTACTCCTTGATATGCTGATACCAAGGATGCTAGATGGGTGGTAGTTCATCCGATACTTCTCCAACATAGTTGCCATATGCTAGTGCCTTGTGCAGGGCAAATGTGATGTTTGGCATGTGTTCCTTGTCAGGCATGTGAATCAAGGAGGCTAAAGTTGCTAACATGTTTGTAAAGTCATTCCAATTACGAGGAATGTGTAGAAAGGAGATTTCTTCGAACTCCAAAGCCATCTGTAAAACTTGTTGATGGTAAGGCAGCAAATGTAGCTCTTTGGTTTGATAGATTCCCGTGGATTGTCTGATTACCAACTCTGAATCCCCAAAGACAGTTAATCACCTGACGCCCATTGAAAGGGCAAGTTTTATCCCCATGAGACAGCCTTCATACTCAGCTGTGTTATTGGTGTTGACAAACTGTAATTTGACGGTGACGGGATACTGTTCCCCCATACCGGATACCAGAACTGCTCCAGCTCCAGAACATTCTAAATTAACAGCTCCATCGAAATACATTTTCCATGTATGTCATGTATCGTACTGATGGTGTTGCTGAACTGTTATTACCCCTTCATCGAGGAAGTAGGTTTCCAAGAGTTTAAAATCCCCTGAAAGTGCGGCGGCCAGTTGATCTGCAATTCCTTAACCTTTGATAGACTTTTGCATCACATAGACGATATCAAATTGTCGTAGGATCAACTGCCATTTGGACAGCCGACAATTTAACATGGGTTTATTGAACACATACTTAAGAGGATCCACGCGGGATATGAGATGGGTTGTGTGACCATGGAGGTAATGATGTAACCTCATGGAAGACCATGGTAAAGCATAATAAGTCTTCTCAATCAGAGTGTACTTGTGTTCACTCCTGCTAAATCTTTTGCTGAGGTAATAGATAGCTCGTTCTTGGCCTCTATCGTCTTTCTGTCCCAGCATGCAGCCCATGGCATTGTCACTTATGGACAGATACATGAACATGGTGCTATGAGTTGAGAAATGAATCTACTAATGAAGTTGATTCTTCCCAAAAATCCCTGTATTTCCTTCTCTATCTGAGGAATGGGCATTTCCATGATGGCCTAGATTTTAGTGGGGTCCAGCTCAATCCCTTTGTGGCTGACTAGGAATCTTTGTAACTTGCCTCATTTAACGCCAAAGGCGCACTTGGTTAGATTTAAATTCTAGTTGTACTTACGCAACCTGTTGAATAGCTTCACGAGATGGTATAAGTGGCCATCTTCCCTTCGGGACTTCACAATGATGTCATCCATGTAGATCTATATCTCCTTGTGCATTAAGTAATGGAAAAGAGCCATCATAGCTCGTTGATAGGTGGCTTCGGCATTGATGAGGCCGAATGATAACCGCCTATATCAAAAAGTTCCCCAAGGAGTGATGAAAGCAGTTTTCTCACGATCTTCTTTAGCAACCATAATCTGGTGGTATCCAGCGAATCAATTCGCAAAGGAGTACATGTCGTATTAAGTAGTATTGTCAATGAGAATGTGGATAAATGGCACGGAAAAGCTATATTTAAGGCAAGCTTTGTTCAGATCCCGGTAATCCACGCAAACTCGCACCTTTCCTCCAGGCTTAGGCACATGAATAATGTTAGATATCCACTCAGGATATGTGGACACCATGATAATACCAGTTTGAAATTGTTTCACAATTTCTTCTTTCACCTTTAAACTCCACTCAGGTTTCAATCGCCTGAGCTTCTGCTTGACTGGTTTGAATCCCTCTTTAATGGGAAGGCGATGAAAAACAATGTCCGTGGACAAACCCACCATGTCTTCATGAGACCATGCAAACACATCTTGGAATTGGGTTAGTAGCGTAACCATGTCTTTCCTTTGGTTTGAGGTAAGGTCTGAACCAATCTGGATTAACTTAGGGCTTTCTAAGGTTCCGAGATTGAAGGGAGTGGTTTGATCAAGGTTGGGTATATGTTTGTCTTTTACCCATTCTTTAATTTCTAGAGGCACCTCAATGTCCTCTTATATTTCCATCAAGTCTGAATCCAGCTTTACATCAAAGCTACAATCCTTGTGGAGAAGAGGCACCTTATCAGCATATATAGGCACATCTAAATTCAGAGTCCCAAAACAAAATATGCTTTCACTTAGTATATATGAAATGGTCTAATCATACAAACTATTAGCATGTACTGACAAAAATAAAATGCTAGTACTGTACAGAAAAGTAAGCAGTTATGATATCTACAGGGCAGAAAGAGTTCCTGCCCGCTTTACCCTCGTCGACCAATGCAAGGAGTGCTGCTCTAATTGTTGAGGGTAAGGTCCTGAGGGACTACAGTGATGGAGGGGTTGTCATCGTCCTCCTTCTCCCGAATAATGACCATTACGTCTAGGCAATCATCGTCTGGGGTATACATGTTCGTATGGTCATCATGGACAATGATGTGTATGCCTGACATCATCCTGACAATGTCTTATTTAATTCTTCGTTCCTCTTTTTCCACTCTGAGGTCTGGAACAAAGACTTCTTTTTCCTTTACCGGCATTAATTTGGGGAATAACATAGCCATTACGCTGGCTGGCACCTTTACAGGAGGTTGTGCGGACTCAGAAGTTGTAGGTATAGACAAACATCGTGTAACTGAAACTTGAGGAATCTGATGATGTTTATGTGAATTCCCGTGATTGGGCTGGCGAGAATAGCCAGATCCAATTTGTCCCAGTTTGACTGACAACTTGAATTGGGTGCTTAATACCCTGATGACTTTTACCCAGCCCTTGTCCCGAATGATGACCCAAAGATATCATTTCTTGAGTCGCCAACATTACTTTGGCAGAAATCTGGGGTGTGAGAGGTGGCGCCCCAATAGGTTGGTAGTGAGTATTGATCACCTCCAGGGCATGGAAACTGATCAGCTCAACTTCTGAATTAAAGTTGATGCGGGGTATGTCACTCTGTTTAGGACATTCTGGCTCATCGTTAACCGTGACTTAGATGTCATTCATGATATATTTCAGTTGCTGATGAAGAGTGGAGGGGACTGCCCCCAGCCATATGAATCCACGGTCTTCCCAATAGCAGGTTGTATCCTGAATCTATTTTGAGCACGTGAAAAGATATGCAGAAGGTATGTGGACCAATCTTGATTGGTAGCTCAATCTCTTCGACTGAATTTCGGCGGGCTCCGTCAAAAGCTTTAATAATTGTGTGGCTGCTTCGGATCCGTTTGAGATTGTCGTTCATCTTTAGCAACGTAGTGTAAGGACATATATTCAGCGACGAACCTCCATCTATCAAAACTCCAGCTAGCATGTATCTGGAGGACAAAACCGCAATGTGCAACGGCTTGCAATGACCGGTCCCTTCGGGCAGTATGTTGTCATCAGTGAAAGATGTCACATTGTTGTTAAAAATGTGATCAACAAGATGTTGAAATTTTTCTATATCCACTGATGTTGGTAAGTAGCGTTCTTCCAAAACCTTCAGTAAGATCTTCCTGTGATCCTCGGAAGTTAAAACCAAGTCCAGGATTGTAATTTGGTGTGGAGCTTCTCTTAAGCTTAAAACCACCTTGGCTTCGTTATGACCTATAGTGCGGAGGAATTTTTCAATCTTCTTCTTGGGTATTTTCCCCTTTGACTTGATGGTGGACTTTATCACTCATTGGGGAAGATACGGTGGATTCTCCTTCAACACTGCAACAGTTGTATGAGAGGTGGATCCTTCAACTTCTCCATAATTCCATGGGACCTTTTGTAAGCTGATAACAGGATATTGTGGTCTGAATGGAAAGTTGATTGGCTCGGGAGCAGCCACTTTCAAAGGATTGTCAATTCCTTTGAGTTGAATTGTTTGCATTGTGAGAGGTTTGACAGTCTCATCAGCCTCAGCAAATATAACTACTACCAATCCCTTCCATTTAGTAGGGAAAGTATTCTCACTCTCAAATAGCACAGTATCGTTGTTTGCTAGCTGCAGGACACCGCTGTCAATTAGTTTTGAATGAGGTGGCGGAGTGCCCAACATTCTTCAGTGCTGTGACCGCGAGAATGGGAGTGATATTGGAAAACTCCATCAGAATTAAATCGTCCTAAACAAGGATTGATTGGAGGTAGAAGGGAAGTGAGCCTTCCTTCATTGATCAACATTTGAAGTATTTCGTCCATAGGTTGGCTCAGGTATGTAAATTCCCTTCTGTTGGCAAAATTCCTACGAGCTTTGGCACTTGCTCTCTTCGTCACTTTGTCTTCCAGTGTTTCTTTATCTGAAGGTGATGAGGGAGTATTCACAACAAAAGGGAGCAGACTAGCATGCTCCTGGCTGACTAATTAGCGTGTGACTTGATGCTGATAGGTCACTAGTTCTGTGAACTAGAACTTTGCATAATCCCTTTTGTCAACACCATCTTTGAGGGTCTGGGAGAATTCATCGTTTAAATTGGAGCTCCGTCCACTGCTCCAATTAATCATGTTGACCTCATCCTCTTTGTGTTGAGGAAGATGGTTGTCTTGTACATGAGGTTGATCGTGTTTGGTGACCACGATATCACCGTTGTTTATTAAATCTTGGATCATGTGTTTCAAGTCCCAACAATCTTGAGTATTGTTGCCTCCTTTTTAGTTCTAATAAAAGAGCTCTAACTCATGCAAGCATACATGGGTCAACAAGTAATACAAAGTAAGTAAAGTATCGATCTACGGAGAAAGGTTTCTAAATTAAACTATTATGCATCAACTATATCACTATATTTAAATGCTTAAACGAAACACTTATGATTTTGAATTACTCTAAAATCAAATAACAAATAAAAGAAGAATATTAATGTAATAAATCAAATCTGGAAATAATGGGATCCTAACTTCATTTAATAGTTCATCTAATTACCACCATCATGTAAGACTATTCACATATCACAGAAAATTAGCCAAGAGCACGAATGTAGACATAACCATTTTTCAATGAATTATGACCTACTTACATAATATCCACATACAATAGAAATCATGTAATCATCAATAAAACCAAAATCACTATATTTCTATGTGAAATTGCAGCCATATTGAATTTAAGCACAAGCCCTTATATAACTCACACGGTGAAACAGTATATGCCTATCTGATTCACGAAGTACAAAGCTAAGAAATTCAGCCCCATACACGCATGCTATCATGATTACAACCATACTCGCATGTTATTTCTCAATTCCATACAAGTATATAAAATGAATGGTGATCAAGCATTCATGCAATCAAATCAACCATAATAGAAATTCCTGATGAAACGCTAACAATCCAGCAATCAAGCTATCAATTAGACTACATATTAAAATCCGTTAGAATCCAATAATGGAGTTTAGCTCATGTCTGAACTAAAAGCCATTATGGGATTAGAGTAATACATGGAAAATAAATAACAATTGAAAGAGAAGATAGAATTGATCAAACCCAATTGCTGATTATAATCCAAACGTGATGTTCAAATCCTCAACAATCTCCAGCAACATAACATTAGTACGTAGTCAATGATTGAATTCTAATGAAAAGATATAAAATATGAAGTCTATACTTTGCTCCACATTGAAATTCGCTCATAGCGTAAAACCCTAGTTCTATATTATGAAAAACTCGTCAAAATAATAGATACTCGCGTCTAGTACCAACCAGAGTAGTTTATACCAACTCAAACTCTTTAAATTTAAAAATTAAAATAAGTCAGACAACAGCAGTCAATGGTGCGTGCGGTCCTAGCATAAAACACAGCGCTTTGCTGCGTAAGCGTTTCGCTACATTTGTTGATAAGCGTGCTGAAGCGAGTTTTTAGCTCTTTTGAATGGCGGCGCTGCGACTCACGAAATCTGCATTCTATGCTCTGCTGCTGCTACTACTTCTGTGTCCAAATGCTACTCCTTCTTCCTTCCTCAATGCTCAGTTGCTTATCTCCACTTGTCCTTACGTCATGCTTCCATTAGTTGCTTACGCCACCTACCAACGCCGAGTTATGCCATTTCTTGTACTTTTACACTCAAGGAGTTCTCAGTACATGCAATGCAAAATAAAACGAAATGCAACTAAAAACACACTGAAATGTACTTGAGATGGGCATAGTTCTTGTGAATTGATATCCAATAAGTAGGTATAAAACCCATTTATCAAATACCCCCAAACTTGAACTATTGCTTGCCCTCAAGCAATGCATACTATAAACACTTAAAATGCAACTACAATGTTATGCAACTAGATCATAATGCAAATGAGTCTCACATTCTCCAGCTATAACAGAATTTAGTCCAATATGCCTTAGTGAATTCTCCGGATTCAAGAATGAAACTTCAAACTAAGCCATAGACATAAGATCATACACTCAAGTAATCCATACATGCTATAAAGATGCCGTGTGTGTGTTATGTTCACCAAAACTTGATTAAAGCAAGAATACACGTGCTAAGTTGCTCAAAATAGAAAATTACAGTCTAAATCAAGATTCATGTATATTTATGCAACAAAGACTATTCCAACATATCAAAACAAACTAAGGTTCAACAATGGGTTTAACTACTTCATTTCTACTCACGAGGGTAATTTTCGCTCTTTCCCGCGGTGTTTATTGCTATTTTTCTCTTCTTTTTTTTATACAGCGAGTGCGTTTTACGCTCCATCTCGCCCCTTCCAAAAAGTCCATAATTCTGCTCAAGAAGGTTTCAAGATAGCTTTTTTCGTTTTTTTAATAGCATACCTATGTGTCCCCAAAGTTTGATTATCAATGCTTTTTCGTAGTCCAAATCCATTTTCCACATAATTCTTTATTTAAAACCACATTTCCTATCAAGCAATACAACACATAATTCTTATGCCTACAAGCAATTGTGAACACGACAGTGCAAACCAAAAGCATCTAAATAGCATCCTGGATAATATTATGTAAAACATTATAGCTAAGCTTAAGATATCCATTAAATTCAACAATCCTTCAAGATTCAAATTCATCATTGGCTGGACATAACTTCTATAAAGCTAGAACTGTGAGACATGCAACTAAACATATACTAACACACAATATAATAATGACTAAAACCAAAAAAATTATATGCAGTTTTTATCTAAACATAAAACATGCAAACTTTTAAACTAATCACGCAACTATATGCAACTACCCTAATACCCAATACCCCCAAACTTAAAATATTCATTGTCTCAATGAATGAAGGTAAAGGGTTCGAGAAACTCCCCTATTCATCAGCTACACCATTGTCTATGGGTGGTGAATTCGGTGGTGGAAATGGCACGGCCGTCCCAAACTGTGACCACTCCAGCATCGTCCCTTGCTGTGCAAACGCCTCTGTTAGTGACCTCGTCAAACCCGTTGCAAACATTGCAAAATTATCACACATAGCGTAAACTTTTTCGCTCCAACCTTCGGAGCTGTCGATCCCCAGTAGCAGCTATCGCGTGGGTTGACGTGCCCGCTTCATCTGTCTTAGAGGGCTACGATGATGGTGTAGACAATGATGGGCGAATAATAAATCCCTTTCCACTGGGATGCGGTGTACCCCCTTGCCAATCTTCAAATCTTGCTATGGTAGCATGCGTAATGTCTTGGCTTCGGTATTGTAACTATTCATCCTTCCACCTCACTCCGGCCTTAACACATAGATGCATCACTATAGAAGCATGTGGGATACTGCCCGTGGTAATTCCCAGCATGTATTTCAGTATGTTCTGATTCATCAGGTAACCAACGTCGATATTCTTGCCCACAATGATCCCCCATAGTATAAGAGCTCACTCGACTGTAATCTCATGCTGATAAGAAGAAGGCATGAGTTTGGCACACACAAATAGGTTCCAGGCCTTTGCATAGCCATTCAAAATGGATGCCGAAAAAGTCTTGGGGTGATTAGTGCCCGGAGTGCATGTCCACTGAGTCCCTGGAATGCATAAATCGGTGATAACAACATTTAAATCTGTATTCGAACGATCTATCTCCACCCAACTTCTTCGTCCAGCCGGAGGGTCGAGTAAATGGAACACTTGGCGAATGACGCTTGGCCTGTAATCCACTTGAATCCCATGAACGAAAGCAAACCCATCCATCGCTTGCTGCGCATTTGCATAAAACTCCCGCATAATAGCCATAGGTGCAGCCATTGGCGTATAACACACACCATGCCAACACCTTTCTCGAATCATTTTAACTAACTGACCATCCTACGCGTCGGGCTTTAACCCTCGTTCATGAACAAATGACTTCGTGACGATTTGGTAGTATTCAATTTGAACATCCAAGTTGATAAATTTAGAGAAATTAACATTATCCCCATTGTCACTGCTTGACAATGATGATTCAGGGGTACGAAATCGAGCACGCTTAGGACCCATCGGAGATTGAATGAAAAGAAGATGACTTGCCTTGTAAAATCGTGAGTGATAGTTGATGAAGTGAATAACCCCCAAACTGATTTCGCACAACTACTCTCTGAAACCCTAGGTTTTATCAGTGTAGCAATCGATTGTGGGTATGAGATCTGAAGCAACAATTAGTAGGGGAGAAGAGATATATGGCTTCAATTTGTAACGGATTAGAGATGAGGAGACGTGCATGTAGTGGAGAGTAAGGAGTATGTGCCTCTCTGTTATATCAACTGATAGACAAATGAGTCACAACACGTTTTAAAATCTAAATATTTTTTCAACTTTCGGTTCCAGGCGCGGCCGCATGCATTTCTAATGTAGATGTGGCGCGGGTACGGGAGTGTCTTATTCTGCACAATATTGTTTGCAGCGCGGGCGCGCAATTTCAAAAGCATTATCAGGCGCGGCCGCGCGTGTTTGATTCCTGCACTGTCAATTTTCATTCCCAATACTTCAAGACAGTAATGCATGACATCCAATACACCTACAATATCACCAATACACACTGTCAATGCTTGAACTAATGCATACACAACAAAGACCATCTAATTATCATACTCGCTATACTAATCTCAAACACAGTCTAATGCAAATTCAGCTACACACTCTCTTATGCTAAACACAATAATCTATCACAATAAAAAATGAAGATGAACTAACAAAAACCTAAACTGAATAAATAAAAAGTAGAGATAGAAATAATGGGTTGCCTCCCATCAAGCGCTTTTTTATAGTCAATTAGCTTGACTGGCTCTGAATCTCATGTCAAAGAAAGAATCAAGGTGACTTTTTGTCTGTCCATCTCGCCACCAATGTAATGCTTCAGCCGTTGTCCATTCACTTTAAACAGCTTGTCCGGGAACTTATTGAACACTTCTATCGCACCATGTGGGAAAACAGTCTTCACTATAAATGGCCTTGACCACCTCAATTTGAGCTTTCCAAGAAAAAGTATAAGTCTAGAGTTGAAAAGCAAAACTCTTTGTCCCGGCTCGAATGTTCTCTCTATGATCTTGTGATCATGCCATTTCTTAACTTTCTCCTTGTACATCTTAGAATTCTCATACGCATGTATTCAGAATTCATCCAACTCGTTGAGTTGGAGTAGGCGTTTCTCCCCTGCAGCTTTTAAATCAAAATTGATCTTCCGAATCGCCCAATATGCTTTATGCTCTAGCTCCATAGGAAGATGACAGGATTTTCCATAAACGAGCTGAAAAGGTGACATGCCCAATGGAGTCTTGTATGCAGTCCTATAGGCCCACACAACATCATCAAGCTTTAAAGACCAATCCTTCCTAGTGGGATTCACAACTTTTTCCAGAATTCTTTTAACTTCTCGATTTGACACTTCTGTTTGGCCATTCGTTTACAGGTGATAAGCTGTAGCAATGTGATGGTTCACCCCATACTTAGCCAATAAAGTCAGAAGCGCATGTTGCGAAATGAGCGCTTTCATCACTAATGATGATGGCAGGAGTCTCAAACCGTGTAAAAATACTTTTCTACAAAAATCTGAGGACTACTTTGGCATCATTTGTTGGAAGAGCTGCTACTTCTACCCATTTCGACACATAATCCACTGCAAGCAAGATGTACAGATTTTAACATGAAGAAACGAAAGGACCCATGAAATCTATCCCCCACACATCAAAAATTTCCACTTCGAGGACTGTGTTCAAAGGCATTTCATTTCTTTTCGAGATGTTCCCAACTCTCTGACATCTGTCACATCTTTAGACGAAATTGTATGCATCCTTGAAGATTGTCGGCCAGTAGAATCTTGCGTGTAGCACTTTAGCCGATGTTCGCTCCCACCATAGTGACCTCTATAGAAATAAGCGTGACAATCCTGTAAAATCACCTCGGTCTCGCTATATGGGATACACCTTCTTATTATTTGATCAGCACACTGTTTAAACAAATATGGCTCATCCCATATATACCATTTGACATCATGCAGAAATTTTTTCTTTTGATAACCCACCAAGTCTGAAGGTACCATCTTACTCACCAATTAGTTCGCGTAGTCTGCAAACCATGGCACTTCTCCTTTCACCGCAAACAACTGCTCATCTGGAAAGGATTCATTAATAACAATTTTGTCGTCTACCGCCCTTTTCGGATTTTCTAGTCGAGATAAGTGGTCCTCCACTTGGTTTTCAGTGCCCTTTCTGTCCTTGATCTCCAAATCAAATTCCTGTAACAATAATATCCATCTGATTAATCAGGGTTTGGCATCTTTCTTTGCCACTAAGTGTCGAATTATCGTGTGATCCGTGTACACTATCACCTGTGTACCAATCAGATATGCTCGAAATTTATCAAAGGCGTACACCACTGCCAATAACTCTTTCTCTGTGGTGGTGTAGTTCAACTGCGCATTAGTAAGGGTCTTGCTGGCATAATAGATCACAAGAAAAAATTTCTCCTATCTCTGACCGAAAACCGCCCCCATAACGAAATCACTAGCATCACACATCAACTCAAACGGTAGATCCCAATCTGGAGCAGTAATAACTGGTGCTGAAGTTATTTTTCTTTTCTAGTGCTCAAATGTCGACACGCAAGCCTCATCAAATTTAAACGACGCATCCTTCCCCAATAAACTTCATAGTGGTTTAGTTATCTTGGAGAAGTCCTTGATGAATCTGGGGTAAAAGCCTGCATGTCCAAGAAAACTGCGAACACCTTTACTGAAGTAGGTGGTGGCAAGTTTTCAATAGTTTCTAGCTTAGCCATGTACACCTCGAGTCCCTTCTTCAAAACCTTGTGTCCCAGAATAATTCCTTCTTGTACCATGAAATGGCACTTTTCCTAGTTCAGTACTAAATTCGTTTCAACACACCTTCTCAAGACCATCACCAAATTCTCAAGGCATAAATCAAACGAATCCCCAAATACCGAGAAATTGTTCATAAAATCGTCCACATTCTGTTCCACCATATCCAAAAAAATAGCCATCATGCATCTCTGAAAGGTGGCTGGGGCATTGCACAACCCGAAAGACATCTTTCTGAAAGCAAAAGTGTCATATGGACAAGTAAAGGTTGTCTTTTCCTGGTCTTCTGGAGCTATCACAATTTGGTTGTAGCCTGAATATCCTTCTAGAAGGCAATAATACTCATGACCTGCTAGTCTATCCAACATTTGATCGATGAGTGGCAGTGGCAAGTGATCTTTCCTCGTAGCTTTGTTGAGCCTACAGTAGTCCATGCAGACTCTCCACCCCATCACTGTTCGTGTTGGAATCAACTCATTATTTTCATTCGAAACCATTGTCATACCACCCTTCTTCGGTACACATTGCACTGGGCTCACCCATGAACTGTTTGAAATTGGATATATTATGCCTGCATCCAGCCATTTCAGTACTTCTTTCTTGACCACTTCTTTCATTATCGGATTAAGTCTTCTTTGTTGCTACACCGACATCTTACTATTATCTTCCAACACGATCTTATGCATGCAAAAAGAAGTGCTAATCCCTTTTATGTCTGCTATAGTCCATCCAATAGCTGATTTGAACTCTCTAAGGACTCGTAGCAGTTTTTCTTCCTGAAAGGATGTTAGCACAGAAGAAATAATCACAGGTAGCTTTGAATCGTTATTTAAAAATGCATACCTCAAATGATCTGGAAGTTGTTTTAATTCAAGTTCTGGAGGTGTCTCTAGAGATGGCTTCAATTTTACTGACATTTCTCTAACTTTGTTCAATAGCTCAACTGGTGTTTTGAATTTTTTGAATTGTGGAGAAGTATCAAGCAAGTGCACAAGTTCTACAAGTTCATCATCCTCTAATTCTGAATTTTCAGCAATGACACTTCTCAACGGTTCATGACCCATCAAACTCTCTACTTCATCATTTAAGACCTGATCCACCAAATTAACTCGGAAGCATTCCTCTTCATCTGTTGCAAACTTCATTGCTTTGAATACGTTAAATGTAACCTCATGATCATATACACGCATAGTAAGTTCCCCTTTTTGCACGTCTATCAAAGTCCTTCCGATTGCTAGGAATGGTCTTCCCATTATGATTGGTATACTTTTATCTTCCTCATAGTCTAAAATGATAAAGTCCACCGGAAAGATGAATTTATCCACTTTTACCAATACATCTTCAACTATTCCCCATGGATAAGTAATGAATCTGTCAGCTAACTGTAAAGAAATATTTGTCAGCCATGGAGCCGGTAATCCTAATTGATTGAATACTGACTAAGGCATCAGATTGATACTTGACCCAAGATCACATATACATTTATTGAAGCTCATCTTTTCGATCGTGCATGGAATTGTGAAACTGCCCGGATCCATCAGCTTTGGAGGTAATTTGCGCTGAAACACTGCATTGCATTCCTCTGTCAAGGCCACTATTTCAAACTCTTCTAGTCTCCTCTTCCTTGACAATATACCCTTTATGAACTTTGCATAACTTGGCATTTGTTCCAATGCCTCAGCAAAGGGTATGTTAATCTGCAGCTTTTTAAAGACCTCCAAGAACTTATTGAACTACTTGTCTTCCCTCTGCTTATTCAATCTCTGTGGATACGGTATTGGAGGGTGAACTAGTGGTGTTTCACTCACGGGATTCTCGACTGAACCTGCTTTGTTATCCTCTTCCTGCTGTACCTCAGAACCTTTCTGGTTTTCTTTTCTAGGACTGAGTTTACGCTTTCATGTGATCAGCATGAGTTCTCCTCACAATATATATATGGCGGCGGTGGCGCCGGGTAGATTTTTTTGCACATTACTTCCCAGACCTTAATGTAATCGCTTGACATTGTTCCTTCCTTTCTCTTCGTGGATTAGTCTCCGTATTACTTTGCAATGAACCCTGGGGCCTGTTGTTAAGCATGCTCGCCATTTTCCCCATTTGAGTTTCCAGATTTTTAATTGCCACAGCTTGCCTTTTGATCATCACCTCTGTGTTCGCCAAGTACTTCATCATCATCTCCTCCATTTCTAATTTCTTTTTTTGCTGAGGTGCAGCTGGAGTGTGATGTTGTTGTTGAGAAATCCTGATGGAAAAGGTGGTCTTGGTGTAAATTGTGGTTGAGATGGCTGTGACTGAAATTGTTGATTCGGCTGAAGCTGATTTTGTTGATTTCCTTGATTATTTAACCAGGTAAAGTTAGGATGGTTGCGGTTGTTAGAGTTTTATGTGTTCTAAAATTGCCCTTGGTCCTTCCTGTAATTACTCACATACTGTACTGACTCTGAGCTAATAGCACATTGATCCATTATGTGAAGGCCCCAAATCTAAGGTCCCGAATCACCGCGGATCCGGTTCGATCATTCTATCACTATTACTATTTACGGAAGATATGAACATAAATTGTTTATACAATATATTTTACACACTATTCCGCAAGGTCGAGTAACCTTAACGTATACACAATACATAACTTACTTGACTTACAACAGCATTATTATCATACAATACTATAACAAATCTAATCGCGCACATTAACTTTAAGCTGGAACTGTCTTTAACCTTTCTTTGTATCCGAAGCATTCGTATTAATCTGCAATGTTTTATCATGATATACCAAGGGTGAGCATGAAAGTTGCCCAGCAAGTTTAAGTTCAATAAATAACGATATATCATGATTGAAAGAATCTGAATAATAAGCTGGCTATAATTCAACAATATAATTGTGAACTAGCAGGAACAAACTTTTGACTGAACAAGTATATAACATGAACAAGTATATCTGAACCGAATGGTAATGAAGATGATCGGCCTTTCATACCTGACTTATACATGCAATATGTACAGAGTACAATTCATGAAAACTAGCAATGATTAACCATAAGTTTATCCGAATGAAACAACTCTTAGTAGAGTTAAGTAAACAACTTGCCTTAACCGTTGATTACCGCTACGCAATTTATAACGCTTTATCCGAAGACATAATATTAGTAATATAGATCTCCAATATTAGAATAATATCATCACAATATAATATTATTATATATATATATAGATATACATAGAATAACCTAAACACATAACACATAACACATAATCCTATCAGTCTATAACACACATAAAACTCAGTATCAGGTTAAACTATTTCAGTCTGACTTGAGTTCGACAAAGTTCTAACGTCCTGACGGTCTAGTCGGACAATTCACTACTTTAAGTTCAATTAAACTCTGCCTAACACTTAACAATTATCTCAGATAATTTTAATATTAGTCAAAATATTTTTCGTAAGTTCATAATAATTTTCAAATAATTATTATCATTTATCATGAATTTTCCTTTATTAATAGCGTATTTAAATGAATTAAATACCACATAATTCTTTTATAATTAATATTTAGTTATTATACAATATTAATAAAATACATGTCATAATATTATAATATTAATAGAATACATGTCACATCAAATGCAAGAATTTTCAACGAAATAAGGTCGGCAGGTAATGTGATGGTACCGACTTGAATCATGCAAGATTTAAAAACAGTAGATGTAACGAAAGTTTCTCCTAACGGAGTCTCAACAAATAAGTCAAAGTCTAATTTCTCCGGAGTCAAGTTTAAACGTTGAGCACAAGCAGGAGAGATAAAAGAATGGGTAGAACCGGTATCTAATAAGGTATAAACTTCACAAGAGTTTATTATTAGCTTACCCGTGATCACCTCGTTTGAGTTCTTCGCATTTTGGGTAGTCACGACAAATGCCCTTCCAGGAACCACCGACTTTAACTTGTCCGGGACAGCCTTTGGAGTCACCATCCCTGTTGAACTTGGTTTCGCAACTAGACAATCTCTAGCTATATGACCTTCATTTCCACAGTTATAACACACCTTGGATTGTTGTGGGAAGTTTGGGCTGTTGTGTCCCTCTTTCCTGCATTTGTAACATACGACCGGTGGTCGTTCTCCTCCCCTAGAAGCAGTTGATGTTGGTGCTGACGTCTTTATGCTATCATTGTTGTACCTTCTCCTTTTGAAATCTCCTCCCGACTCGCTCCTTTTATTATCACAGCCACGATTACCACTAGAGTGGTTACCGCTTTTGTCCGAATGCTTTCCTTACCTCTGGTTGTCATTGCTCCGATGACCGCTACCACCGGTATGACCCTGGTTGTGTTCCCTCGGTTGAACATACTCATTATCTCGCTCTAATAATTGAGCCCTGTTTACAACATCTGAATATAAAGAAAATTTATGAGAGATAAGATATTGTCGAATCTCGGGCTTTAGACCTCTCAGAAACATACTCGTCATTCGTTCCTCATTGTTGACCAAATGAGGTGCAAACCTGGATAACTCTGCAAACTTCGCCTCGAACTCGGACACCATCATGTTGTTTTGTTCCAGTCTGATAAACTCCACCTCCTGCATATGACGAATACTTTCAGGGAAGTACTTGTCATTGAATAGTTTCTAAAATGTTTCCCAAGACACGCCGAGTATATTTGGTCAGTACGCTTCATGCACTCCCACCAAGTAGTCCGCCTCACCGTGAACAACATAAAGGTGGCGAATGGAACCTTCTGTTCCTCCATGCATCCCAAGACATCGAATATCTTGGTAATTTGTTTGACCCACGTTTCCTCCATGATCGGATCCGGCTTTCCCTTAAATTCTGGTGGTCCCAACTCTTTGAACTGCTTGGGGGTGACAAGCCGCGCATTGCTAGCATTTCCACCCGTATTTTGTGCACGAGTCTCCCAAGTCTGGTTTTGCTTGAACTGCAAAAAGGTTCTAAACATCCCATCATTAATCATTTGTTCGGTAACGTTGTTTACAGGAGGATTATTGCCTTCCTGTTGCACGCGTTCGGGTAGTGATCAAAGTCGTCTCCACGATCGATTCACTCCATTATTAACGCTTCAATCGCCATTCTTAAATCGCCATAAAATAAGGGTTAATAGTCATGCAACATATTATCCCTATACTCTGACCGACCAAATAAATACCAAATAAACATAGTCAGGTCATACTAGCGAAGGAATTCTCCGTCTCTCCCCTCATAGTTCTTGTCTCACATCTCAGCCAGGTATCATATCCCTAAGCTTTGATACCAACTGTGACGTCCCCAAAATAGGTATACATCACCTATTCTAAGTCGCCAAATACATGGTACAGAAACAAATACAACTTCATTAAACTGTGAGTTTAAATACAAATAGAGAGTATACAAACTCAAAAGGAGTCCTCATTATAATTATTGATACACTATTTTAAAAATAGTGAGGATCGCTAAAAAACTTTCTAGAACCATCACTCCGCACTCGACTAGTTCTCGCTATGTTCTCACCTCCCGAGAAGAAAAATGGAACAAAAGGGTGAGCTCAACTAGCCCAAGAAGAATGTTATGACTAAGATAATATACAACAAATTATCATTAGTCTTGACAACAGGAATAATCTGATAAAATATAATAGACAACAAGTTTTAGATCAACAATGCGCAATGAAAACAACAATCCATTAGAAGAGTCAAGTAGAGAAAGAATTCTACTATCTTCTAAGATTTAAAAGTCCATCATCAATATTTTATCCTGTAACATCAATCAATATACATCTTGAATCAAATATTCATCTTTGCATTACACAAGCCAAAGATATTCATTTGTATCACCAGTTGGTCAGTGTTCATCTCAACACCATTCATCTTTGCACTACGGGCCAAAGATATTCATTAGGTAATCATTCATCTTTGCACTACAAGCCAAAGATATTCATTTGTATCATCATTTAGGACTGAGGATGATGAAAAATATTTTAAAGAAAACGAATCAAGTGAGATAACAGATCAAATATTAAGGATTCGTTTTATAATTTATCCAAGTTCAATAATATTTTGAAATATCAAATTTTGAAGCAGAATTCAAAAATAATGATCAAAACATGGATACAATCAAAGATAGTAACCATAATAGACAACTTGGACAAAAAGAAGAAAATTTTATTTTTCGGTGAATAGTGTCGTATTCGTGAATAGTGCCGTATACGTGAATAGTGTCGTATACATGAATAGTAATCCCGACACAAAAAGTTTCAAATTTGATAAAAAGTTCATACCAATATTTCGGCATAATGATATTGAAGAAAATATCATTTAAGAAGAAGATAATATCCCTTACCTCAAAATATTAGTACTTCTGATCGGAATATCGGTATAAGGCTGAAGGAAACTTGCACTGATTAACAAAACTCACAAAGTATCTAAATACTCAAAAAATACACTCAATAATCTTAAGAGAGAAAGAGAGAAAACTTGTTTCTGGTGTGATTTTCAATTCTAACTTAGCCCTCTATTTATAGGAAAATGTTAGCACGCTGAAGTAGACTTAACCTGCAACCTGATGGCTTTACCTGCTACTATTCCCACCCACCACATTTGAATAAAAATCTCAGCACATTTCTTCACCAACCAAGAGTGGGGCCCACCAATTCTAGAATTTTCCACCAAAATAATTTATAACCTGATTTCCGAATCAGCCACCTCTTAAAATTCATAACAAATTATACGCTCATTTTTAACGGTTCAACATTTGTGGCCATAAACTCAACCTATATATGTATAACATATCCAAAAATTACAACGATCCAATGGTCTGATTAAAAATTATAACTCCCGCAATATATCTCAAAAAACACTAGTTTGATTTTTAATACCTCCAATCCGACAAAATACTAATAAAACACCTCAACATTAATTCCTTCATTTATAACCACATAAATAAATCCATCATTTATATCCACATAAAATAAATATTTCCTTATCATATGAATCAATGATTAATTATTCATAAATAATATTACAGAATCACATTTATGACAACCAGGCTCTTCCCAGGAAAGAGGGGGCTTTCCAATAAGGATTTCTCCTTACTAGCGAGCAATTAGGTGACCAAACCTCTCCTTGACAGAACTTTCTAGACATTGCCAATAATGTTATCTAATAATATTATTCCAAATAATCTGAATTACTGATCTGATAAAGGAGATATTGTGCAGTGACGATAATTGAAACAATAATAATATAAAACATCAATGCAACAATTATTGAATCAATAAAATAAAATATTGAACAGTAACTACTGTGACAATTATTGAGTAGTGCCTTCTTACATAAGGATCAATAATTCAATAATACTGTGCAATACCGTATGCTACTGTGCAACAACGCTTATTACTTTACTTTAACCACCGGGTATTCCAACAAAGTTGTTATTCAGAATAACTACGCCGTTATTCAATTTTGTGTGCGTTTTCTTCATTCGGATCAGTTATCCGTTATGGGGCCCCATAATGGTTTGCATTGTCGCATTTAATTTTCCCCCGACGTAAAGAATACTCCACCGACAAAATGAATATTTTATAACCACGTGCTTATTTTGTAAAATTTTCACATTTCACCCATAACCAAAGTTATTATATCAAATTAATACCTTATTATTCACAATAATAAATAAAGGAAATTTGATTTTATTCATTAAAAAGTTGAGGTCTTACAACCTCCCCTCCTTATGAAATTTCGTCCTCGAAATTGACGTACGTACCTGGTGTTTCGAAAAGGTGAGGATACCTCGCTTTCATTTCTAATTCCAACTCCCAGGTCATCTCTTCAATAGCATGGTTTCTCCATAAAACCTTAACTTGTGGTATAACCTTCGTGCGTAGGACATGCTCTTTCTTATCCAAGATCTTAACAGGTACCTCCTCGTACATTAAATCTTCAGCTATCTCGTCTGGTTCTAACTCAATAATGTGGTTCGAGTTTTAACATATTTACGAAGCATAGATATGTGAAAAACATTATGAACACGAGACATACTTGGAGGTAATGCTAGTATATAGGCCACATTTCCTATTGGGTCAAGAATCTCAAATGGACCAAAAAATCTTGGATTGAGCTTTCCTCTCTTCCCAAATCTTGTAACTCCCTTCCATGGTGCAACACGTAACAATACATGATCCCCAATATTAAATTCCACGTCCTTCCGATGAAGATCCGCTTAACTCTTTTGTCGATCCTGTGCCATTTGTATACGTTGTCGAATCGTTTGGATCTTCTCTGTAGTCATGCGTACCAGCTCTGGTCCTAACAATGTTGCTTCACCCACCTCATCCCAGCATACTGGAGAACAACATTTTCTTCCATACAATGCCTCGAATGGAGCCACACCTATGCTCGCCTGATAACTGTTGTTGTAGGAGAATTCCACCAATGGTAGGTACTTATCCCAACTACCTTTGAGATCTAGGACACAGAGTCTTAATAGATCTTCAAGAGTTTGAACAGTCCTCTCTGATTGTCCGTCCGTTTCAGGATGGTATGCCAAATCAATCAGAAATGCGCCCATAGCTTTCTGTAAGCTAACCCAAAATCGTGAAGTGAATCTTGGGTCACGATCAGAAACTATGGATACTGGCATGCCGTGCAATCTGACAATCTCGTTCACATACATACTAGCAAGACGTTTAAGGGAATATGTCTCACGTATAGGCAAGAAATGGGAAGACTTGGTTAATCTATCAACAATAACCCAAATCGCATCTATGCCTTGAGAAACCTTAGGAAGACCCGTAACGAAATCCATAGTAATGTGTTCCCACTTCTATTTCGGAATCTCAAGCGGTTGTGATGGACCGTTTAGTATTTGATGCTCCGCCTTTACACGTTGACAAGTTAAACACCTCGAGATAAACTCCGCGATCTCTCTTTTCATATTGCTCCACCAATCTATATCGAAGATCATGATACATTTTGGTACTCCCAGGATGGATTGTAAACGGTGTGTTGTGTGCCTCCATCATGATTCTATGCTTCAGGTCAGAATCGTTAGGAACACAAAGTCTGGAGTTGACTCGAAGTATTCCTTCTTCATTGATTCTTGCTTCTGGAATAGCACCTTCTTGCACTTTCTTCTTCATAATGATCGACTCCATGTCCAGTAGCTTGAGCAAACTTTAACTTTATCGATTAAAGTCGGTTCTACTCGCATGTTTGATATCATCACGTGGGTACTTGGAGCCTTCATCTCTATCTCCATCCTTTGCAAGTCATACAAAATGGACCTTTGTGTTAACAACATTGCACTCGTACCCGCATATGATCTTCTACTTAATGTGTCAGCTACCATGTTTACTTTTCCAGGATGATATTGGATGGTGTGATCGTAATCTTTCAACAGCTCGAGCCAACGTCGTTGCCGCATGTTGAGTTCTTTTGGGTGAAGAAATATTTGAGGCTTTTATGATCTGTATAGATCTCCACTTTCTCCCCATACAGGTAGTGTCTCCAAATCTTCAACGCGAAAACGACTGCTGCCAACTCCAAATCATGAGTAGGATAATTCCTCTCATATTCTTTGAGTTGCCGAGAGGCATAGGCTATGACTTTCCCATGTTGCATGAGAACACATCCTAACCCTTTGCCTGAAGCATCGCTGTAGATAACAAATCCATCCGAACCAGATGGTATTGTTAGAATAGGTGCCGAAATGAGTCTTCTCTTGAGTTCTTGAAAACTCTTCTCGCAATCCTCGTTCCAACCGAATTTTATATCTTTACGAGTTAGCTGAGTTAATGGAGTAGCAATTCGAGAAAATCCTTCCACGAATCTCCAATAATAAGCAGCTAAGCCCAGAAAGCTACGTACTTCGGTCACCGACTTTGGTTGCTCCCAACTTTGCATGGCTTCAATCTTCGTCGGGTCAACAGATACTCCATGTTTTGACACCACGTGTCCAAGGAATGCTACTTCCTCAAGCCAGAACTTTTATTTTTTCAACTTGGCATATAACTTGTTATCACGAAGCCTTTGGAGTACCAGCTTCAAATGGTGCTCATGATCTTCACGGCTTTTGGAATAGATGAGGATGTCATCATTAAAGACAACAACGAACTGATCCAAGTATTCTTTAAACACACGGTTCATCATATCCATGAAAGCAGCAGGAGCATTAGTCAATCCAAAAGACATGACTAAGAATTTATAATGCCCGTACCGAGTTCTGAAGGTAGTCTTTGGAATATCTTCAGTTTTAATCTTCAGCTGATGATATCCAGAACGAAGATCAATCTTTGAAAAGAATTGTGTTCCTTGCAACTGGTCAAACAGGTCATCAATGAGAGGTAGCGGATACCTATTCTTAATAATGACATGGTTCAACTCTCGGTAGTCAATACAAAGTCGCATACTCCCGTCTTTCTTCTTTACGAATAACACAGGAGCACCCCAAGGAGATGTACTAGGACGAATAAAACCGATGTCCAACAACTCCTGTAGTTGGACCTTTAACTCCTGAAGTTCAATAGGAGCCATTCGATATGGGGTTTTAGAAATGGGCTTTGTACCAAGTTCAAGGTCAATAAAGAATTCAACTTCACGTTCTGGGGTAGACCGGGAAGTTCTTCAGGAAATTCACTAATAATAGAAGTAGTATTCAAATCTGACGTGTTTTTGTTCAAGTCCGTGACATGGGCTAAGAAAGCTTGACATCCGTTTTTCAATAAACGAATAGCTTTATGGCTTGATATGACAGTGACTGATTTTAGTGGTTTGGTTGTTTGAATTCGCATAATAGGTTGGTTAGGAATATGAAAAATAACAACCTTACGAAAACAATCAATTTTAGCATGATGCGTGGTTAACCAATCAATCCCCAAAATCACATCAAATGCAAGAATTTTCAACGAAATAAGGACGGCAGGTAATGTAATGGTACCGACTTGAATCATGCAAGATTTAAAAACAGTAGATGTAACGAAAGTTTCTCCTAACGGAGTCTCAACAAATAAGTCAAAGTCTAATTTCTCCGGAGTCAAGTTTAAACGTTGAGCACAAGCAGGAGAGATAAAAGAATGGGTAGAACTAGTATCTAATAAGGTATAAACTTCGCAAGAGTTTATGATTAGCTTACCCGTGATCACCTCGTTTGAGTTCCTCGCATTTTGGGCAGTCACGACAAACGCCCTTCTAGGAACCACCGACTTTAACTTGTCCAGGACAGCCTTTGGAGTCACCATCCCTGTTGAACTTGGTTTCGCAACTAGATAATCTCTAGCTATATGACCTTCATTTCCACAGTTATAACACACCTTGGATTATTGTGGACAGTTTGGGCTGATGTGTCCCTCTTTCCCGCATTTGTAACATACGACCGGTGGTCGTTCTCCTCCCCTAGAAACAGTTGATGTTGGTGCTGACATCTTTACGCTATCATTGTTGTACCTTCTCCTTTTGAAATCTCCTCCCGACTCTTTCCTTCTATTATCACGGCCACGATTACCACCAGAGTGGTTACCGCTTTTGTTCGAATGCTTTCCTTCCCTCTGGTTGTCATTACTCCGATGACCGCTACCACGGGTATGACCCTGGTTGTGTTCCCTCGGTTGAACATACTCATTATCTCGCTCTAATAATTGAGCCCTGTTTATAAAATCTGAATATAAAGAAAATTTATGAGAGATAAGATATTGTCGAATCTCGGGCTTTAGACCTCTCAGAAACATCCTCATCATTCGTTCCTCATTTTTGACCAAATGAGGTGCAAACCTGGATAACTCGCAAACTTAGCCTCGATTGGGACACCGCCATGTTATTTTGTTCCATCGATGAACTCCACCTCCTTCATATGATTTAATACTTCGAGGAAGTATTTGTCATTGAATAGTTTGAAATGTTTCCCAAGACATCTTTGAAAAGTAATTTGGTTGGGTACGCTTCATAGACTCCCACCAGTAGTCTGCATCACCGCGGAACATAAAGGTGGCGAATGGAACCTTCTGTTCCTCCGTACATCCCAAGACATCGAATATCTTGGTAATTTGTTTGACCCACGTTTCCTCCATGATAGGCTCCGACTTTCCCTTAAATTTTGGTGGTCCCAACTCTTTGAACTGCTTGGCTGTGACAAGCCGCGCATTGCTAGCATTTCCACCCATATTTTGTGCACGAGTCTCCCAAGTCTTGTTTTGCATGAACTGCAAAAAGCTTTTAAACATCCCATCATTCATCATTTGTTCGGTAACGTTGTTTACAGGAGGATTATTGCCTTCCTATTGCACGTTCCCCTGGGTAGTGATCAAAGTTGTCTGCACGGTCTGATTCACTCCATTATTAACGTTATCAGCTGCCATTCTTAAATACTGCCATAAAACAAGGGTTAATAGTCATGCAACATATTATCCCTATACTCTGACCGACCAAATAAATACAAAATAAACTTAGTCAGGTCATACTAGCGAAGGAATTCCCCGTCTCTCCCCTCCTAGTTCTTGTTTCACATCTCAACCAGGGATCATATCCCTAAGTTTTGATACCAACTGTGACACCCCCAAAATAGGTATACATCACCTATTCCGAGTCACCAAATACATGGTACAGAAACAAATACAACTTCATTAAACTGTGAGTTTAAATACAAATAGAGAGTATAAAAACTCAAAAGGAGTCCTCATTACAATTATTGATACACTATTTTAAAAATAGCGTGGACTGCTAAAACAACTTTCTAGAACCATCACTCCGTACCCCGACTAGTTCCTGCTATGTTCTCACCTCCTGAGAAGAAAAATGGAACAAAAGGGTGAGCTCAACTAGCCCGAAAAAGAATATTATGACTAAGATAATACACAACAAATTATCATTAGTCTTCAACAGGAATAATCGATAAAATATAATAGACAACAAGTTTTAGATCAACAATCTGCAATGGAAAACAAAGAATCCATTAGAAGAGTCAAGTAGAGAAAGAATTCTATTATCTTCTAAGATTTAAAAGTCCACCATCAATATTTTATCCCTGTAACATCAATCAATATACATCTTGAATCAAATATTCATCTTTGCACTACTGAGCCAAAGATATTCATTTGTATATCACAGGTTGGTCATGTTCATCTCAACACCTGTTCATCTTTGCACTACGGGCCAAAGATATTCATTAGGTAATCATTCATCTTTTCACTACAGGCCAAAGATATTCATTTGTATCATCATTTAGGATTGAGGATGATGAAAAATATTTTAAAGAAAACGAATCTAGTGAGATAACAGATCAAATATTAAGCATTCATATTACAGTTCAATAATATTCTGAAATAACCAATTTTGAAGCAGAATTCAAAAATAATGATCAAAACATGGATACAATCAAAGATAGTAACCATAATAGACAACTTGGACAAAAAGAAGAAAATTTTATTTTTCTATTGAATAGTGCCAGATTAAGTAAATAGTGTCAGATATCGTGAATAAGTGCCAGTATACATGAATAGTAACCCCGACACAAAAAGTTCCAAATTTGATAAAAGTTCATACCAATATTTCGGCATAATGATATTGAAGAAAATATCATTTAAGAAGAATATAATATCACTTACCTCAAAATATCATCATCTTACGATGGAATATCTCCAGATAAAGGTGAAGAAAACTTGCACTGATTAATAGAAACTCACAAAGTATCTAAATACTCACAAAATACACTCAATAATCTAGAGAGAGAAAGAGAGAAAACTTGTTTCTGGTGTGATTTTTAATTCTAACTTAGCCCTCTATTTATAGGAAAATGTTAGCACGTCGAAGCAGACTTAACCTGCAACCTGATGGCTTTACCTGCTACTATTCCCACCCACCACATTTGAATAAAAATCTCAGCACATTTCTTCACCAACCAAGAGTGGGGCCCACCATTTCTAGAATTTTCCACCAAAATGATTTATAACCTGATTTCCGAATCAGCCACCTCTTAAAATTCATAACAAATCATACGCTCATTTTTAACGGTTCAACATTTGTGGCCATTTACTCAACCTATATATGTATAACATATCCAAAAATTACAACGATCCAACGGTCGGATTAAAAATTATAACTCCTGCAATATATCTCAAAAAATACTAGTTTGACTTTTAATACCTCCAATCCGACAAAATACTAATAAAACACCTCAACAATAATTCCTTCAATTATAACCACATAAATAAATCCATCATTTATATCCACATAAAATAAATATTTCCTTATCATATGAATCAATGATTAATTATTCACAAATAATATTACAGAATAACATTTATGACAACCAGGCTGTTCCCAGGAAAGAGGGGGCTTTCCAATAAGGATTTCTCCATACTGGCGCGTAATTAGGTGACCAAACCTCTCCTTGACAGAACTTTATGGACATTGCCAATAATTTTATCTAATAATATTATTCCAAATAATTTGAATTACTGATCTGATAAAGGAGATACTGTGCAGTGACGATAATTGAAACAACAATAATATAAAATATCAATGCAGTAATTATTGAATCAATAAAATAAAATATTGAAGCAAGAATTCATCGTGACAATTATTGAGTAGTGCTTCTTCACGTAAGGATCAATAATTCAACAATATCATGCGTAATACCGTATGCTACTGCAGTGCAAACAGACGTATTACTTTACTTTAACCACCGGGTATTCTCTAATGTTGTTAATTCGTGAATAACTACGTAGTTATTCAATTTTGTCATTTTCTTCATTCGATAGTTATCTCGTTATGGGGCCCATAATTGGGTTGCTTGCCATTGTCATGCGAATATTCCCCGACGTAAAGAATATTCCAAGACAAAATGAATATTTTATAACCACTTGCTTATTTTGCAAAATTTTCACATTTCACCCATAACCAAAGTTATTATATCAAATTAATACCTTATTATTCACAATAATAATAAAGGAAATTTGATTTTATTCATTAAAAAGTTGGGGTCTTACATTACTTTCCTGGGCGTTGGATCTCATCCAAAGGCTGAGAACAAAAGTTCAGATTTTAAGTAAAATCAGGCCTCCCTGACCAGATCGGTTCTGTATATATATATATATACACACACACACACACTATGCATTACAAGAAAAATAGAAACTATAAGTATTAGTGTAGAAATTCAAAATGATGTAAATATGTTATGATGTAAATATAATGTAAATGATGTAAATATGTTATGATGTAAATATGATGTAAATGATGTAAATATGTAAATATAATAATATGTTTTGTTTATGATGTAAATATGTTATGATTTTAGTATTTTTAATGATGTAATTTGAATTTTTGTTGTTTTGATTAATTAACAAAATAATTTGAATTTTTGTATTTTTTTACTTTGATTTTTTTAGTATTTTTTAATTAGTATTTTTAGTATTTGATGTAAATATGTAATTAGTATTTTAGTGTCGGGTAAGTGACTTTTAGTATTTTGATATGTTATACAACTATGGTAAAATTTTAGTATTTGAGTAAAGTTTTAGTATTTTAGTATTTGAATTTTAATATTTTGATTAAATGATATAAATATGTTATGATGTAAATATGATGTAAATGATGTAAATATGTAAATATGATAATATGTTATGTTATGATGTAAATGATGTAAATATGTTATGATTTTAGTATTTTAATGATGTAATTTGAATTTTTGTTGTTTTGATTAATTAACAAAATAATTTGAATTTTAGTATTTTTTTAATTTGAATTTTTAGTATTTTAGTAGTACTTTTTTTAATTAGTATTTTTAGTATTTGATGTAAATATATAATTAGTATTTTAATGTCGGGTAAGTGACTTTTTAATATTTTGATATGTTATACAACTATGGTAAAATTTTAGTATTTGTGTAAAATTTTAGTATTTTAGTATTTGAATTTTACTATTTTGATTAAATGATGTAAACATGTTATGATGTATATGATGTAAATATGATAATATGTTATGTTATGATGTAAATAATGGAAATGTGTTATGATTTTAGTATTTTAATTATGTAATTTGAATTTTTGTTGTTTTTGATTAATTAACAAAATAATTTAAATTTTAGTATTTTTTAATTTGTTTTTTTTATTATTTTAGTATTTTTTAATTAGTATTTTTTAATTAGTATTTTTAGTATTTGATGTAAATATGTAATTAGTATTTTAGTAAGTGTCGGGTAAGTGACTTTTAATATTTTGATATGTTATACAACTATGGTAAAATTTTAGTATTTTGATATGTTATACAACTATGGTAAAATTTTAGTATATGAGTAAAATTTTAGTATTTTAGTATTTGAATGTTAGTATTTTGATTAAATGATGTAAATATGATGTAAATATGTTATGATGTAAATATGATGTAAATATGTAAATATGTAAATATGTAAATATGATAATATGTTATGTTATGATGTAAATATGTTATGATTTTAATATTTTAATGATGTAATTTGAATTTTTGTTCTTTTGATTAATTAACAAAATAATTTGAATTTTAGTATTTTAGTATTTTTTGAATTTGATTTTTTTTAGTATTTTAGTATTTTTTTAACTAGTATTTTTAGTATTTAATGTAAATATGTAATTAGTATTTTTAGTATTTTAGTGTCGGGTAACTGACTTTATAATAAGAAAATCCTTATAGCTAGTTGGTTTGAGCATTTGTTTAAGGAGAGTGGGAGGTCTAGAGTTCAATTCTCAATGAGAGCATTATTTTATTTTATTTTTTAAAAAGCCCGCGGACGGGGCCAGGCTTTTTTATTATTAGTACTATTATAATTATTGCAATAATTATTATTATAATTATTGTAATAATTATTATTATTATAATAATGATTAATAATAACAACAATAATAATAAAAGTAGTTATAATAATAGTAATAGTAATAATTATTATAATTAATAATAACAATTATAATTATTATTATAATTATAATTATAATTATCATTATAATTATAATAATTATTATTATTATCATTATTCTTATTATTATTATTATTATTATTATTATTATTATTATTATTATTATTATTATTATTATTATTGTATATAACTTTTTGAGATTATATTAATGGTAGGTAGTGAGGGAGAAGAAATGAATATATGGGGAAAATCTCATGTTTTGATATAAATATTAATCCTCGTAAGATATTAACAGATAACTTGTGTTGCTCTAGCGGTCAAATGACCAAAGTTCCAAATGATAGGTCACAGGTTCGAATATGTTTCGTATTTGGACATAATTTTTAAATACAAATATTTTTTGATAATTCTCTGAATACTGAATATGGTCTTACAAAAACATGCTTATTGGGATTATCTTAATTTAAGGCAACATTTTAATAGTCGTTGCAAAAAGTTGTATAAGATATGCAATGAAAGTAAAAATTATTGCCAATGAATGTGGTCCATAGTAGGCGACGAAATATAGCAACAAAAAAACTTTCGTTGCCCACGATGATGAGAAATCAAGTGGTTAGAAATTTTGCAACGAATTTTGTTTCTAAATTTTGCAACGACTTATGAATTTCGTTGCAAAAAGTGAAAGCCTGACATAATCTGCAACGACGGACAAGTTTCGTTGCTAAACATACACTTTTAGTAATGACTTATAAAGCTGTTGCTTGAAAAATCGTTGTTAAAGCCCCATTTTTAGCAACAAAAAAAACTTTCGTTGCCCACGATGACGGGAAATCAAGTGGCCTAAAATTTTGCAACGAATTTCTAACGAAATTTTTTCCCTCCAATGAATTAGCAACGAAATTTTGCAACGACTTATGAATATCGTTGCAAAAAGTGAAAGTCTGACATAATCTGCAACGAAGGACAAATTTCTTTCCTAAACATATACTTTTAGCAACGACTTATAAAGTCGTTGCCTGAAAAATTGTTGCTAAAGGCCCATTTTTTTGTAGTGAATGGCAAACTTGTCAATTGGCCAAACCCTTAGGGTTTAGGGTTTGGGTTAGGATTTAGGGTTTAAACCCTTTAGGGTTTAGGGTTTGAACCCTTAGGTTTTGCAATTTAGTTTCTAACATTCCCGAATTTCGGTTTTCAAAATAGAAAATTAATATTTCTAAATTACAATTAGAATTGTCTAATTATATTAAAATTTACTAATCATAATTCAATCTTGCTAATTAGGATTAATATATCCTAATTAAAATTGCTAATTAAGCAATTAGGGTCAAAATGGTCATTAGGGTTTATAACCCAGAATTAGGGTTTCTAAATAAAAAAATAATTTTTCTAAATTAGAAATTAGGTTTCGTAATTAGATTAGGGTTTTCTAATTACTTATATATTTAAAATTAGGATTAATATTTCCTAATTAATATTAAAATTATTTAATTAACTCTTAGGTTTTCCCTATTTATAATTTAGGGTTTCAAATCCATAAATTAGGGTTTTAAAACTTTGAAATTAGGGTTTGCTAAATAATTAAGTTTTACCCTAATTAATATTATAATTAATAGCACTTAAGCAATATAATAGTCATTAAAGTTCCCAGATTAAGGTTTCATACATCGAATTAGGGTTTCGAATTCCAGTAACTGAAATTAGGGTTTCCAGAACCAGTTTCTAGGGTTTCTAGTTAATCGCTAGGGTTTTCTAACCGAACGTTGACATTCTTAATATATTCTTAGGGTTTGTCACAGACATCGTTTATCTGGTCAACTCTTGACCCTAAACCACATCATGCACACATATACAACCATATACACAGAACATATTCACGTATTCCTTAATCTTGAATAATTCACCTAAATCCTTCATAGAATTTTGAAATCCTCAAAATTCCTTCTTAAAAATATCAAACGCATACACTTATTTTCTGTCTAGGTTCTAATGTTGAACCATAAATCATTTAATAATTTTTTTTAAATATTCAAAATTCTCGGGTTGTCATATTCACCCCTTCTTCTAAAAATTTTTTCCCCGAAATTTACCTTACACCTTACACCATACTGCTTACACCATTCACACATATCATCACATGCTACCCAATACACCACTCACAAGAGTAAAAGTTTTCAAATAGACTATTTGTCTGTCATTTTCGCAAAGGTTATACGAAAATTTATCCACAAACCGACATAACTTATGAACACAAAGGGTGATTAGCCCGATATGCCCTAGATCGCTAATCATCATTTGGTCGAACAAGTTGTTCCTCTTATCGCCTTTTAGCGCACAAAATTTCTTACCCTCGTTTTATTGGATTCGCACATCAAAACAATTTGGTTCGGGAAATTTCTTTCAATGGACACTTATAGTTTTCATAACATTAGTCTGGCTGGATCGAATATCGTAGACTCATATCAATAATTCAATTCAATCGAATTATTTAGGTGTAGCCAAACCCCGTTGGCAAATTAATTTTTTTTTGAAAATATTTTCGAGAATGACGTCATGATGTCGTACTGTATTAACAGTCCGTTTCAAGATGCCGTCATTAAATGACTTTGTCATAACACATAATACAATAGTGGAATAATAATTTTCAGATCGGATTCACACTAAGTATTCTTGTATTTACAACTCCATCATCTTTTTATCATCTCTGCACTAGGTTACATGGTACATGACTGATAAATAAAATATATTTTGATATTTCAAATCATTTGCGTCTAGCTGGAATAAGTAGCATAGACTATACTTTAAACCGTTTCAAAAATGATTACGAGTCTAAATATTTTATTTATTTTTTTTAAAAGCACATAGTGCGTATTTAGCTTGATGTCAACATTTCGAAGTCTAGCATAGCTAGGAGTTTCGAAAAATTTATGTCTCCACTAATAATCATTTGCTTAACAATCTATCTGTTCCTATAATCTTTAATACTCCATTTACACACAACTATACCCAGTTCATAAAACCACACTTATGAGTCCATAAATTGCCACAATCATATGAGTTTAAGAATTTTCCTAGACATGCCTTTGGCGTCCATTCGCTGAGGGGTTCATAAACATTTCATATAACTATGAATCAAACATGTCAAATAAGTATGAGTTTTAAGAACTTTACTTAACCATATATTCTCTACCTATAACCAATCTATCTGTTATACAAATGAGAAAGGAATCACCCTCTTAACATGCATATAGAAAATAGCGTGACACAAACATTTCATAATTATCCTCACTCCCTTCTCCATACGAATTTTATTTAATCCGTATTCATAATCCTTTCCTGAATATGTACTAATTCATAGTACAACTGACACCTATCAATCTTGCTGTAAACTTGTCAATCATTCACTTGATCCTTCTTCATACTATAACCTTATCTGATCACGGGGTGATCTCATCGTATATATTACAATTCATTTCTATATCTATGATTGTTTTGTATTACGATCTTCTATCACTGTACTTTTAGTGTTTTAGACTCTATCTATTCATCACTACTGTTCAACTTTATTATCAGAGTTAGGGAACTCTGTATCTTATAACTCGCCGAGATTCGTCTTTGAATCTTACCAACCAACTAACTCTATTTGAGTTAGTACTTATCCTAATCACTGCGGTTATTAGTCTCAGGTATTCCTACCTAAGGTTCATAACCAACAGCTTTGATACCAACTGTGAGGGCCCCGGATCCGAGGTCCCGAATCACCGCGGATCCGGTTCGATCATTCTATCACTATTACTATTTGTGGAAGATATAAACATACATTATTTATACAATATATTTTACACATTATTCCCCAATGTCAAGTAACCTTAACTTATACACAATACATAACTTACTTGACTTACAACAGCATTATTATCATACAATACTATAACAAATCTAATCGCGCACAATAGTAACTTTAAGATGGAACTGTTTTTAACCTTTCCTTATATCCGAAGCATTCACATTAATCTGCAATGTTTAATAATGATATAGCAAGGGTGAGCATGAAAGTTGCCCAACAAGTTTAAGTTCAATAATATAACGATATATCATGATTGAAAGAATCTGAATAATAAGCTGGCTATAATTCAACAATATGATTGTGAACTAGCAGGAACAAACTTTTGACTGAACAAGTATATAACATGAACAAGTATATCTGAACCGAATGGTAATGAAGGTGATCAGCCTTTCATACCTGACTTATACATGCAATATGTACAGAGTACAATTCATGTTAACCAACAATGATTAACCATAAGTTTATCCGAATGAAACAACTCTTAGTAGAGTTAAGTAAAAACAACTTGCCTGAACCGTTGATTACCGCTACGCAATTTATAACGCTTTATCCGAAGACCTAATATTAGTAATATAGATCTCCAATATTAGAATAATATCATCACAATATAATACTATTATATATATATATAGATATACATAGAATAACCTAAACACATAACACATTATCCTATCAGTCTATAACACACATAAAACTCAGTATCAGGTCAAACTATTTCAGTCTGACTTGAGTTCGACAAAGTTCTAACGTCCTGACGATCTAGTCGGATAATTCAATAGTTTAAGTTCAATTAAACTCTGCCTAACACTTAACAATTATCTCAGATAATTTTAATATTAGTCAAAATATTTTTCGTAAGTTCGTAATAATTTTCAAATAATTATTATCATTTATCATGAATTTTCCTTTATTAATATCGTATTTAAATGAATTAAATACCACATAATTCTTTTATCATTAATATTTATTTATTATACAATAATAATGAAATAATGAAATACATGTCATAATATTATAATATATTTTATAATATCACAAAATATTTTTAATACTTTAAAATCACCTTTATATGATTTTTAAATATTTAAATTCATTATCCGATAATTGTTTTAATATTAAAATATTACTATTTTCATGGCAAAATATCAAAAGTTATATTTTATAACTTAAAATATTTGTATAACACTTAAATCATTTTTATATGATTTATAAAACATTAATTTATTTTCCCATAATTTATTTAATATAATTATTAAATAAACTAATTATCATTAATATTAATTAATTAATAAAATTCATCCCAAAATATTAAAAGTCATTGAAAATATCTTTAAATATTTTCTTATACCATATAATATTATTTTTCATAATTTTTATGTATTAAAATCATTTTAAATATTTTATTTAATATTGTAATTAAATAAATTAAATACCATTTATATTCCAAAAATATTAAATATTTATTAAATAAACTATAAATAATTAAAAACTATTTTTCAGACTTTAAAATAATTTTTCAGAATTTATTATGTATTTTTAATAATAAAAAACCATTTTTCCTATTTATTTAATTAAAATATTGATTTCTGAAAATAAATGTCGCTAAAGGGCCATATAGCGACAGACCCGTCGCTATAGGTGTTTTTGGTGTTCTTGATGAAAACCCAGAACTTCAAACTCAGTTCGCAGGGGCCTAGTTTGACCAGTTTTTAATCTATGATCCTAATGTTTTCTAGGCAGATAATGATACCCATAATGTAGTATAAGTGTAATACTACAACCTTAAAGCATAAACTCGGTCATAACACAAAACATCACGAAGATCTGGGCTTGTAAACTGCTTGTCAGAACGTTTCTGGGTTTTCCCAGAAACCCAGAAGTTTGTAGTGGCTCTTTCTGGCTTACTTTAATCCAGGTTCTGGTTTTCAAATAAGGTATATTATGGTTCCAATCAGTCAGAATGTCATAGAACATAATTATAACAACACATTAGTCCAACTACATCACATGTTCCAGATTTAGCTCGATCAAAGGATGTCAGAAATCTAGTTCTTCCGGTTTTCTCAGTTTTCCAGAAATGCTAAAATAGTGCGAGTTGCCTACTTCGACCACTTATTACTTCTAATATGTTTTTTACATGATCTTAAACCACAAATTTAAAGTAGAAATGATAGGCTAGAAACCGGTTACAAATACATCAACAAAAATAACTACCACCTGACAGATCTAGGAGCTTGAACAACTTGTCAGACGCTGAAAAACCCTTTCTGGGTTACCCAGAATTTACCCGGTCAACGTCGGTCAACCTACTTTGACCGTTAATAACTCGCGATCTGGACATGGGATGGCTGTGATTCCACTTCCAGATCAAAGACCACATGCCAAGCTATCGATTACAACGTTAAAAAAACAAAAATTAAAAACAGAAAAGAATCTAAGGCCACTGACATTCGTTTGTCAGCCCACTTTTGTGTTCTTGGACAGATTTTGAAAACTTCATTTTTAATGCCTTTGATGCTATGGATCCATGATGGATCATCATAGATCATTATAAAACATCATATAACACTTATATAAACACATAAACACAAACATTAACTTAGCATACATGATCAAAAAGTGAACTACGTTTTATACCTCTCTTGCTCCAATCTTTGATCTAGCTTTTCCTTAACTGATCTTGATGATCTAGAGACTCAACTAAGGACTGCTTTACTTAGTCAATTCGGAGGTTGGGAGAGAGAGAGAGAGAGAGAGTTTTTGAGAGTTATAGTGCATAATGAGCTACATTTATGAACTTTCTCTATCTTTATCACTTATATGTTATGATATAAATGCATAGGGCTGATTCATTGAATGGTTAACTGGACATTTTTAAGTCACCAAGGTCAAATGAGTTGGTCACCAACTCCTCGTTTAGTAAGATTTACAAGTTACCTTTAAAAAATCTAAAAAGGGCATTATAGTCATTTTGATTTTTAATCAAATGTCAAACTTGTCAGTTGGCCCAACCCTTAGGGTTTAGGGTTTGGGTTTGGGTTTAGGGTTTTAACCCTTTAGGGTTTAGGGTTTTAACCCTTAGGTTTTGCAATTTAGTTTCTAACATTTCTGAATTTCGGTTTTCAACATAGAAAATTAATATTTCTAAATTATAATTAGAATTTTCTAATTATATTAAAATTTACTAATCATAATTCTGTTAGATTTGCAATATTCATGAACGCAATCAAATTGCATAAATAAAGCGAAAACGCGTAAAATCAGAGTTTTAAAATTTTACAAACCATATACCCGGATAATCCTTTATGCACAATTATTAATTAAACGAAAAATAAAGGACGAGAATCATACTCTTGAAGATCCGAGCTTCCTCAGGTACAAGTTCACCTCCAAATCTTTTCGTGTTCTACTTGAATCCACCGGGTTGGGTTCCTTCCTTTGATCAACGTTAGCCACCCAAGTGTTTGGCCTCTAGAGGTGATCCACCAAGGAAGAAGAAGTATTCAAGAAGAAGGGTATTTGGAAAAACCCTAGTTTTTCTATCTCTCATAGAAAATGGTGTACTCTCCCAACTATTGGAATTACGTATGTTGTGAAAAAATCAACAACACCTCGCCCATAATAAGACTCCTCTTATTTATAGATGTGGACAACCCTCCTTAACAATTAAGGAATTGAGTTTTATTTTAATTAAACTCTTTTAATTAAATGGGCTCCCTAATCTTATTAGAAATAATTAATTAAACTCCTTTAACTAATTTTCTCTCCTAATTCTATTAGGAATAAATGAGAGTAAACTAATTCCTAAACTCTTTTAGAAATTAAAATAATAATAATTGTAATAATATTAATAAGACTCATCTTATTAATTTATATTTAATATTTCTAAAATATTAAATATTAAGCTATTTAATTTATTCTATCGCCATAGATTAAATTAAATACACTTAACATATTATTACGATTATGGCATTAACTTCTTAAATAATTATTCTTCCTTTTATGGTGTGGCCCTTTAGGTTCTCCATGTTAAACCGGTTGTGAATAAATCAATTAGAACAATTCTAATCTTATTTAAATAAATAAATTAAACTATTAATTTATTTAAATAAATAATATTTATTCTACAATAGGGATAAGCCTCCCTAGCAATTAACGACTTTTCAGATAATATAGATTTTAACATTAATCATAAAAAGAACCTTTGAGTAAATAGTTAACGTACAATTCAATCTTTTCACCATACAATGTCCCAATTAAATATAAGACATGGAATTACTGTCAATTCTTATTTTATTTAATTATATATTTTTCGATTTATAAATGCACAACTCCAAATAATGCAAATTAGAAACTCCTTTCTAATTTCATTTTGCCTTGGCCAAGGACTACTGGGTTGTCATTTATCGAATCACATAGGACATTTCTCTTCTTTTACTAGAAGCGGTAGATTCTTTATTGATCATACATTATCTCCATGTATAACTTATTATACCCAAGCAAACCCTTTGATATACCCTACGGGTCTTAAGGAATAAGTCAAAGTATAACTCATCATACACAAGATACTATGATGATCTCAAGTCCAAGGATCACTTGTACTACTATCACTACAGGAATTCCTATTGACAAGCAAGTAAAACTCCATTAAGTATTCCTTAGCGAGCCACGTTCAGTGAACTTATTCTCTAATAAGCACTTACATACTTGCTTTAGTGTCTCCACACAAATGATCATGAGATCAATCATCCTCATCCAATGAGCAAGCAACGTATGTACCAATCTATTCGGATTAACTAATCCCCAATTTAGTAATACAACTATTGGGAACTATTTTATTTTAAGCTTTCTAAGAATTTAGATCTCATTAGAATGATAATCATCATTATTCTAAAAGCATTGCTTAAAACTATGGGTTTATCACATATTATAAAATAACATCATGTAGATAATTAAAAGCCTTTAATAAATTAATACTTTTTATTAATAAATGAATAAGATTGTTACAAAGTATATGCTTTATCATCAAACATGATTGGCTTGTGTGCATACTACTTTCAATCTCCCACTTGCACTAAAGCCAATCGTCATGGTATCTCATACCCTTCTTCTCTAAGTGACGATTATCCTGCTGTTGGATAAGCTTTAGTTAATGGATATGTAATATTTTTCTTGAGAGTCCACTATCTCTATAGTGATTTCCCATCTTTCAATGATTCCATAATCAAATGAAAGTGCCACAACACATGTTTAGATCCAAGATGAGACTTAGGAACTATTCCTAGTTCTGTAATAAACTTTTCATCCAAACAATCAACTTGCAGCTTCATTTATAGCTATATACTTTGTCTTTATCACTAAACCAACAACTCTTTGTTGTTTGAAACCTTTCCAATTCACTACACCACCGTTCAAGGTAACCCTTTACCTTAAAGTGGATTTTATGTCGTCTTGGTCTGTCTAAAAAACTTGAGTCTGTTAAGCCCTCTAGTTTAATTTAGACCCACCATAAATTTGATCACATCCTTAGTGTCGGTTAAGTACTTTAAGATGTTTTTTCACTGATTCATAGTGAACTTCTCCAGAATATGACTGATCAACATCAGGTCTCGTATATTTCATTGCATACATGATAGTTACTCATGCGATCTCTCTTTTAGGAGTCTATGGGGACAATTAAGAGAGATACAATCTAGGGATCATCAACATGAGACATCTCTTGGAGTTTTCCATGCTAAACGACTTCAACATCAAATGAATATACGTTCATTGGGTTAAGCTGAGCATCCTTTTAAATCTACGTATATAGATTTTTATTCCCAATTACGATACTCTTCCCAAATCATTCATGGAGGAATGTTTAGACAATTTTATCTTTACTGATTGTAGCATTGGTGTGTCATTCCTTATCCGTAGTATATCAACATATAATACTAGGAATGTTACGACGCTCCCACTGACCCTTTTGTACACACTAGGTTCATTCTTGTTTTTATAAAATCAAACTCTTTTGATTGTCTCATCAAAATGAATATTCCATATTTGAGAAGCTTCCTTCAATCAATTTCTCTGAGTGTCTAGAACTCTTCCATCATCGTATGTAACTGGATCATCATCTTCTATGATACGTACCTCATCATCATCATCCATGATGAATCTATACCTCCCAGGTATCTTCGGTACTATTCTAGATTTATGATTCGGTTGTGGCATAATAGGTCTATCTGTAGGTTCCTCATATTTGACTTATAGTATTTTGTGGTTCTTGAACTCTTGAAGATCTATTATCCTCCCACTAGCCCTTCAATGATAAACATCTTTATCTTAGAAGAAAACGTGTTTCGCATCAAACACCTTTTTTCTAAGTAAGATTATAGAACATATACCCTAAACTTACTTTAGGATGTCCCACAAATCTATATTTGTAAAATCTTGTCACAAGCTTATCCTTTGAAACCTTTTCACATAAGCTGGACAACCCCTTATCTTAACTTACTTAAAATTAGGAATCATTCATGTCCATAACTTTTATGGAGTCTTGGGGCCGGATTTTGAGGTTACCTTTTATAGATATGTAGCCATTTCTAGGACATTATCCTAGAAGGATACTTGAATGTTGGTAAAATTATTATGGATGCACCATGTCCAATAAGGTACAATTTTTCCTTTTAGATACATCAATCAATTATTGCGTATCAGGAGGCATCCATTATGAGAAAACCATTTAAGATGATCTAGAAACTTCTTGCACAAGTATTCCTTCATTGATCAGATCAAAGAATCCTAATACTTTGCCAATTTGTTTCACTTCTGAATTCTTTGAACCTTTCAAATAATTCACACTTGTATTTCAATAAATACACACATTCAACTCTTTGAATGATCATCTTCTTTTCTTATACTAGTTTGTTCAATTTGCAAAATATATTTTCACGTAAGTCAAGTACACAAAATCTATTAAGTAATATTTCAGTTCTATACAAAACATTATTATTATAAATAGAACAAAAATTGTTCTTAATTATAATACCAAAGATTTCATTGTCCAACAATAAAATGGAAATAATGTTTCTAATGCGAACTGGAATACAATAACAACTTATTGACTTAATAGATTTGCCCCGTAAGCATTGCTAAACTATAAGTTAAGTTTCTATGGCTAATGTAGCAACCTTTGCTTCATTTCTCACACATAGGATTACTTATATTTGTTTAGCTTTCTACTTCTGCTTGGTTTCTTCATAAATCTATATTTATGATAACTAAAGTCGGTATCCAATACCCAAGTAGAACCTTGACTGAAAGAAAAATTTATTTTAAATCATGAACAAATTTGTATTTGTAACCAAAACTTCACTAAGCTTCTTCTGGTAAGCTCTGCAAGATGCTTCTCACAGTTTCCTTTCCAGTGTCGTGGCTTATTACAGTGGAAGCAAACTCCTTTGCTATCCATATCAATTTTGTTCTTATTATCCTTTGTTTATGTCTTTTCTATTTACCTTCTTAGAATCGTTCTTCCTTTTAGAAGATCCTTTGGCCCCTACCAGTAAGACTTGGTCTTTCTTGGTTGGAAAGTGACTCTCAACATTTTTCAACATGTTAAGCAAATCAGCGAGGCTGATATCTAGCTTGTTCATATGAAAAATTCAGAACAATTGTGACAAGGAGTCCGGGAGTGAGTGTAAGATCAAATCTTGGCTCAACTCTCCATTCATGACAAAACCCGCTGTCCTAATTGATCAATCAAATCGATTATGTTAAGGACTTTTATATGTACTGTAGTGTCATCGGTCATTCTAGATCGGAAGAGCTCCTTAGATATTTGATATCTATCAGTCATACTTTCCTCACCATCAACTTCTTGATGTACAGGAATATAGTAATAGCATCTATAGTTTCATGCTGACGCTGAAGCTCGTTACTCATGAATGCGAGCATGATGCATTGAGCTAATTGTGCATCATCTTGCCACTTTCTAAAAATAGAAATCTCTTCCTCAGAGGCATTGTCTGCAACCATTGCAGGGATAGGCGTATTAAGGACATAAGATAACTTTTCAATTATGAGAACTATTCACAACACCAGTACAAAGTACTAAATAGACATCACTTAAACCACAACGTTTTTTATAAAAACGTTGAGGTATTTGTTCTCACAACGTTTTTAAAAAAAAAACATTGTAGATATATATACAAAAATGTTATCTATTTAAAAGGGTATTTTTTTGGTTTTAACTAGATAACATTTTTTTAAAAAATGTTGTCTATCATAAAAACACGGAGCTCTAACTGAACTATTAAAATTACGCAGAACTGAAAACTTGAAATAATTTTATAACACTACTCTATCAGTACGTTTTCTCCCATTTTTCCCTAGCCGCTCCCAGTCTCTCGGAGGCCAGATCTGAAATCTCGATTTCAAACTCCAGCCTCTTGCCCTCTTGCCTCTCGACTGTCGGGGGGAAAGTGATGAGCTGCTTTTCTTTGTTTCTCTCCCACGGTTTCTAGATGATATTGGAGTCGAATCTGGTGTCGTCGGCTTCACGAGCGAGTCGAAGGTGTTTTATTTGAAGATTAAGGGGGATTATCATAGGTATATGGCGGAGTTTAAAGTTGGAGATGAGCGGAAGGAGGTTGCTGAGGATACTATGAATTCCTATAAGGCTGCTCAGGTATTTTATATTTCTAATTTTTTGAGCGCATTCTATTCTTGAAGGATATTGCACTGGCAGATTCCAACACATCCGATAAGATTGGGGCTAGCACTCAGTTTCTCAGTTTTCTACTATGAGATTCTTAATTCATCTGAAAAAGCTTGTAGTATGGCAAAACAAGTACACTTATTCATTTATGTTATTTTTTATGTGAAGTCTTGTTATTTATTAGTTGAATGTTGTCTGGACTCCAGCATCTAACAATTCTACAACATTTTTATTATATGATGGTTTTTGTTTTTAAGTTAATCATATTTTATTGTATAAATTGGTTAGGGGAAGCATTAGGCAATGATGCCAATCAGCAATAATAGTAAAATGTCATCATTATTTCATGGTTTACTTGCATATATGTGGCAGATACTCCATTGACTTTTGTGGATGTTATTTTAATCATAGAGTACTGATTGACGTCTTTTGTGTGACGGGGAGAGATTTATTTCAAATTGACATCAGTAATTTTAGTGGAGTAGGAAAGAATACATGAATATATGTTACATGTGCAAGTGATTAGTAATTTTGAGGTATAAACTGAGTTTACGTAGGATATTATTGTAAATTCAAACCTGTAAAGCGATATTTTTGTATAGGAGTAATTTGGGTTGTGAATACAAGTAATTTAGGTACTTAATTTTAATGTTTTTGAAGGGATTTAAGTTGTTGACAGTGGGAGTACAGATTTAACTTGGGAATATATAACCACCTCTGTCCCTAAAAAAACTTACTTAGTTCAACAAGCCAGAGAAGTTCCCAATGCACAATGTGTTGGCAACCCATCTCTCTGAAGGATCCCAATAGGTTATGTTGCATTATCCTATCACTTTGTTATTTTTGTTGCTAATAAGCTGACTTTTTAATACTCGGCTTTGACAAGAGATTTTTATTGTCTGTGCACTGACAGCCAGGAATTGCTCGAAGCGACAGAGAGGGAGAGGAGTATTAGGACTAATCCTTCTAGGAATACCGCAATATTTCATCATCCTACTTTGGGGGATTTCGAATTGCAGCATGTTTGTAGTCTATTTATATGCAATTTGAAAATTTTCCATCATTTTCTCATTATTTAATGATTTTTTGTTACATGCATTAGAACTCAGTCATCTTATCTACTTCTCTTGTCTAATGAAGTTATCAATTAGTGCAACTGATACTGAACTTGAAGAGCTTATAATTCAGCACTTTGCCGCTGCAGCTGCCATGGGTAGGGCTCGCCAGATTGCTAGGAAGGAAGGTCATAGGAATAGGTAATCAGGCCAAGGTCGTCCTCATTATTTGGTGTTCTCAACAAATTCTAATGAACCTTCTGCTCCTGCTTCGTCTTCTCCAAGTCAAAGAGGGGAAGGTGAAACTCCTTCTATTACGGTAGGTGGCCCAACTTCTCCTTTAACTATGGGAGAAGAATCTAGGCACCCAAATACTCCACCACCTTCTGTCCAATCTATTCAGGCATCTGGATCAAGAGGTCTTGCTGCAAATCAGTGTGGTGCTTCCTCAACCTATAGGTATCTATAATTCTTCAACCTGATTTTATTTCTTCTCAGTAGATTAGTTTCATAAATGATTTATCAAAAAAGTAAAAATAATAAAAGCTTCACCAATGCTCTTTTTGTTAAAAGTGTGGGTTCTTCTTCTGGTCATGCACCTTTTAAACCCCCGTCTTCTGGTAACACTAGTGATGTAGTTGAGGCCTCTGGAATAGCAAGACCTGGTGAAATTGTTAATACATCGGATGCAAATACGACTATTAACAGAAATGCTCTTGGGAGATCATTACCTACAAGGCCCTGGTTGCAAACATATACCAACAACACATATGCAGGTATTCCTTCTTATTATTTTCTGATTTGCATTATCTGTATATTACAATTTATAATATTACAATTTACAATATTGTTTAAGTTGCTCCTTTTTCACCAACAGTGTAGTTGTCCTTCCCTGCTAGGCTCCATACACTTTGTAAAATATCATGCAATCAGATTTTTATTCGTAATCGCAAAACATCTATATGTTCTCACAGATTCGCATCTAAACAATCCTTTTGGTGCTCCATCATCTCCACCAGGATTTTGGGTTTCTTTCCTGCGAAGCTGGTTAATTTTTATATCGTCTCTCTATATGCATTGTGGATGTAAAGGTTTTTTTTAGAGTGATCAATTCATATTGTCTGCCGACTTCAATGCAGTATTCTTTGTTTGTCAGGAGTTGTATATTTAGATAACAACTGGAATTTTGTAAGTATGGTTGTCTTCGATTCTGATTAAACATTTTTGATGGTTGTTGTAATTGGTTCTAGGAGGATATAAAGATTTAAGTGGCCCTGTATATCATTCATGATTGCAATCTTCATTGTTTTGACTTGTAGATTGACCACTCAAGGTTGGCTAAGAAGCCTTAATGTAATATCTGAAAGGATCAGACCACTTTTGCTATCAGACCACTTTAGTCTGAGTTAATAATTTTAATAACCTTGACACGGCTGTTCCTGATGCTCACCAGGCAGTAGAATTTGTATCAGACAGTGATCTATCCATATTGAGAACTATGAATTTCTTGGCTGGGTGACGAAATTGCATATTTGAGATAGGTACTACTCTTCACGGGTTCCTAGTCTGTAAAATTTTTGTTGTATAAGATGATACTTTGACTGATTTTTAATTTAGCTATACATTTTGGTTTTCAGGGCCATCGGGAGTATATAAGTGAAAGTGGTTCAAAAGAGAGAGCTGTGGAGTTTCGAAAGGTTGAAGACCTTGAGTATTCAGCCCATTCAGGTTCTGGAGAAATAGTAGTTAAACAAGTTTTGTATCTCATTTTTTCTATGTATTGGGATTAGGTAGATGATATTAGTAGATTGATGGCACGGACCAATATTAGTTAAACAAGTTTTGTATCTCATTTTTTTTTTCCGATTTACAGGATCATTATGGAGTTCAAAAACTGCAACAGGTTACAACTCTTTTAATCTTTCAGGCTACAATATGCTAATCTTTCAAGCATTAGCATATTGTAGATACATTGGTAATGTAGGTGAACCACAACCTTTTTTTCATTTTTTTAATCTACAACATTTTAAAAACGTTGTGTAAATATGCCTAAACGTTGTCTGATATATTAAACTACAACATTTTTATCTAGAAAATGTTGTGAAATCATACATTCTATAACATTTTTAAGCATCTGTTAATTTATGAAAAATAAATTTACAACATTTAAAAAATGTTTTGTAATGTGCTTAACTACAACATTTTAAAAACGTTGTGTAAGGGTGTCAAATAGATGACACCCTTAACCACGACGTTTGTCTGACTGAAATCACAATATTTTTTCTGCGTTGTCTATTTACTGTTTTGTAGTAGTGCAATTTCCTTAACCAATCCGTTTAATTTGGTCCAGTTAATTTAGCATCTAATATGCTACGCAGTGATAGTAATTTAGACATTGTAAAATTCTGTAAATGAATTTGTAATTAACAATATTTTAGCATACATTCTTTTATTAATTACCAAAATAAATTAGGTCTTGTTTTAAATTGGTATCTTCCACTATTTTCTTCAAACTATATTACCCTCAATATATATAGCTCAACAAAATCTAATTAAAAATTTGCTAGTGAGAATAAGGATCCCATTTTAAATGTATATAGCCTTGTGGTGACACAACAAACTATATATAAATAAATAGGTAGACAACTCTTGTCAATTACATCAACTATGCAACTCTTTGTATTTTGTCTCTTAGATTATTTTGATCAAGTGGTGGCACATCCGAATCAAAATTATCCAAGTTAAGTCCAACCTAGCACTCCATATATTCAAAAAAGAAAAATATTATCCTTGTGGTGACACAACAAAACAACATTGTTCAATTTTCTTTATAAGCATCAAATGTGATAAAATTAACATCTCAAAGAATTAAGATAAGCCTTGTGGTGACGCAACAAAGTTATAATAATTAATTGATACTCTATTATTTTTATCATGCTAGAAGGCGAAGTTCGATATTCCAAATATCTTTGAACGCTTAGGACTTAATATAAAAATTTTGAGGGGTTTGTTATTAATTTGTCTCATCTTGTTTAGGGCGCATGCACACACACACAGATACACACACACACACACACACATATATATATATATATATATATAATACGTGTCATATTAATTAACATGCGAAGCATGTTTGCATAATATATAATATATATATAGTATAAGCATGCACATATAGAATACTATATTCTACTTGGATTGATTATGTACTTTTATTCTAGTTTGGTTCACTAGAGCCACCAAGTGAACCAAAAGGTCAAACCCTAGGGGGTGCAAGAACTAATATTTAAATATAACTATTACATTTAAACCCGGGCTCCATTACAAACGGGTCTTCAAGTTCTCCTTGCTCCTTTATCTCCAATTCTTCAAAATTAACTCTAACTATTCCTATTATAAAACTATTTAAAATAAATAGAAAACTTGATCAGCAGTCAAGGGGAAGTACATAGGAGGGAGTTAGAATTTACATTAAGAAAAATTAGAGAAGACGGAGGTACGCAGACCCCATTTAATAAAACTCATACATTCATGCATCCAACTAAAATAAAATTCAATCACATTGGTCAATAGTCCATAATCAATCCCATTTATTATCATACACATCACCGTATGCATCAATAAATAACATTCATCTCATGAATAATAAACATTCAATATATATTGATATCATTTAATGGGCAAATTTAGTTAACATAAAATCTAATTTTGAATCAAAATAAACTCCTTTATTTTAATCCAAATTTAAATCAAAATAAACCTCTTTTATTTTAATTTATCCAATTTTGAATAAAATAATCTATTTTATTTTAATCAAAATCTTAAATCAAAATAAACTCCTTTATTTTAATTATATATGGAATCCAATTCCAAATATATAAAAAAATCTTTTATTAAAGGAAACACTTAATTTCTTTCCTATTCACAAATAAACTCTTTTATTTTGAATAATATGAAATCTTATTTCATATCTAAATAAACTCCTTTATTTAAGGAAATTAGGATTATCTTTCCTATTTACAAATAAACTCTTTTATTTTGAATAATATGAAATCTTATTTCATATATAAATAAACTCCTTTATTTAAGGAAATATGGAATCCAATTTCAACTCCAATTAGTTATCATGGAATCCAATTCCAACTCTAATTAGTTAGCATACAATTCAATTTTAAAAATAAAATAAATTATTTTATTTTAAGATTAAAATAAACCTTTTATTTTAATATTAAAATAAACTTTTATTTTATTTTAATTATAAAATAATTAAGAAATACCGTTTTTATTTTAAAAAAAAGCTGATTTCATGAACATGATTACGTTAATATTAATATATATATCACGATATATATATATATATATATATATATATATATATATATATATATATATATATATATTATATTAACGTAAACTTATAGAGGTAATATATGTAATCGATTATAAGGGAATCATATATAAATATATAAGTATAATCTAATTATATATATATTTATATAATATAACGTGAATCTTTTAGGATAAGTAATCACATGAAATCACATGGAATCAGTTTATATATATTAGTAATCCGTGGTTTAAATGATTTCGTGGTTTTTTTTTAAATAAATTTTATACAACAAAATATGCTCAATTAAATTGTTCTAAACACATATCAATATATATATCAAATTAAAACAATTAATAATTCGCATAAAGTTGTGGCTCTGATACCACTGTTAGGTTTGTAATATTCATGAACGCAATCAAATTGCATAAATAAAGCGAAAACGTGTAAAATCAGAGTTATAAAATTTTACAAACCATATACCCGGATCATCTTTTATGCACAATTATTAATTAAACGAAAAATAAAGGACGAGAATCATACCCTTGAAGATCCGAGCTTCCTCGGGTACAAGTTCACCTCCAAATCTTTTCGTGTTCAACTTGAATCCACCGGGTTGGGTTCCTTCCTTTGATCAACGTTAGTCACCCAAGTGTTTGGCCTCTAGAGATGATCCACCAAGGAAGAAGAAGTATTCAAGAAGAAGGGTATTTGGAAAAACTCTAGTTTTTCTATCTCTCATAGAAAATGGTGTACTCTCCCAACTATTGGAATTACGTATGTTGTGAAAAATTCAACAACACCTCACCCATAATAAGACTCTTCTTATTTATAGATGTGGACAACCCTCCTTAACAATTAAGGAATTGAGTTTTATTTTAATTAAACTCTTTTAATTAAATGGGCTCCCTAATCTTATTAGAAATAATTAATTAAACTCCTTTAACTAATTTTCCCTCCTAATTCTATTAGGAATAAATGAGAGTAAACTAATTCCTAAACTCTTTTAGAAATTAAAATAATAATAATTGTAATAATATTAATAAGACTCATCTTATTAATTTATATTTAATATTTCTAAAATATTAAATATTAAGCTATTTAATTTATTCTATCACCATAGATTAAATTAAATATACTTAATATATTATTACGATTATGCCATTAACTTCTTAAATAATTATTCTTCCTTTTATGGTGTGACCCTTTAGGTTCTTCATATTAATAGGTTGTGAATAAATTAATTAGAATAATTCTAATCTTATTTAAATAAATAAATTAAATTATTAATTTATTTAAATAAATAATATTTATTCTACAATAGGGATAAGCCTCCCTAGTGATTAATGACTTTTCAGATAATATAGATTTCAACATTAATCATAAAAGAACCTTTAAGTAAATAATTAACGTACAATTCAATCCTTCCACCATACAATGTCCAAATTAAATATAAGACATGGAATTACTGTCAAGTCTTATTTTATTTAATTATATGTTTTTCGATTCTTAAATGCACAACTCCAAATAATGCAAATTAGAAACTCCTTTCTAATCTCATTCTGCCTTGGCCAAGGACTACTGGGTTGTCATTTATCGAATCACATAGGACATTTCTCTTCTTTTACTAGAAGCGATAGATTCTTTATTGATTATACATTATCTCCATGTATAACTTATTATACCCAAGCATACCCTTTGATATACCCTAAAGGTCTTAAGGAATAAGTCAAAATATAACTCATCATACACAAGATACTATGACGATCTCAAGTTCAAGGATCACTTATACTACTATCACTACAGGAATTCCTATTCACAAGCAAGTAAAACTCCATTAGGTATTCCTTAGCGAGCCACGTTCAGTGAACTTATTCTCTAATAAGCACTTACATACTTGCTTTAGTGTCTCCACACAAATGATCACGAGATCAATCATCCTGATCCAATGAGCAAGCAACGTATGTACCAATCTATTCGGATTCACTAGTCCCCAATTTAGTAATCCAACGATTGGGAACTATTTTAGTTTTAAGCTTTCTAAGAATTTAGATCTCATTAGAATGATCATCATCATTATTCTAAAAACATTGCTTAAAACTATGCGTTTATCACATATTATAAAGCAGCATCATGTAGATAATTAAAAGCCATTAATAAATTAATACTTTATATTAATAAATGAATAAGATTGTTACAAAGTATATGCTTTATCATCAAACATGATTGGCTTGTGTGCATTCTACTTTTAAATTCAATCTTGCTAATTAGGATTAATATATCCTAATTAAAATTGATAATTAAGCAATTAGGGTCAAAATGGTCATTAGGGTTTATAACCCAGAATTAGGGTTTCTAAATAAAAAAATAATATTTCTAAATTAGAAATTAGGTTTCATAATTAGATTAGGGTTTTTTTTAATTACTTATATCTTTAAAATTAGGATTAATACTTCCTAATTAACATTAAAATTATTTAATTAACACTTAGGTTTTTCCTATTTATAATTTAGGGTTTCAAATCCATAATTTAGGGTTTTAAAACTTTGAAATTAGGGTTTGCTAAATAATTAATCTTTACCCTAATTAATATTATAATTAATAGCCCTTAAGCAATATAATAATCATTTATGTTCCCAGATTAGGGTTTCATACATCGAGTTCAAATTCCCGGAACTGAAATTAGGGTTTCCAGAACCGATTTCTAGGGTTTCTGGTTAATCGCTAGGGTTTTCTAACTGAATATTGACGTTCTTAATATATACTTAGGGTTTGTCACAGACATCGTTTATCTGGTCAACCCTTGACCCTTAACCACATCATGCACACATATACAACCATATACGCAGAACATATTCACGTATTCCTTAATCTTGAATAATTCACCTAAATCCTTTACAGAATTTGGAAATCCTCAATATTCCTTCTTAAAAATATGAAACGCATACACTTATTTTCTTTCTAGGTTCTAATGTTGAACCTTAAATCAATTATTAAAAATTTTATAAATATTCAAAATTCTCGGGTTGTCACACGTTGAGTGTGATCCTGCACAAATTTCACACACAAAGGCAACTGTCTTCGCCTTATTCTCTGTCAATGAATCAATTTTTTAGGCCATGGATACCATCTATGCTGACAACTGAGTGATAGCATCCACTTCAAACAAACCTGCAACTTTGGGCTGTGGCATCAGAGATGTAGGGTTTTGAAAGTCATTCGCTGCCATTGTCTCAATAAGGTAATAAGCCTCTTCATAACTCTTCGCCCATAAAGCTCCTCCTGCAGCTGCATCTACAATAGGCCTGGACTGCCATCCCAATCCATTATAAAATGTGTTGATCACCATCCAATCTGGTATACCATGGTGCGTACACATCCTTAGAATCTCTTTGTACCTCTCCCAGGCTTCATATAGAGATTTACCCTGTTGTTGCTCGAACTGAGAGATAGTTGTTCTCATTTTCGCAGTCTTAGCCATTGGGAAAAACTTAGCCAAGAATTTTTGTGCTAGGTCCTCCCATGTAGTTATCGATCCCGCAGGCAAAGAGTGAAGCCAAGTTCTTGCTTTATCCCTCAATGAAAACGGAAATAGTCCAAGTCTGATAGCATCTTCTGTCACCCCGTTATATTTGAATGTATCACATATTTTGATGAAACTCAATAGGTGTTCATTTGGATCATCTGTAGTAGCACCCTTAAACTGTACTGAATTCTGCACCATCTGAATAGTGCCTGATTTTATCTCAAAGGTGTTGGCTGCTATCGTTGGCCTGACTATGCTTGACTGTAGTCCATTAATGTTTGGCATGGAATAGTCCCTCAAAGCCATATGCTCCTCTCTTTGATCTTCTCTCTGTTCCTCGGCTGCCATATTAGATGTAGTTACCTCTAACTCTACTTGTAAATTTCTACGCACTCTTGCTTTCCAACCTCTCCTGTTAATATTGTCCTGAGCAGGTGTTAATTCGGAATTGGATGACCATGTGCGCATAAAAATTTATATAAGTACCTGAAACAAAACAAAAACAAAAAATAGAAATGAGGTAAAATTAGATTTGTTTAAGTCATACAATATAGCTTAAAACTGATGATAATAATAATAAATTTAAACGCCTTTCCCCGGCAATGGCGCCAAGAACTTGTTACCTCCTTTTTAGTTCTAATAAAAGAGCTCTAACTCATGCAAGCATACATGGGTGAACAAGTAATACAGAGTAAGTAAAGTATCGATCCACGGAGAAAGGTTTCTAAATTAAACTATTATGCATCAACTATATCACTATTTTTATATGCTTAAACGAAACACTTATGATTTTGAATTACTCTAAAATTAAATAACAAATAAAAGAAGAATATTAATGTAATAAATCAAATCTGGAAATAATGGGATCCTAACTTCATTTAATAGTTCATCTAATTACCACCATCATGTAAGACTATTCACGTATCACAGAAAATTAGCCAAGAGCACGAATGTAGACATAACCATTTTTCAATGAATTATGACCTACTTACATAATATCCACATACAATAGAAATCATGTAATCATCAATAAAACCAAAATCACTATATTTCTATGTGAAATTGCAGCCATATTGAATTTAAGCACAAGCCCTTATATAACTCACACGGTGAAACAGTATATGCCTATCTGATTCACGAAGTACAAAGCTAAGCAATTCAGCCCCATACACGCATGCTATCATGATTACAACCATACTCGCATGTTATTTCTCAATTCCATACAAGTACATAAAATGAATGGTGATCAAGCATTCATGCAATCAAATCAACCATAATAGAAATTCCTGATGAAACACTAACAATCCAGCAATCAAGCCATCAATTAGACTACATATTAAAATTTGTTAGAATCTCATAATGGAGTTTAGCTCATGTCTGAACTAAAAGCCATTTTGGGATTAGAGTAACACATAGAAAATAAATAACAATTGAAAGAGAAGATAGAATTGATCAAACCCAATTGCTGATTATAATACAAACGTGATGTTCAAATCCTCAACAATCTCCAACAACATAACAGTAGTATGTAGTCAATGATTGAATTATAATGCAAAGATATAAAATATTAAGTCTATACTTTGCTCCACGTTGGAATTCGCTCAAAGCGTAAAACCCTAGTTCTATATTATGAAAAACTCGTCAAAACAATAGATAGTCGCGTCTGGTACCAACCAGAGTAGTTTATACCAACTCAAACTCTTCAAATTTAAAAATTAAAATAAGTCAGACAACATCAGTCAATGACGCGAACGATCCTAACACAAGACAGGCGCGGGCGCGTCTGGTAGCGTTTATGGCTTCTGTTTGTTGATGGCGCGGGCGTGTGAGTTTTAGCTCTTTTTAGCGCGCTGCCACAGCGACTCTGAATCTCATTATTCTATTCTCTGCTGCTGCTCATCGCTACGTGTCCAAATATTACTCCTTCTTCCTTCCTCAATGCTCAGTTACTTATCTCCACTTGTCCTTGCGTCATGCTTCCAATAGTTGCTTACGCCACCTACCAACGCCGAGTTATGCCATTTCCTGCACTTTTATGCCAAAGGAGTTCTTAGTACATGCAATGCAAAATAACACGAAATTCAACTAAAAACACACTGAAATGTACTCGAGATGGGCATAGTTCTTGTGAATTGATATCCAATAAGTAGGTATAAAACCCACTTATCAAGTATCATGTCCAGGTGCCCCGACATGATAAGCACATTTCCGAGCAGCATTGAAACCCCTCCCATTAGGGTTGGCTGGTGGAAGAAGATGCATAATTTTCTTTTAATTTGTCAGAAGATTGAGAATGTTCTCGAGCGAGTCCCCTAAGGGTGTGAACACTCGAGGGTGTTTGACTTCTCCACCTTTTAGCAATGGAGGGTTTGAAGACTGTGCTTGAAAGGGAGTGTAATTTCTCCTCTGGATAGGCATGTTCTGATTACCTTTTTGACCTTGTAGTATCAAGGAAACATCCTCCTCTTTCTTTTTATGGACCCTCCGGGGGTTGTTTCTATAATTTCCGGATTAGATGTGCTCGGCAACATCTTTAAGGGCAGCAAGGTCTTGAATCTTCCTTGACTTCAATCCCATCTCAGCCATCTCCCCATGTTTAATCATTTCAGAAAATGGTTTACCAACGCCAGCTAACACTCTTTCATAGAAAGGAGCTTCCTATATGTCTATAAAAGTCATGACCATTTCTGATTCCGTCATGGAAGGAATAACTTGAGCAGCAAGGCGCCTCCACCTTTGAGCATACTCTCTAAAAGACTCATTGGACTGTTTCTTGACCTTGGTAATCTGGTACCAGTTAGGAGCCATCTGAGACTAGAAGCTGTATTGAGTGAGGAAGGCGTGTGCTAGCTCCTCCCAACTATGGATCTTTGAGTTGTCCAATCTGGTATACCATGAACGGGCTTCTCCAGTCAGACTCTTTCAGAACAGTTGCATCCTGAGCTTCTCGTCCTCTGCATAAGATCCAAGTTCTCCAATGAAAACCTTCAAATGTGTGTAAGGATCTCCTAACCCATCATATTTTTTGAAGTCATGAGTTTTAAATTTTTTTTGGATAATGAACACCAGGGAATATACAAAGGTCAGCATATGAGACACTCCCGTGTTTTCCAATTCCCTTGATCGCACGAAGGGTTTCTTCTATTTGAAGGACTTTCTTCCTGATGCCACCGGTGTCTGGATCTCCTTTGAGATGGGTGATATCATGACTTTTGTTGGTTGTATCCAACTGAAGTTCAGGTTCTATAATGGTTTTATCAGGACCTTGGGTTCCTCCTTGTGTAGAGGATTCAACATGTATGGGTATCCTTGTACCCTGAGTAGACTGGTGTATTTCTTTAAGCAGAACAACCAAATCTGTGATTTGTTTACTTAATCCGTCAAATTCATTGCACGAAACTGGATTAAGGTCAAACTGGTTTGATGATGACATAATTGACTGTAGGCTCATGGCCGTTTTGGATTTTGATCAGGTAATAGGTCTGATTTGTTCCCTGCAAAAGACTTGCGTAGTTTAGTCTTCAGGGAGTGTGTAAATGTATACATGTTATGTATCCGTTCTAGGAATATTATCATGCAAGGCAGATGTTAGCTATTTGTAATCCAGGATAGCATGTTTTAAAATATGTATGTACACATGTTTCTTCGTATTTCTCATTACACGGAGATGAATATGGCATGAAATTACAAGTAATTTACTTTACAAGTAATGAAAAAGCATGAAGAGTTTTTCCTCCGTGTTTGGTTTATCAGAGGCTGACCTATCTTAGGTTACTCTCGCGGCTTTTTGGCATGAAGGTTCTCAAATCATCGCAATTTACTTGACAGGAAGTAAATTCGGTCTTTCAACTAGAGTGAATTTGGGTGGTGCCTTTCCTGAGCCTCGTTGGAATTAGTCTTCCTATGAGACCAATAATCAAACACTGACAGGATAGCCCCCTAGTGGAGGAACCACATAACATATATTCACATACAACGTGTCTCACCGTTTATGAAAATGATGACATGTGCGAAGCACTAATATCACAAGCAGATATAGTGTAAAGCATTAAGTGCGGAAAAATATTTATGCATTCGTACACATTCATCATAAATGTAAATGCAACAATCACACACAAGCATATAACAGTTTTGAAAAGATTGTAAAAGCGGCTTAAGTCCTCTTACTAGGAATCCCCAGCAGAGTCGCCACTTGTCGACGTCGGAATTTTTATTTGTCCCTTTTCATTACTTGTTCTTTGGTGTTCTCATGTTAGGTGAGATTTGTTTGAAAAAAACAAGTGAAAAAGGTCCGACATGTATCATGTTAACGATGGACTGTTAAGAGTCGCCAATTGGTTTTTTATATGGTTGTACCAACACAATCGAGAAAATGTTTGCACATTGACCCAATGATATGGTACTGCTAAACGGGTCGATGAAACCGAGATTCATTAGGGTCCGGAGACTTGATTATGCGGAGGGAAGATGTTAGGCACCCCCCGACATCCGTGTTACCACAGTGACCGCCTCTTTTTAATAAATTGTTATATGAATATGTATGTGTGGATCAATGTGCAATTATTTGGAAGTAGTGTGAGGCCTCGTTCACACCTATATACACAGATTTTAAATTTGTGTAAAAATTCTGTTAAAACAAGATATGGCAGTGCTGTTTTATAAAAGAGGTTTTTCAAACCCTTGTGCTCAATAGTAATTAAGACTTTTTACACTCTCATTTTTATTAAGTGTTCGGCTTGATTGTATTTAATTTTTGAGATGCGAAGCATCTTCAAGAAAATAATATACAAAATAGTGTCGAACTCCTCGTGGGTATGATAACCATCTGAGGAAATCCGAACACCGTGAATAAATTGACAAGCTGTTTACAGCTGAAAATGTCCATCACGGGAACTGAATCTAGATCTAGTAAACTGAATCTGTGATCACATGATTCCTAGGCTCACATGATGCCGCAATTAATAATAAAGCAGTAATCAAGTATATATATAAAAGCTGTAAATATATATATATAAAGACATGATCAGCCACCACAACGCACCTCCATGGGGGATCAGAAATATAAATAAAGCTGTAAAAGCAATCAACCGCCACGGATTAAACTCAAGGCATGACGAAAGGTAAATAAAGTCAGAAGATTTACAACCGCCACGTAAGTAAACTCAAAGTGATGAATGAATGTAATATATATATATATATATATATATATTAAAGTAGTAAACATTTCGGATGTAAAATCCAGGCTCATCGAACAGAGTTCGACACACAATTTATATATATATATATATATATATATATATAATATAGATATATACAAAAGCAAATAAACGCTCCGCATCAAGTGTAGGCTCAATCGAGGCATAACTCGATAATGTTAGTCCATATATATATATATATATATAATATATATATATATATATATATATATATATATATATATATATATATATATATATATATATATATATATATACACAAACCTGAAATGAAACCATGCATCAAGTTCTGGGAAAACACACGCAACACGACTCTCAACGTGAAGAAAAGTGTGTGCAAAGATGAAGAGAAAGGCTTTAAAGTGTGTGAGAAGGCTTACAGTGGGCTGCCAAAGAAGACTACTATATCTTTAAAGGGATGAACACTTGGCTCCCGCCGGTACAAAAGAAGTTATATGTGAGCTCACAAGTGTTTAAAATGAGAAAGCACTCAATGTAGGGTGAGTACAGAGCAAATTTGACAGGGCTTCCTCGCCTTTTTCTCTTAAAAAATGGCCACCCCAAGCCCTCTATTTATAGAGGGTGGAGCTGTAGGTGTACCCGCGGCTAGCCACAGTTGTACCTGCGGCTAGCCGGGTTTCCCCGGGCTTCGTGGGTACGTGCATGCATTTAATGTCTGCTCGAAATTTTAGAATTGCAATCCGGGCATCCGACTAAGGTATGTAAGACCTATTTCGGACCGCCATTGTGGAGAGTTACGCAATGACATAGGATGAGAGGTTGTACGAAGTCAGGAAGATGGGACCATGCCCTCCGGTCTTCAAGCTTCAAATTCTATCCGTTATCCTGCGTAATAGTCACTCAGGATTAGATATCCTTGGTTCTTGCGGGACATTGCAATGTAGAAATGTATGTATTGAAATGTTGAGACAGCGCAATGTGGCGTCAAGGTTGCAAGATGACGAATTTTCCCCTCACCGGGGTTATTGGCGGTTTGGGCTAATAAAGCAGATGTTGCTCAGGGTTATCTCTGAGATTGGACTGCTGCAAGTGTTGAAGGTCCTCAATGTCATCTCTGAGGTGTGCATGTCTTCCCGATATTACATTTGGGTCTTGTACCGAGTGCCTCGGTGTGAGTGTCGAGGTTAAAGATGATTGCATTTAAAATAAGCATTTCCGGGGTTATCTCCGAAACTGCATTCCTTGGGGTTATCTCCAAGGTTGGTAACTGCTACTCCCACTATTGGGACTGAGAATGAATATCTCAGGGTTATCTCCGATATGGATTGGTCTTCTCTAGTGGAATTTTCTGTATTGGAACTGCATGCCTCAGGGTTATCTCCGAGGTTGGACCTGATACTCACGGTGTGTGTTCCGGGGTTGAGGTTAAACTTCCAGTAGTATCCGGATTGGATATGAGCTGTCTTCTAGGGTTATCTCTTAAAGACGAATCTACCCTTCTGCAATGTCAGTGACAGGTGTGCAGAAAATTTTGAGTGTCTACAGGTGATTAACACTTTCCCTCCGTATAATCAAGCCCCCGGACCCTAATGAATCTCGGTTTCACACACCCATTTAGCAGTGTCACATCACTGGGTCAATGTGCAAACCTTTTCTCGATTGTGTTGGTATAACCATATAAAAAACCAACTGGCGACTCTTATAGTCCAATCGTCGACATATAAATGTCGGACCTTTTCACAACTTGTTTTTTCAAACAAATCTCACCTAACATGAGAACACCAAAGAATAAGAATAAAAAGGGACAAATAAAAATCCCGACGTCGACAGAAACGATACTAGATGAAGCGCAAATTTTAAGGATATTCTACTAATTTCAAGAAGTATAGAAGCAATACTTAATAAAATGAGTGTAGAATTCAGAATATGAAACAAAATAATATTACTTACATACTACAGAGTATGGAAGAAAATATTATTTCTTATGAATATTGAACAAAAAAATATATCCCTTACCTTAAAAGGAGAGTATTTCTGACTGGTAGGGCGGAGATATTCTTAAAGAAAACCTATACTATTTTCTACGCTCAAAGCTTCCTTAAACTCTAAAGAAATACGCTCAATATTATAGAAGAAGAATTCTCTAATTCTGGTTTTATTTTTAATTCTAAACTAAGCATCCTATTTATAAGAGAATGACATAGCACTATTTAAAAAGAAAAATCACGAACTGCATAGGAGAATCACGGACGCACTGTTGGGTAAAATCTAATTACGCACAACACGCAAGTATACGTGGTCAACAAGTAATAAAGTGAAAGTAGAGTATCGTTCCCACGATGAATTGTTTAATAAAAATCACCAATTACTAACCTGTAACCAACTCAATCTTATTTAAACGAATGAATTTCAATTTATAATTAAACTACTATTAAATTCCACTAGTTAAATTAAGATTACGGAGATTTAAGATCACAACTTCACTTATTGCTTCATTTAAGTTAACACACTTCTCATCAATTATTCTCTATCATGAATTGTTAATCAAGAACACTAAAGCAGATAAAACCACCTCTCGATGCATAATACTCATACTCACTTAAATCCACAGATGATAGAATTAAGCAAGACACCCTAATTAACTAATCCACTATATCTCTATGTGAATTATAATTAAAAAGGATTTAAAGCACAAGTTCTCTATAAGATTACATAAGGCGTAAAGGCATATCTCTATCCTAAACACGAATCATGAATTCCATCTATGCAGAAATCACAAACATATGCTATCATGATAAGATCAAAATCAATACTTCATCTCTCGAGTTCATATAGATTATCACGATAATTGTTAGCTAGGCAATTAAGCAATTAAGTTCAAATCACAATAGACAATTCTCACAATAGAACATAACAATTGATAACGATGCATATTAAAATAAACTACACAATAAGATCCATTGTAATCTCAAACAAAGAATTAGTTCATTATTATTGAATTAAAACTAAGAATCCACAATTGAATAATCATTAAAAGATAAAAATAAGAGTAGAGTAAAGAATAAATCTATTGTCAGCAAATCTCCATCTTCCTCAAGGTCCTCCTCTTGATCTTCAATGGTCTCCAAGTTGCTTCAATCTCCCAATCTCATAAGAACTAGGGTTTTGATCTAATTTACTTTAATCTAATCTAATGGAATCCTAAAAAACTAGCCTATATCCCCTTTTTTTATACCTCTCATCATGTATTTATAGTTCTAATAGATACCCTAGCAAGTTAGGCAACTAAGAATCCTATTCTAGCTCAAATTGGATACCAAATAAACCAAAACAACTATTTTCCCGTGGCCTAGCGCGCCCCGCACTGTCCCTAAGTCATTTATAGTGCGGTCCGCGCTACTGTAGCAGTGGTTCTGGTGGCCTAGCGCGCCCCTAACGCGGTCCGCGCTACTTTGTTTTCTGCTGCGACGTCCTTTGGTAAAACACGCATTACTTTTGATCCGCTAGGAGTTACGGGGCCTTCCACCTATCAAATCGAAGATATCGACGAGATCTATAACTTTCATTTTTTAATAATTGACAGATTCGGGCTGGAGGAAAGCGTAAATCGAGCTTGAAATAGATGCTATGTAAATGGCAAGCATGACAACTCTCAGCTTCGATCTTTGTTAATAAAAAGACCATAACTGTCGCATCCGAACTGCGATTGGGATGATTCAAGATTTTTCGGAAAGCTAAGAAGAAGCTCTACAATATAATCCAAGTTGCAAGCCAAGAACATGCATCCAACTTGGTGTTAAAAGTCCTTAAATCTTCACTCCTTTCATTAGCTTGCGTATTTTGGTCCAAAAGATGTCTGAATTGCTTTCCATTGCTTCTTCATGCCAATGTTATGTCATAGCCTACAAAATAACATAAAATATATGAAAAGTAACTAAGAAACATAGGTTTAAGCAACTAATTCAAGTAATAGATACCGGATAAGTAGGTATAAAACCTACTTATCAAATACCCCCAAACTTAAACATTTGCTTGTCCTCAAGCAAAAACACAAAACAACAATGCTATGCAATGCAACTAATCTACATGCCTACTTAATCCAAGAAAGAATGACAAAAACAAGTCTATTCAACCGGCCTTAGAGAAATCAAGTAAACATGATAATACATCATATCAAAACAAATCATTAACTTCTCAATCAATCATCAAATCTTAGACTGTTATCACCAATATAGTGCGTGTGTACTCCACAACAATGTTAACTGAAATAAAATCAAATTTAACACATAATAAGTCTCTTCGAAGGCGTCATACAATGTAAACTCAAGAAATCAAAAAACAAGCTAGATCCAACTAAAATTAAACAATTACCAATATCGAGGGTCAACATGGGATACTTATGCTTCATTTTTCATCTACGGGGGCATTTTGCTCTTATTTCCCCTTTAATTTCTTAGTTTTTTTTTTTCTGATAGTGAGTGCATTTTACGCTCCATCTCACGCTTGTGTTTATGGGGAGTGCATTTCACGTTTCTTCTCGACCCACCATAGGACTCAATTTATTCAACTCAATATCTTTTTTTCCCTTTTTTTCTTAGAAGCTTATATACCCCACTTTTTCCCCCAAACTTAGGTTCTTGCCTAATTCTTCGCCTTCACTACATATCCTTGTCATTCTCTTCTTTAAACTAGCATTATCCTTTAGAGATCCTTTATGTATCAATTTAAACTCAATCATTCAACAAGTTATTTTTACTATGCTATCCTTATTATACCAGTTTCAAACAGAAAAGGACTCAATTCATAACAAGAAATCACATCAAAGCTCTAATAGTCAGTACTATACTCGTCTACCTAATTCCAATCTCATCATTGGCCAAAAAAACTGTAAATATCAAACAGCTGGCCTCATGCAAGATTTACTAAATGATATATGTAATACAACACTAAAATGCCCCCCAAACTTAAAACAGACATTGTCCTCAATGGCTAAGATAGGAAAAATTAAAAGAGAGGACTTCCCTGAAAATACAACATGTTCCTCCTTGTCTGCTAAGTCTGAAGAATAGGCCAGACACATTGGAATATATCGGGAACCACACTTGAGTTGGACTTGACTAACATTGGAAATAAACCACTTTTAACGCTTGGGATTTCCGAGCGGCGCGGAAATTGAAAACCAACGTGGATTGGAAGTTGGGGATGGATGGGTTTAATGGGAATGGAAGTTGAAAAGGAGAAGGAGAGGTAAGGATGGTGTAATAGGGGTTGTGGAGTATTGGAAGTGTAATGGGTGTAGGAGAAGTGGAGAAGTTGCATGTATTAACGAGAATTGGCTTTGTTCAAATCTAAGACATGTCGATTAAATTGCTCATGCTTTGAAATTCCCGAGTAAAGACGGCAGTCGCACTAGGTATAACCCTTGAGTAGCGGCGCCTGCCAGAGACAAACAAATGATTTCGGTCCGATAGAGTGCCCCGCGCTTAGTATAGTATGTGTAGCGCTGCCCACGCTAAGCAAATCAAGAGTATGATGACTCTTGTTTTCTTGCCTTACCTGCGAGCATACCATTACGGAGTCATTATTCATTGAAAACTAAATATTTGAGTTAGACTATAAACTAAAATATAAAGAATAAATAAGGAAGAAAAGGTTTAGAGCTTGGGTTGCCTCCCAAGTAGCGCTAGTTTTAACGTGGTAAGCCTAACTTTGTCTGGTAAATGCTATCCAATTCCTCTTCGATACTTGAGGAACCCTCCATCCATCGGAAATAATGTAACTTTTGGTAGGTTCCCTTTTGTGATGGCTATCGAATTAAATTCACCTAGCATGCTTTGTTTAAATAAGTGCCCAATTGAGAATGTTGAATAACTAGGTGCTTGTCCGTCCGTTGAGTCTATGATTAGATTGGGGCTTTGAGGCTTGGCAAGCACAACGGGCTCTTCGTCTTCTATCTTCTCATCCTCATCCCACCATGGGTTTACATTTGTACTAGCTCTCATGTCATAAAGAGCCTTGCTGACGACATGACTACCAAGCGGGTACGGTTTTGAAAATCTAATTGGACCCTTGATCTTTTGCGGAGAAGGAACTTGGGGCACTAATAACATCGGCTCATTCTCGTTGGTACTCATAGTTAGTTCTTCACCGACCTTATTTTCATTATCCCCACTTGTCTCCTCTTTCTCAACATCTCGTGTCTCATCCAGTTGTAGATTTGGCTCGGGCACTTCATCAATCTCGTAATCCTCGTCATAACACCAATTGTTTTGAGGACAGTTGTTCAAGGCTTTGAACATTTGATCCATCTGGTTCTGCAGATTTTGAATTGATATCTTTTGATTCCCAATTGACCGCTCTTGATTAATCCTATTCTCCTCGTTTGATGCTATGAACTTGGATAATAATTCCCCCAGCCTTGAATTTTCTGTTTCAGTTTCGGAAGCCATATATTGAGGACCAATGTTTGAAGTAATGTTGAGTTGTTCCATCTGGTTCTGAAAATTGAAGCTCGATATTTCTTGACTCATCATCCTCTCCTCTTGGTCTGCTATGCCCTTCAATATTACATCCATCGGATTTGGCTTTTCTTATTGTGACAATAGAGGTGGACATGAAAATTCAGGTGTTTATGATTGATTTGGAGCGTAGTATTGGTCTTCATAATTGTAGCTCCATGACGAATTCGGGTGATACCCCTAAACTTGATGATAATTAGCATATGTATAATCGTTGAGGTATTCACCATCGTGTTGTCCCAGCCCAAAACTAACGGTGCATTGATGACTCAGATGATTACAAGAACAATAATTGCAAGTAACCGCCACACTTTGACGACGTTGTACTGCAAAAGCGTCCAACCTCCTCGAAAGTGTCTCAATCTGTGCTGATAATGCAGAAAGTGTTGCGGGTCCATCAATCTCCGCTCCCCTTGGCTGAGTCATTCTTGTATACGACCATTGATAATTAAATTTGGCCATGGTATCTGAAAAGAAAAAAATATAGGAAGAGAATTAAAAATAAAAATAAAAATGTTTAAATTAAAACTAATTTGATTGAAATTAATATTGGTAAATAATTATTAAATTAAATCCCCGGCAACGGCGCCAAAAACTTATTGGGTAAAATCTAATTACGCACAACACGTAAGTATACATGGTCAACAAGTAATAAAGTGAAAGTAGAGTATCGTTCCCACGATGAAATGTTTAATAAAAATCAACAATTACTAACCCGTAACCAGCTCAATCTTATTTAAACGAATGCATTTCAAATTATAATTAAGCTAATATTAAATTCCACTAGTTAAATTAAGATTACAAAGATTTAAGATCACAACTTCACTTATTGCTTCATTTAAGTTAACACACTTCTCATCAATTATTCTCTATCATGAATTGTTAATCAAGAACACTAAAGCAGATAAAACCACCTCTCGATGCATAATACTCATACTCACTTAAATCCACAGATGATAGAATTAAGCAAGACACCTTAATTAACTAATCCATTATATCTCTATGTGAATTACAATTAAAAAGGAATTAAAGCACAAGTTCTCTATAAGATTACATAAGGCGTAAAGGCATATCTCTATCCTTAACACGAATCATGAATTCCATCAATGCAGAAATCACAAACACATGCTATCATGATAAGATCAAAATCAATACTTCCTCTCTCGAGTTCATATAGATTATCACGGTAATTGTTAGCTAGGCAATTAAGCAATTAAGTCCAAATCACAATAGACAATTCTCACAATAGAACATAACAATTGATAACGAAGCATATTAAAATAAACTACACAATAAGATCCATTGTAATCTCAAACAAAGAATTAGTTCATTATTATTGAATTAAACCTAAGAATCCACAATTGAATAATCATTAAAAGATAAAAATAAGAGTAGAGTAAAGAATAAATCTGTTGTCAGCAAATCTCCATCTTCCTCAAACTCCTCCTCTTGATCTTCAATGGTCTCCAAGTTGCTTCAATCTCTCAATCTCATAAGAACTAGGGTTTTGATCTAATTTACTCTAATCTAATCTAATGGAATCCTCAAAAACTAGCATATATCCCCTTCTTTTATACCTCTCAATAACCTAGCAAGTTAGGCACTAAGAATCCTATTCTAGCTCAAATTGGATACCAAATAATTCAAAACAGCTCTTTTCTCGTGGCCTAGCGCGCCCCGTGCTGCCCCTAAGTCATTTATAGCGCGGTCCGCGCTACTCTGTTTTCTGCTGCGACGTCCTTTGGTAAAATAGGCATTACATTTGATCCGCTAGGAGTTACAGGGCATGCCACCTATCAAATCGAAGATATCGACGGGATCTATAACTTTCATTCTTTAACAATTGACAGATTCGGGCTGAAGCAAGGTGTAAATCGAGCTTGAAGTAGATGCTATGTAAATGGCAAGCATGACAACTATTAGCTTTGATCTTTGTTGATAAAAAGGCCATAACTCTCGCATCCGAACTGCGATTGCGATGATTCAAGATGTTCCGAAAAGCTAAGAAGAAGCTCCACAGTATAATCCAAGTTCCAAGCTAAGCACATGCATCCAACTTGGTGTTAAAAGTCCTTCAATCTTCCCTCCTTTCATTTGCTTGCGTATTTTGGTCCAAAAGATGTCCAAATTGCTTTCCCTTGCTTCTTCATGCCAATGTTATGTCATAGCCTACAAAATAACATAAAATGTATGAAAAGTAACTAAGAAACATAGGTTTAAGCAACTAATTCAAGTAATAGATACTAGATAAGTAGGTATAAAACCTACTTATCACGCACCGACTGAATTCGTCTAATTTTTCTAATTTTTACTATGCAAATACTATGCAGACACTATGCATATTAAAATATAATATATTCTATTTTACATAAAAAATAAAACTTATTATAATATATATAAATATATGTGTATAATAAGGCTTAAATATGAATTAGTACCCTAAACTATAGGCTATATTCCACTTTAGTGATTCACTTTTCAATTTTGTCAATTAGATGATTGAACTATCAATTTTTTTCCAATTACAACAAATTGAACCTGCCACGTCAAAACTTGCTGACGTGGCTACTTGTGTGGGGCCATAGGAAGCTGGTGTGACAATAAAAAATAGTTTTTTAATTATAACGTAAACAAATCTGATTTAATAGAGGGTAAATTGGTCCAACAAAAATTAACATAAAATAAACATTAAATTTACATTCGATCGAACACAGTCAGTCGATCTAATCCCAGCCCCAAATCCAACCTTCCCAATTAGCTGAAGAGCAAGGAAACACCACGAGATTGCTTAAGTAACTTCAGAGCCAAATTCAAAAACTTGTTGCAATTGGCAACCCCATGACTCTCGATGTGGAGGAAAGTATGGAGAAAGTTTTGGCTATTGACAGGGCGTTCCCACTTCCTTTACTCGGTGCAATGCTTGAGAAGTTCCCATTTGCAATGGAGCCTACAGTGTGGTGGCCTCGAAAAGGTACTCAAGCCATTAATGGTGTCGAACATAATAATAGTGAAAATGGGAATGGATGGAGTGGAAAGTTGGAGGAGGAAATGAGGGAGATTGTTGGGGTTTTGAACAAAAATGACAAGGCTGACTATTTAAGGTTGGGGAAAAAAAGCCTTGAAGATGTGGAGATGAGAGAGAATGGAGAGTTGTTTGAAATAAAGGTGGCCTTAAATTTGGGACGGAGTCTTTCAGAGCTAAGAGATCTTGCTGCCTTTTCGTTTCGTTACTCTTCAACAAGGGTTTTTTGGAGCAATTTGGGGTTTTGGTTTAAATCGATCGAATGTAAGGGTACTGATATGAGGATATATTTTAATTTAATATTTGTTTTATGTTAATTGTTGTTTGACAAATTTACCCTCTATTAAATCAGATTTGTTTAATTCATAATTAAAAAAATATTTTTTTGCCACACCAGCTTCCTATGGCCCTACACAAGTAGTCACGTCAGCAATTTCTGACGTGACAGGTTCAATTTGTTGTAATTGAAAAAAAATTAATAGTTCAATCATCTAATTGACAAAATTGAAAGGTGAATCACCGAAGTGGAATATGACATATAGTTTAGGGTACTAATTCATATTTAAGCTTAATAAAAATAACAAAGTCACTCCCGTGACATCCCATTCCCCCCAAGGTTATCATTATATATATATATATATATATATTAAACAAAACTTAGATAATTTTCTCCCGACTATTTTGAAAAATGGGTAAGTGGGGGTCCAAATAATACACAAAACTTACAACAAATACTTCATAAAAATATCCTCTATTTATTTCAATTCACTTGGCTTCACAAAACACAATTTTAATAACAATTATTCATCATTTATAACTTGCAATATTAACAACCAGATCATTCCTAGGAAAAAGGAGGATTTTCGATTAGGATTTCTCCTTATTGGCGCGCAATTAGGTGACCAATCCCCTTTCCTCGATAGAACTTTCTAGACATCGTCAATAATGTAAATAATAATATGAGTAACTTTTATATCTCAATAAATGATTTAATAATATAAAATATTATGATAATAATTGAATCAATAACGTGAGATACTATGCAATAATTAATGTGGCAATAATGAAATAAACTGAGTTACTTCTCACGTAAGCATCAATAATCAATACCATGTGCTACTATGCAACCACGCGTATTATAGTACTTTTATCACCGGATATTTCAACATTTAACGGTAAAACTTTTGCTGTTATTTTTATAAAAAGATATTTTTGTCGTTTTCTAACTCTGACAGTAATTCTGTTGTGAGGTCTACCAATGATTGTGTCGTCGTATGAATATTCCCCGACCAATCAAATATTTTATGAAAACTTTCTTACTTTGCAAAATTTATAAATATTACTCACAACTATAACATTATATCAAATCCACACCATAATATTACAAAATATTTAGACAAAATTAATCTTTATTCATAAAAGTTGGGATCTTACAGCCCCAGCGGGGGTTTATAGTTCAAAAAGTATCGCCCCAGTGGGTATCCCACCCCCGCGGGGGTGGGCAGAGTGATCAAGTGTTAGAGAAAAATATGTCCAGAGATGTTTTACTAAAATCGTCATAACGTTTTCATATGAACTCCGATTGAGGCGATTCAAGATGATTCAAGATGTTTTCATATGAACTCCTACAACTTTCGATTTTTAAGTATTTCGATTTGAGGTCATTAGAAGGGGTCAAAATGGCCATCTTTGGGACTGATGTGCATTTGGAGGCAATCAAAGGGCGTCGGGTGTACACGTATGCAAGTGTAGTGCTTCTGACATTAAAATGTGACAACCCAGATTTTTCCAGTAATTATTAAAAAATAATTTAATAAATAAATTTCTTATTATGATGGTTTGAGATTGAGTAATTAAACATATTTGTTATATAATTTGAAATAAGTAATTTGGTGTGAAGAGATTATGTGTGAATATAGAAGATATATATATATATATATATATATATATATATATATATATATATATATATATATATTGTGAAAGTGAGGTGTAATGGTTAATTTAATTATTGAGAAAATTAAATAAAATTATTATGGAAAGGAAATTAACTGAATAATATTAGTTAATTTAATTAAGTTAAAAATTATATTATGGAATAATATAATTTGATTATTATATCTTGTGGCAATGAATTTATTATGAATTAAATCTCTTAAATAATGTGAGTAATTGATTAATTAAAATAGTGAATTAATATAAAGTAATTAAAATAAGAATTTAATGAATAAAAATTCTTATTATGACGTGTTTTAATAAATTGAGAGAGTAATGTATGTTACATGTAAATATAATATGTTAATGTAAATTGATTGTGAGTTCGTAAATAGCTAAAATATTTATCAAATAAAATAAATATTTTAATTAGAATATTAATGGAATTTAAAATAAATATTTGATGAAAAGTTATTAAGAGATTAAATAATTTTATAATCGGTGCGTACTTTGTTACGCTAAAGGAATGGTAATGTTCTAATTTAATTAATAATTAAATTAAAGGGATTATGCTTTGTCAAATAAGGGTTATAATTTAATTAAAGAAAGTGTGACAATGATTTACTATACAATAAGGAAGTTATAAAAATAAATTAAAAAAGGAGTTTTTGGGTGCTAGCCAAACATGGCTTAATGACCTTTGATATTGTAACTAACGAGACTCTTTGGTTTTTTGTAAACTGAAGGTTTTATTGTGCGTAACTCTCCTTATCAGTTTTATATTTTTTGTTCTTTTTCCTTAAGTCTAAGAAAACAACGAAGAGGGAGGGAGAGAGAAATTGAGAGAGGGTGAGAGTTCTCTATGAAGTTGGAGAGAAATTTTGAGAATTCAAAGGAAAAGAAAAGGATTAATCAAGCTGTAACGCCCGAGAAATTCGGATCCTTTGTAAAAATATTTGAAAGGATTAAATATTGAATAAAATAATATTAATTGTTATTATATGTGTTAATAAGATGTATGTCGTTCTATAACCTAGAAACGTTAGAATATCGTAGTATTCGAACCACGTGAAAGAATTAAAGTGTTTGATTTTACAAAATGAAAATAAAATTTTTCCGAGAAAGTTTACGAAAAACACTATTCATCGATTATCACTCGGAAATTATTTTTGAACTTCCAAGAAATAGGTAACGTTAGAATATCGAGGCGAGATAGATTATGTAATAATAATCTAAGTATGGAAAATGAAATAATTCGCATGTGGACTTAATTTGGGAATATAGGTATTAAAACCTAATGAAATGAATTAAGGTAACTTGGTATAAAATACAAGTCCAATAGGAATAAGATGTGATCCTATGTGGGATTTATATTAAGCCCATGTATTTAGTTAATGAAGTCCAAGCTATTATTATTAGCAAGCCCAAAGGATAAGTTAATTAAATTAGCATTAATCCCAATCTTTGATCCATTAGCTAATGAGGATCCATGGGGCAACCCATGGGTAGACTTGATGGGCAAACCTTTTGTGTGGTGACCAAGTGTTGTATTGGCCAAGTAAATAAGAGTGGTTAGCAAGTAGACTTGGTTAATAAGCAATGAATAGTAAGGATGTTAGTTTAAGGAGTTGGGATGACATAATGACCTAATTACCCTAACCTTGAAAGCTCTATAAATAACAAGCCTTTTTCATTCATTTGGGGTTTGTTATTTCATCCAACAACTCTCTCTCAGACAACTTATTTGTTAGAGTCAATAAGCACTTTGAGCTTAATCTTGCCTTAGTAGATTTCCAAAGCAAGTGAAGTAATCATCAAAGGTAAATGATCTTGTCATCTTCATCTCTAACATATTAGGAGGATAAGAGAAGTGTAATCTAATGAACTTAGATACTAAGAACATCGGAGAAGTTGATAAGCAATGGACTTAAGCCGAATAAGTTGAGTAAGCAACTTGAATTAAAATAAAGTTAATGAACTTATGAAGAATAGCCTTTGTTATTATAAGCATGAGAAATATATATAATAAGGCAAATAAGTCTTTGACTTATGGGAATAAGTCAAAACCTACTTTGTTAATAAATTGGTGTAATACGTAACTTGTAATGTCTACATGTTGATTAAAATCCACTTAGAATGATTAGTATTGAGATTTCGCCGGATTTTCATGATTGGACGATAATCGTCGAATTCGTGAAATTCTCGTAATGGAAGTCATATTTTGTGTTTGGCATTGGAGACGTTGGTTTTCAATGGAGGCAAGTCATATTTGGCATTATAGAGTTGTGGACTCAAAAATGGCCGGATTCTGACTTAGAACGAAGAAACGAGCGTTGAACGTTCACGAACGTTTATCGTTTTCATTATAAATGGACTAATAGGTGGAATTTTAGCAAACGAAGTAAAATAGATAAAATTCTAGAATGAGCATATAAAGTCGTAATTTGTGACCCGTAGGCTCTTGAGCGAACCAATTCGGACTTCTTGAAGAAGTTAAAGTGCGGGAATCTCACAACATGAAAAATCATCCAAAATATTCGGTGACAGAATGGGCGCATGCTTGGCCACCAAAGACAAGGTAAATAATCCCATGCCATGAGTGGCAAAGTGGCCTTCAGGACCCTCAAACTCCATTTGCGCATGATAATAATAACTGAGAGACTCATGGCATACTGAGTCCGGATTTTTAAGGAGTAAGTGGCGATGCTCTGTTGCAACACCAAATCTGATAAGCGAAGACAAAGCGGCCTTGACTTCATAACCTAGATAGTAATGAATGTTTACATGTTGAACATGATTAGTAATGGATGAACTTTAACCAAATATTTTAAAAGAAACATTGTTAAGACATGATTAAGTCTTAAGCATGAACACTTAGAGTTAAGTTAAGCCAATTACTTATGAATGTGAGAATGATGTAATGGAAAGCCGGGACCTTTAATAACAAATCTAATACGTAATTAGATTGAGAAGTAGGGTAAGATTCTTTAGAAACCATATGTGATCATTCATGATCTAATGTTCTATGTTATGCTATCATCTAATGTAGAGACCTTAAAGACGTAAAGTCCACGTGTTATAAATTGTAGCAGACGCTAAAGGCAAGTACTCTAACCCTTGTTCCATTTCGATCTGGACAAGTCTTTGTGATTCATGTATTCTTCGTATGAGTTAGTATTTGAGGAATGTCAAAGCCAATCCTTTCGGCTAAAAGTATGCTATGATATTCTATCAAGTGTGGATAAGGATTTACCAAACTAATATTGTTGTGGTTTTCAAAAGTAGATTGAGTATGCTAAAAATGTTTTGTCGTCAAACGACAGGCACATGAGGTTGCCACAACTTAAACGTATACACGTTTAATGAATGTAGTGTTGATCAACATAGAGTACTATAAGTTGATCACTAGAGCGTGCTTTCGTAAGCTATACCGGACTTACGGACTTTGTGTCGAGATGTCCTTTTCAAAGTACTTATGAAATGCTTACGATCTTGAACCGGAATTGATGTTTTACTGAATATTGTAACTGTAAAACGTTTTGAATGAAAAGAAGTGCTATTTTGAATTCTCAATAGTACTTCGTAACTATTGTTCAGTTATTGAAGATATAAAATTCCTATGTTTAAAGCATGCTATTTTACTTGAATTGTTGTACTTGCTGAGCTAGTTAGGCTCATTCTTGCTTGAACCATATGAATGCAGCTAAGACAGAATGGACCGATGGATCCAGTAAGGATAAAGGGAAGGAAAAGGCGAACTCGTAGATTGCTCATGTAATAGTATAGGTTTTGTAAGGAATAATATTGATATTATGACAAAGACAATGTATTGGTTGTAAAGAACCTGGGGTATGTAAATATTCTTTTGATATATATATAAGACATATCCGTTCTTTTGAGGCATTTCAATTGAATGTTTATGTGAAGCTTGTAGCAAGTGTAGCACCATCATCGGGTTGGAAGATACCGGATTTGGGGCGTCACAGGTTGGTATCAAAGCAATAGGTAATAAAACTTAAGGGGAATAAAACCTTAAGTCATAACCTTAAGAAAAGTCAAAGAATAAAAGATGGAAGTTAACCTTATAAAAATGCATCATATATGTTATGTTTTTTATTATACTGACGTTTACTAATCAACTCTTTGTGTTGTTATAGATGTCAGGTGAAAATAGAGATGTACAGGTAGTCAGCGAAGGGTCGGTAAACCGGATAGAAATCATACCAACCCTATAGCAAGCGAGATCTGAGATAGTTATGGTGGAGTGCGGAGACTCGAAAGCTTAGACCTCGTATATCCATTATTTTGGCGGCATGTTGGAAGAGGAAGTGGAGGTAGTATCCTTCAATCCAGTGGCTATAGCAGCAGAGATAACTCCAGAGGAGTCGATGATGTCACTATTTATGTCAGTGATAGATAGGAACGTACACTATTGTCAGGAGGTCAAGGAGCTAAAGGAGGAGCTCCAAGCGGTTATAGAGGACAAGACGGACGTAGAGTCCATGTGGGAGCAGGAACACGACGAGAGAGTTTTGGCTAAGGACAAGGTCTATGAGCTAAAACAAGAGGTCTTTGAGCTTAGGAGCGAGCTAAAGACCAAAAATAGAAGATAGGGAGAATGTCCTATATTCATAGGAGTTCTCATGAGGATTTCGATTCTGGTGGTTGGGTGTCCAGAGAGAACGAGGCAGATGCGACATATCTATCGGTAGTGATATTATTATTTTTGGTCTTGCCAAGGCAGATTTCGAGAATGCCTTAAGGCAGATATGATCGAGTTGTTGCTAGAGTAGTTAGCTATGTACATATTTTTGTATCTAGTAGTGACATAAAGCCCTCTTTTGTATAATCAAGGGTAGTCTTTTGTAATTCCCAATTTTTGGAAAGCAATAACGGGAAAGTAATGTATCCAGCTTGGGCTGTGTAACCGATGTAGTATCATACTACAATGAAATAATATAAGTTTTCATTTTCGAAAAATGTTGAGTAACGAATGTGTAAGTTATTGTTAGCATGGAATAATAACTAAATGACAAGAAATGTATAATAACGAAATATGTGTTTATTGTAACAGCAAAATGCTGCCAAGAAGAGTACCACGTACCCAAGGTGCGAACATGAATCAACTGGAGGGAGGTCCGGTTAACCCCATTCAAGAATTTTCGAACCTTTTAACCATGACATTTAACAAATGGGGCTAATATCCCGTGAATCACGGTGTAATCTGAGCTACTACCTTTAAGGACTTTAAGAGTGTGGGTCCGCCGAGTTCAAATGAACTACGGACCTATCGAAGCCCAAACGTGGGTTAGGGAGATTGAGAAGGCATTTGTAATAGAAAATGTCCATGAGGCCCAAAAGGTTACCTTTTTGAAACCCTCATGATGAAGGAGAGGCCAACTTTTGGTGGGAGACCAATCAAAGGAGGGTAGGAATAGATCTTGCTATAACGTGGGAGAGGTTCGAGGAAATATTCTACGAGAACTACTTTCCCACAAGCATGCGAGGAAGGATGGAGATCGATTTCTCGATTTAAAACAAGGGACATGAGCGGTTCCCATTATGCCGCCAAGTTTAATGAACTGGCAAGGTTCGCTCCACATCAAGTGGATCCGAAGGGTGAGAAAGCTCGACGATTCGAGCAGGGCTTGAAACCCTAGCTCTATAATCGTATCTCTGTATTCCAAAGTACTTCCTTTGGGATTGTGTTAGAGAAGGCAATAATTGTCGAAGGTGGTAGCGAGGCGTTGTGCCAATACCATAAGGACAATAAAAGCAAAAGGAAGGTAGATGGAGGAGTGAAGGTTGAAGGTGCTAGCAGGAATTGAGAAGGGTATAAGCGGAAGGTGAGTAGTTTGGGGAATCCCGAAGTGAAACTAAGGGACCTGAAAAGGAAGATGGAGGCCTGCAAGAGCTGCGGGAAGACTCATTTAGGAGTCTGTCTCAAAGGTAAGGCCATGTGTTATAATTGTGGACATGAGGGGCATATTGCGACAAACTGTCCAAGCCCGAAGAAGAATCATGGGTGCTTTGTATGTGGGTCTACGGACCACATGGCAAAGAACCGCCTTAAAGAAGGGGATGAGAGCGTGTATAAGAGGCGCATGATAGTGGTAAGTTAACTATTGGGGCCCAAAGATGGTAAGGTAAGCCGATGGCCCGTACTTTTTATATGACTGTCTAGGATGCGATGGCTTCGTGGGACGTAGTTGCAGGTATTATTTTGATCAACGACTTAAATGCTTACGTACTGTTTGACTCGGGTGCTACTTATTCGTTTATAACATGTGATTTTGCTAGACGACTAGGACTACTTCCTAAAAAGTTTCCTATAGCTTTGAACATTAAGGTAGCAAACGAGGAGATAATTCCTGTTAAAGATATTCATAGAAGTTATTGCGTAGACATTCGAGGTTGTAAATTATCGGCAGATCTGATACCGATAAAGTTAGGAGAATTCAATGTAATTCTCGGAATGGATTAGTTGATAAATCATGGGGCAATGATAGATTGTCAAAAGAAATGTGTAAATATTAAAGCATCAATTAAATCTCATGTAATATTTTATGGGAATAAATCGCCGGGACGTTCGTGTTGTCTTACTATGACACAAACTAAGAAATTATTGAGGAAGGGGTGTGTAGGCTATTTGTGTCATGTGGTTGATACCCAGAGAGTGAGAGCGACCATGGAACAAATACCTATAGCGAGTGAGTTCATGGATGTATTTCCAAGAGAGTTACCGGGTCTTCCACCGGATAGGCAGACCGAGTTTGTAATAGACATTGTACCAAGAGCGGCACCAGTTTTTAGGGCACCGTATCGTATGGCGCCAGTGGAGATGAAGGAGTTGATGGTACAACTTCAAGAATTCTTGGACATGAATTACATTCAACCGAGTGTTTCGCCGTGGGGAGCACCGGTGTTGTTTGTCAAGAAGAAGGACGGATCGTTGAGACTTTGTATCGATTATCGAGAGTTGAACAAGTTAACGATAAAGAATAAGTATCCATTGCCCAGGATCGATGATCTTTTTGATCAGTTGAAGGGGGCAAAATATTTTTCCAAAATAGATTTAAGAACGGGGTATCATCAGTTGAAGGTTAGGAATGAAGATGTGCCAAAGACAGCATTCATGACTCGGTATGGTCATTACGAGTTTCTGGTAATGTCATTTGGGTTGACTAATGCACCTGCTGCATTTATGGACATGATGAACAGAGTGTTGAAACAATATTTGGACAAGTTCGTAGTGGTGTTTATTGATGATATTCTAGTCTACTCTAAGACGCTAGAAGATCTTGCTGAACATGTAAGAATAGTGTTGGAGACACTAAGAAAGGAGAAGTTATATGCGAAGTTCACTAAGTGTGAATTTTGGTTAGAGAGGGTGCAGTTTTTAGGTCATGTTATTGACCACGAAGGAATTTTCATAGATCCAGCGAAGGTGGAAGCCGTGATGAATTGGGAAAAACCGAAAACACCAATCGAGGTACGGAGTTTTCTAGGGTTAGCGGGTTACTATCGGAGGTTCATTCAGGACTTTTCAAAGATAGCTACTTCGCTGACTAACTTGACGAGGAAGATGGTGAGGTATGTATGGATTGAGAAATGCGAAAATAGTTTTCAAGAACTGAAGAAGAAGTTGAGTGAAGCGCCTGTTTTGTCATTACCCGATGACACAGGAAATTTCGTAGTTTATAGCGATGCTTCGCATAAAAAAATTTGGAGTTGCGTGCTCATCTGACATAGCAAGGTTATTGCGTATGCATCTAGGCAGTTGAAGGATTATGAGAAAGTTTACCCTACTCATGATCTGGAACTAGCCGCGGTGGTGTTTGCCTTAAAGATATGGCGACATTATCTTTAAGGGGAAAAGTGTGAGATATACACGGACCACAAGAGTTTAAAATATATCTTCACACAGAAGGAGTTGAATATGAGACAGAGAAGATGGCTGGAGTTGATAAAGGATTACGATTGTAAAATCCTATATCAGCCTGAAAAAGCCAATGTAGTGGCCGACGCCTTGAGTAGAAAGGGTCAGGAAAAGTTATCTTTGTTAACAGCTCAAGCGGAGTTAATAACGGAGATGGTTAGGATGGAGTTAGAGGTGAAGTTGCCAATTGAAGCGGATCAGAGACTGTTTGTGATGGAGATTCAGTCTACCATCGTAGAGAGAGTCAAGGAGGTGCAACTCAAAACTGATGAGTGTAACCAGATGAAGAAGCGGTTGACCAATGAAAAAGATATTAAGTTTAGTCTTGATAATGAGGGATTATTAAGATTTGAGGGAAAAATTTGGGTTCTAAATGAGACGGAATTAAATGAGCAAGTTTTACAAGAGGCTCATAGTTCGAGGTACTCAATTCATCCTGGTAGCACTAAGATGTATTAAGACCTTCGACGAAGTTTTTGGTGGCCGAACATGAAGAGAGAAATAGTCGAGTATGTGAGTAAGTGCTTGACTTGTCAAAGAGTTAAAGCCGAACATCAACGCATCGAGAGTGGCTTTGTTATAGTCCTTTGGAGATTCGAGTGGAAGTGGGAGCATATCACGATGGACTTTGTGGTGGGACTTGACGACTCGGAAGGGATATGATGCGATTTGGGTAATAGTGGGACCGGTTGTGAAGTCGGCTCACTTTTGGCCAATTCGAATTAAGTACAAATTAGATAAGTTAGCTACACTCTATGTTAAGGAAATTATTTCCAGACATTGAGCACCTGTTTCGATAGTGTTAGATCGTGACCCACGATTCACATCGAACTTTTGGGGAGAAGTCTTGAGAAGCGGTGGGGGCCTTGATTGAAGTTGAGTACGACATATCATCCACAAACCGATGGACAGAGTGAGAGGACAATTCAGAAGTTAGAAGATATGTTGAGATCTTGCGTCATGGATTTGAAGGGTAGTTGGGATGATCATCTACCATCAGTAGAATTTGCATATAACAACTGTTATCATGCAAGCATAGGCATGCCGCCATATGAAGCTTTGTATGGAAGGAAATGCAGAACACCGTTGTATTGGGATGAAGTGGGGAAGCAGCGGATGCTAGGACCCGAATTAAGTGCGACAAACAATGAAGGAGTGGTGAAGTTGATTCGGATGCGTCTTGTAGCAACTCAAGACAGACAGAAGAAATACGCAGACTTACATCGAGAGAATAGAGAATTTGAGGTAGGCTTGTACGTATTTCTAAAGGTATCTCCCTAGAAAGGAAAGATACGCTTTGGAAAGAAGGGAAAACTAAGCCCAAGGTTTATAGGACCTTTTGAGGTATTAGAACGGGTAGGTGAGGTAGCTTATAGGGTAGCGTTACCTCCAGACCTAGAGCGAATACATAATGTATTTCATGTTTCAGTGCTACGTCCTTACAAACCGGATTACAAGCGCGTAATAGAATATGAGCCTATTCAAATTGAGAAGGATCTAACATATGAAGAGATGCCGATTCAAATTATCGATAGAAAGGAGCAAGTTCTGCGAAATAAGGTAATACCGTCTGTAAAGGTGTTATGGAAGAACCACGATGTAGAAGAAGCAACATGGGAACTTGAAGAAAAGATGAGAAAGAATTACCCTCTTTTATTTGAGTGATGTAGGGCGAGATTCTGGGGACAAAATCTTTATAAGGGGGGAAGAATGTAACGTCCGAGAAATTCGGATCCTTTGTAAAAATATTTGAAAGGATTAAATATTGTATAAAATAATATTAATTGTTATTATATGTGTTAATAAGATGTATGTCATTCTATAACCTAGAAACGTCGGAATATCGTAGTATTCGAACCACGTGAGAGAATTAAAGTGTTTGATTTTCCAAAATGAAAATAAAAGTTTTCCGAGAAAGTTTACGAAAAATACTATTCACCGATTATTGCTCGGAAATTATTTTTGAACTTCTGAGAAATATGTAACGTTAGAATATCGAGGCGAGATAGATTATGTAATAATAATCTAAGTATGGAAAATGCAATAATTCACATGTGGACTTAATTTGGAAATATAGGCATTAAAACCTAATGAAATGAATTAAAGTAACTTGGTATAAAATACAAGTCCAATAGGAATAAGATGTGATCCTATGTGGGATTTATATTAAGCCCATGTATTTAGTTAATGAAGTCCAAGCTATTATTATTAGCAAGCCCAAAGGATAAGTTAATTAAATTAGCATTAAGCCCAATCTTTGATCCATTAGCTAATGAGGATCCATGGAGCAACCCATGGGTAGACTTGATGGGCAAACCTTTTGTGTGGTGACCAAGTGTTGTAATGACCAAGTAAATAAGAGTGGTTAGCAAGTAGACTTGGTTAATAAGCAATGAATAGTAAGGAGGTTAGTTTGAGGAGGTGGGATGACATAATGACCTAATTACCCTAACCTTGAAAGCTCCATAAATAGCAAGCCTTTTTCATTCATTTGGGGTTTGTTATTTCATCCAACAACTCTCTCTCAAATAACTTATTTGTTAGAGTCAATAAGCACTTTGAGCTTAATCTTGCCTTATTAGATTTCCAAAGCAAGTGAAGTAATCATCAAAGGTAAATGATCTTGTCCTCTTCATCTCTAACATATTAGGAGGATAAGAAGTGTAATCTAATGAACTTAGATACTAAGAACATAGGAGAAGTTGATAAGCAATGGACTTAAGCCGAATAAGTTGAGTAAGCAACTTGAACTTAAATAATGTTAATGAACTTATGAAGAATAGCCTTTGTTATCATAAGCATGAGAAATATATATAATAAGGGAATTAAGTCTTTGACATATAGGAATAAGTCTAAACCTACTTTGTTAATAAATTGGTGTAATACGTAACTTGTAATGTCTACATGTTGATTAAAATCCACTTAGAATGATTAGTATTGAGGTTTCGCTGGAATTTCATGATTGGACGATAATCGTCAAATTCGTGCAATTCTCGAAATGGAAGTCATATTTTGTGTTTGGCATTGGAGACGTTGGTTTTCAATGGAGGTAAGTCATATTTGGCATTATAGAGTTGCGGACTCAAAAATTGCCGGATTCTGACTTAGAACGAAGAAACGAGCGTTGAACGTTCACGAACGTTTATCGTTTTCAATAAAAATGGACTAATAGGTGGAATTTTAGCAAACGAAGTAAAATTGATAAAATTATTGAATGAACGTATAGAGTACGTAATTTGTGACCCGTAGGCTCTTGAACGAGCCAATTCGGACTTATAACGAAGAAGTTACGGGTCCGGGAATCTCAACTTGTGAAAAATCTGTCCAAAATGTCTGGTGCACAGAGCTGGCGCCGCAAGGCAAATAATCCCATGCCGCAGCGCCAAAGTTGTGACAACCCCAAAATAGGTCCATTCCATCCAACCCATTCTGAGTCGCCAAATACATGGTACAGAAACAACTACAACTTCATTAATACAATTGTCGTGCAAAATACGACAACACATAAACTGTGAGTTTAAATACAAATATTATCTTCTAGACAATATCCACACTCAAATAAGTCCTCATTACAATTATTGATACACTATTTTACAAAATAGTGAGGACAACTAAAACAACTCATCTTGAACCATTACTTCACACCCCGACTAGTTCCGCTTATATTCTCGTCTCACGAGAAGAAAAATGGAACAAAAAGGAAAAGGGTGAGCTCAACTAGCCCGATAAAAAGAATATTATGACTAAGATAATATACAACAAATTATCCTTAGTCTTGACGAGGAAAAATCTGATAGAATACAATAGACAACAAGTTTTAGATCAACAACTGCAGCGGAAACAACAATTCATTAGAAGAGTTAAGTAGAGAATGATATCTACTATCATCTATGAATTTAAAAGTCCATCATCGATATTTTATCCATGTAACATCAATAAATATACATCATAAATCAAATAGTCATCTTTGCACTACAGGCCAAAGATATTCATCATTAATTAGTCATGTTCATCTCAACACTGTTCATCTTTGCACTACGGCCAAAGATATTCATCGATTAAGTCATGTTCATCTAAACATCATTTATCTTTTGCACTCTGGGCCAAAGATATTCATCGAAAAATCATTCATCTTTGCACTACATGCCAAAGATATTGATAATATCAACATTTAGGGTGAGGATGATGAAAAATATTTTAAAGGAAAGCGAATCCGATTGAAACAAAAGAACAAATATTAAGGATTCGTACTTTAAACAATCCAAGTTCAAAAATACTTCATAAATAATCGAGTGGAGTAAAATTCAAGAATGAAGACCAAAACATAGATCCAATCAAAGATAGGAATCATAATGACAATCTTGGACACGTAAAAAGAAAATTTAATTTTACGTACGTAAATAGTGTCGTATTCGTGAATAGTGCCGTATACGTGAATAGTGCCGTATACATGAATAGTAACTCCAACACCAAAAGATAGAAATTTCACAAAAAAATATCATCATGCTTCGTGAATAGTACTCGTGAATAGTAACTCATGAATAGTAACTCATGAATAGTAACCCCAACATGAAAAGTTCCAAATTTGATAAAAAGTTCCAACCAATATTTCGGCATAATGATATTGAAGAAATAATATCATTTACGAAGAAAATAACATCCCTTACCTCAAAAGGATAGTACTTCTGACTGGATATTGTGCTGAAAGAACTTGCACCGTATAGCAATACTCAAAGTACTAAGATACTCACAAAAATACGCTCAATATATCGAGAGAGAAAGAGAGAGAAGATTTCAGTTTCTGGTGTGATTTTCAATTCTAACCTAAGCACCTTATTTATAGAAAATTGCTTAGAACACCAAAGCAGAAAATTTAATATAATAATAATATATTTATAAAATTGTCAAGCCCACCTTAGACCAACTGAAATCAGCCCATTCTTATCACATGTTGATCCCACTAAATTGCAAAAAAACGTTTTTCATAAAATAAATAATTAAAACTTCCAAAAATTAATTATTTCGGAACTTCGGAACATTAATAATTCATAATAAATAGCCCTTTTATCAGAAAATTCAAATCTCACAAATTTGTATAGGAAATTCAATTCTCTACAACTTTATAGAAGAAAGTTTTTCCAAATTCCAAACAAAAATTGACCGAAATCCACAAACGGGTGATTTTTCAGGCTATAATCAAATTTCAGTCAAGAAATGAGGTCCACCGACACACAAAACATATGTTAATCATTTAATGCAACAAAAATACTCTTTCTCCTCATATACTCATATATCCCACATTCATTGTAAAAATATCATCATTATTCTATTATAATCATATAATAAAATATTATTTTATCAGAAAAGATAAAATATCAATTCTTAACAATTGTCACTTTAAAAATTTTCTCCATCTATATCCACATAAAATCAATATTTTCCTCATCATATAAATCAATAATTAATTTTTGACAAATAATATTACAGAATCAAGATCTTGGCAATCGGTAGTTCCTCAGGAAAGAGGGGCTTTCAATAAGAATTTCTCCTTCTTGGTAGCGCAATTAGGTGACCAAACCTCTCCTTGATGCAGAACTTTCTAGACATTGCCAATAATGTTTTCTAATAATATTATTCAGATAATATGAATTATTGCTTCGATAATGGAAAATACTGTGTAGTGACAATTATTGAAATAATAGTAATATAAAATATCAACGCAACAATTATTGAATCAATAAAATAAAATATTAAACAGTAATTATTGTAACAATTATTGAGTAGTGCCTTCTTACGTAAGAATCAATAATTGGTGCAATACCGTGTGCTACTGTGCAACAACGTGTATTACTGTGTTTAACCTCTGGGTATTCCAACAGTATTAACGGTAACAACTACACCGTTATTTATAAACAACTTATACTTGTCGTTTTCTTCATCCAATTGCTTTTCGTTATGGGCCCACACAAGGTTGTGCCGTCGTACGAATATTCCCCGACAGCAAGAATATTCCATGACCAAACGAATATTCTCCAACAATAATGAGTATTTTATAACTACTTGCTTATTTAAAATATTTGCGCATTTACCCATAACTAACCACATTAATCAAATAAACCCCTTACTATTTCAAAATAATAATTAGAGAAATTAAATCTTTATTTATAAAAAGTTGGGGTCTTACAAAAGTGGCCTTTAGACCATAAAGTACTATGCATGCGATGCGATAAATAACAGAGACTCGTATTGCTTGTACTGAGTCCGGATTTTTGAGGAGTAAGTGGCGATGGCAGTATGACACCAAGTATAATAAGCGTGACTTAATATTTCGACTTCATAACCTAGATAGTAATGAATGTTTACATCTTGAACATGATTAGTAATGGATGAACTTTAACCAAAGATTTTAAAAGAAACATTGTTAAGACATGATTAAGTCTTAAGCATGAACACTTGGAGTTAAGTTAAGCCAATTACTTATGAATGTGAGAATGATGTAATGGAAAGCCGGGACCTTTAATAACAAATCTAATACGTAATTAGATTGAGAAGTAGGGTAAGATTCTTTAGAAACCATATGTGCTCATTCATGATCTAATGTTCTATGTTATGCTATCATCTAATGTAGAGACCTTAAAGACGTAAAGTCCACGTGTTATAAATTGTAGCAGACGCTAAAGGCAAGTACTCTAACCCTTATTCCATTTCGACCTGGACAAGTCTTTGTGATTCATGTATTCTTCGCATGAGTTAGTATTTGAGGAATGTCAATGCCAATCCTTTCGGCTAAAAGTATGTTATGTTATTCTATCAAGTGTGGATAAGGATTTACCAAACTAATATTGTTGTGATTTTCAAAAGTAGATTGAGTATGCTAAAAATGTTTTGTCGTCAAACGAGAGGCACGTGAGGTTGCCACAACTTAAATGTATACACGTTTAATGAATGTAGTGTTGATCAACATAGAGTACTATAGGCTGATCACCTAGACGTGCTCGTAAGCTATACCAGACTTACGGACTTTGTGCCGGGATGTCCTTTTCAAAGTACTTATGAAATGCTTACGGTCTTGAACCAGAATTGATGTTTTACTGAATATTGTAATTGAAAAACATTTTGAATGAAAAGAAGTGCTATTTTGAATTCTCAATAGTACTTCGTAACTATTATTCAGTTATTGAAGATATACGATTCCTATGTTTCAAGCATGCTATTTTACTGGAATTGTTGTACTTGCTGAGCTAGTTAGGCTCATTCTTGCTTGAACCATATGAATGCAGCTAAGACAGAATGGACCGATGGATCCAACAAGGATAAAGGGAAGGCAAAGGCGAACCCGTAGATTGCTCATGTAATAGTATAGGTTTTGTAAGGAATAATATTGATATTATGAAAAACACAATGTATTGGTTGTAAAGAACCTGGGGTATGTAAATATTCTACTGATATATATATATATATATATAAGACATATCCGTTCTTTTGAGGCATTTCAATTGAATGTTTATGTGAACTGTAGCACCGTGTAGCACCATCTGTCGGGTTGGAAGATACCCGAATTTGGGGGCGTCGCACAAGCAATTCCTATCTTCTAACTAGTCCAAGAAGAAATTAAAAGGTAAAAAACCCTTATTTGAGTTTTCTTGGTTTTTGTAAGTTTTCTCTGAATGTTATGTTGGGAAATTTGATTGTGATGGTTATATATGTTATTAGATATATATAATCTATTATGAGTAATCTATAATTTGTTTTGGGGTTATCAAAATCATGTGAATATGTTAAAGATGAGAAATTAGAGTTTTGTTGAAATACATATAAGTTTTGGTCAATTTTGAGACTAATATTAGTTATGAAATCATGATGGAAACCTTAAATTGATGATGGATGTTGTTAAAATATTTAAAAACGAAAAGAACACAAGTTGAATTAATCAATTTGGTTAAGAAACGAATTCGTAGTGAATGAATTCGCTAAACATGTTAAAACATGAAAATTTAGCATGAACATGAGTTTTGGGTCAAGAATTTGGGTTAGTTAATGTTTATTTAAAGTTTTTATTCTTTGGTATGTTGTAGTTCTATGAATTAAGAATTCATAAAGTTGAAAACGGACCGATTTGGGTGTGTATAACTCAAGTTATGATGGTTAGAAGGAGAAATGGTCAAAAATTCGTGAAACGATAAAAACTGGGAAATTTGGCGGAAATCGCATACCTTCTCGCTAGGAGGCTGCTGATCTTTGCACCCAAGGCTATTTGGGGTGTTCATTGATGGATAGTCGTCGGTAGAGACGATTTGACCTCCCATAGTAAAATGGCCATAACATTTTCATACGGACTATGATTGAGGTGATTCAGGATGATCCGAAACGCGGACGAATAGATCTACAACTTTCGTTCTTTAAAGGTTTCAATTTGATGTCGGATTCAGGGGTCACAATGATCATCTTTGGGACTAATATGTATTAGGAGGCAATCAGAGGGCGTCGGGCATGCACGTATGCAAGTGTAGTGCTTCTGACAATAAAAGATGTTGTCCTAAGTTATAAAATATGAATATTAGTATATATAATGATGCTTAACATTAATAATTGATGTATTAGATAAGTTATATAAGCATACTAAGCACGCACAAGAGAGACGAATCGGGCGTGTGACGAATGAACGTCGAAACGTCGTGACAAGTATTAATGAACGTAAAAAGTGTTTTAAGTCAAATGAAATGAATATTATAAGATATGAAATGGTATTAATACAAAAGCAATAATGATTCCTAACAAGTCTTAACCACTTGAATTAACTTCGAGTATGAAATATAGTGAGATGTAACTCGACAGTTAACACAATCAAATTGAACATTGTGTATTGATAATAGGAAGGGTTGTGAGATATAGAGTAAAGTTTACATTATAACTACTATTCATTGCTATGTGACTAATAGTTGATGTGCATGATTATATAATTGTGTAGGGCACGTGAAGTGCAGATATCTATGAGTTGTTAAACTGTTATTGGTAAACAACGATCAAGGCAAGTCTTTCAGTTCCTATTTGCTATGTGAACTTGATGATGAATTGTTTTAAATCTTTATTGTAAAGAGCATGATATGTTATTTATGTTGAAAGTATGAAACATTAAAGTCAATTTATTTCTATGTTGATTGAGTAATGAATGTTAATTGAGTCAATCTTTATACTCGTTAGATGAACTGTATTATGTATGTTATGTTAGTCCAATGTTTATGAGATATATGGTGAGCATGTTATTATGTGCTACGTGATGCATGAAAACTGTTAGATTTTGCTGGGCTGTCGAGCTCAACCTTGCAAATAACCACTTTTGCAGATTAAGGATTCAAGGTAACGCTATGTGCTACTTGAAAGACATGAATCAGATGTAATGCATGAAGATTTATATGCCTTGGCTAAATTTTTATTATTTAAACAATGTTTAAGGTTCCGAATAATGTCTGATGTTTAATAGATGTTGAGTTATAATGTTTAAATTTTATCTGTTGTATAAAGGGTATTGAACCTGAATGTAAGTTTTATCTACTAACTCTGATACAGTGAGTAATAAATTAAGTATGGATCAAAGATAGGTAAAGATAATGGTTTTGAGATATGTACTTGATAAATCACAATGATTACGTAATGGTAAACTGTCAAGTTTGAGTTATTTGATATGTAAAGGTTATAGAATTGAAATGTAAAATTTTATATAATAACTGTGATGAAGTGAATCATAAAATAAAATAGATTCAGATATTTGTAAATGATAATGGCTTTGATTCAGGGAATTAAAGCAAGAAGACATAAAAGTTTTAATTATTCTGTATTTTATTAAGTTTAACATCGAATAATGATATAAAATTAGAAATTAGATGTATTATTAACGACCGAAGTCGATAGTTGAATAGTATGAATTTTGGGGTCGTTACATAAAAGATGTTGTTCTAAGTTATAAAATATGAATATTAGTAATATAATAATGCTTAACATTAATAAATAAAGTATTCAATAAGTTGTATAATCATACTAAGCCTACAGAAGAGAAACAATTCGGGCGTATGATAAATGAACGTCGAAACACCGAGACAAGTGTTAATGAACTTAAAAAAGGTTTCAATTCAATTGAAGCAAACATTATAAGATATGGAATGTGATTAATATAAAACAAATAAGGAGTCTTAACAAGAATTAAACACTTGAATTAACGTCGAGTATGATGTTGGTCGAAAAATCGAACACCAAACACGCGCAAGTATACGCGGTCTAACAAGTAATACAGTGATAAGGAAAGTGTCGAACCCACAAGGAACTATCACTAATATTTACCAAATACCAACTTTGTATCGTTAAAGTCTTATTCGAACAAAAATCTAATAGGGTTGTGGTTAATCTAGTTATAACTAATTAGCAAAGTAAGTAAATGGATAACGAATGGAACCGAAGGTACTACAAGCTAAGGTTATAACTTCACCCCACATAGGAATTCTATCGAACACCTGGCGTGTTATGCTTCATCAAACTTCCTACCCTTCTCTCTTTGGTCTTAATAGTCATAACATTTTGTCAACCGAGAACACACATGTGCTCATACACCTCTGTCGAGGTATGCACAAACATATCCTCTCCAGATCCACCTGATTGGGAATAAAACAAAAAAGAACGTCCAAGATAGGTGATAATCCTACACATGTGTATGCGAATTAACCTAACAAGGATTTAAGCGTATGTTCTCTATTAGGTCGCACGTGGCGCACATATTTATGTCTATTCTACACATAACTTATGCAGTCATAACCCATAATCATATGCCAATATAATTAGTTATAAATCTACAATCCTTCTTTCAGTATCATATAGATTACCAAAATCATCACTAAAGTCTTAGCGAGAATCATTAAGCATGAATATATTAAACCAAACCATATGGTGCCAACCAAAGAGATAAGACATTCAATTTAATTAAAAAAGGGTTCCATTATACCTTTAGAGCCAATACTTAGTTCATAGCCATTAAACAAAATATAATTAGCAATAAAGACAACATTTATGGATTACAAAATCAGAGGAAATAAATGGATAAGAATAAACTTTATCGAGGCACTTCAATCTCCAAGCAATCCGTTCCTTTCAAGTTCTCTAATCCGTGTAGCTCATTGATCTTGCTGCTCCAAGGAAATCCAGAGTTCTCCCTAAACTACCTAATCTATATTTACAGACATTATCTAAGAACTAGAGAGAAAGTACAAAAGAGGAGAGAGAACTATCCTATTCTAAGCTAAGCTATCTGATTATATGCTATATATTCGGCTCACAGAGGCTTTCTTTGCTATATATATATATATATATATATATATATATATATATATATATGTATCAGTTTCCCTCTTTTGCTAGGTCAAAAGCAAGCTTTCTCTGCCTGGGCACCAGAGGTCGCGTTGCGGCACGAACTCTAAGGCTAAGGGTGGTATTTGCTTGGCTGCGTCAAAGACAAAAAGACCGGGAGGTCGCGTTGAAATCTTGAGCCCATAAAGGATCAGTGGTGCTAGAGCTACAAGGTGACGTCAAGCTGGACAGGTGGTTGGTATTGCGGCGCGAGATTAAGGCATGGCATTGGCGCCACAGCGCCAGTGTATGTAAATTTTCCTTTTTGTCCCCTGAAAGCTAGAAAAGTCCTATAAAGCCCTGCAATATGTCGGTTAAGCATAATAATACTATAAGCATATAAAACTATATAAAATCCACGAAGATCAGGCAACTATCTAAGTTATAAAGTATCCGATTCGCGGGTATAAATCACACTCATCATATGACTAAGAAGAAATATAGTGAGATATAAGTTAAAAGTTAACACAGTCAAATTGAACATTGTGTATTAATTAATAGGAAGGGTTATGGGATGTAGAGTAAAGTTTCTATTATAACTACTATGCGATGCTATGTGACTAATATTTGATGTGCGTGATTATATAGTTGTGTAGGGCACGTGAAGTGCAGATAGCTGTAAGTTATTAATCTGTTATTGGTAAACAACGATCAAGGCAAGTCTTTCAGTTCCTACTTTCTATGTGAACTTGATGATGAACTGTTTTAAATCTTTATTCCAAAGAGCATGTTGTGTTATATATGTTGAAAGTACTAAACGTTAAAGTCAATTTATGACTACGTTGATTGAGTAAAGAATGTTTATTGAGTAAGGAACTCGATCTTTATACTTGTTATGTGAACTGCAACATGTATGTTATGTTAGTCCAATGATTATGAGATGTATGTTGAGCATGTCATTATGTGTTACGTGATGCATGAAAACTGTTAGATTTGTTCGGCTATCGAGCTCCACCTTGCAAATAACCACTTTTGCAGGTTAAGGATTGAAGGTAACGCTATATGATACTTGAAAGACAAGAATCGGATGTAATGCATGAAGATTTATATACTTTAGCTGAGTTGTTATTATTTTGAACCTTGTTTAAGGTTCCGAATGATGTACTTGATAATGTACGATGTTTAATAGATGTTGAGTTATAAATTTTAAATTTTACCCGATGTATAAAGGGTATTGAACCTGGATGTAAGTTGTATTTATTAACTCTGATAAAATGAGTAATAAACTAAGTATGGTTTAAAGGTAGGTAAATATTCAGGTTTTGAGAAATGTACTTGTTAATTTATGATGTTAAAATTCATACTTAGTAGTAAAGTTTGAGCTACCCAATGTATAATGAATATCAAGCTGAAATGTAAGATTTTATATAATAACTCTGATGAAGCGAATCATAAAATGAATTTGATTCAGAGATGTGTAGATAATAAAGGTTATGATTCAGGGAATTAAAGTAAGAAGATAGAAAAGTTCAAATTATTTCGCATTTTATTAAGTTTAACATTGAATAATGATGTAAAAATCAGAAGTTAGACGTATTGTTAATGACCGTAGTCGAGAGATGAATTGTATGAATTTTGGGGTCGTTACTATTAATATCAGAGCTGTAGGTTATAAACCTTAGGTAGGTGTACCTTATACTATAACCTAAGAGAAGAAGGGTGAAGATTATAAAGAATAAACTCAATTAGAGATTGAACAATAAGAAATAAATTAAACATATATATAGAGAAGAGATTAAAATATATATGAGAAGATTCAAAGAAGAATCTTGAGGTATTTAAAAGATATGAATATGGAGTTACTTGACTCTAGTGGTGAGATGTTAAGTGTTATTAAATAGACGAGGTTTACAAGATGAAGGTGATTAAAATGATAATAATGAACTCAAATAGAGTTTAATTGATGATATATCCAGAAAATGCTTATGAGACAAGGTAAGATATCATGTGTGGGTTCAAAAAAGAACCTGAAGAGTTAAAATTAAGTTGAATAATCATAAGAAAACAAAATTAAAGAGAAGTAATGAGGATCCTGAAAAAAAAATGATCATTTAATAAGAAAGGAATTATAAAGAAGGTGATTTTAGAATAAGATCACGACGTGATCTGTTTAAGTCGTAAAATGACCAATGATTTGTATTGATTGAATATTTATAGCTTAACGCTATAAAGAGAATGTACTATGAAATAGTACGAGGTAAACTCACGAGGAGTTATAAATAACGAGATACAGAAAATTCATGTTTTGCAAAGAACAAGTTCAGAGCAAGATAAAGTTAGGTGAGATTTCAATTGAGGACACATGTTATGACTAAGTCGTAAAAATCTTTGTATGGGTGGAGGTTTTGTGCTTACACTTGGTTTATCACATTGATAATCATTGAATGTTGGTGTCGTGCTATCGATATATATATATATAGCGAGAAGGTGATTCTTTTCTCATATTTATATTTGATAGTTAGAAACAGTAGAAATTAGGATAGATGATATTAAGACTAGGTGTGAGTTCTTAAAACTCATGCTTATGGTAAGTTGGTGACTTATAATCATATGTATGTTTTTGAACCCCTAAGTGTATGGAAAGTCTCTAATTGGTTCTTGGACTACGTATTGCTAGGACAAGTTCCTAAACTCATATTATTGTGGCAAGTTTCTAAACTTCCAAAGTGTGGTAAGTTTAATGAACTGTATGGGGTATAGAAAAGTTGTGAAGCAAGAACTAAGATTTTTTGGTGTAGTAAGCATTGATGGTGCTAATGATTAGTAGAATGATTATGTAATGAAGTAGTGGAGTACAGATTTAAGATGATAGAGAAAAATTGGATATTCTAAATCTTCTAGCTATGCTAGATTTTCGAAATTTATTAACTTCGTGTTGATATTACAGTTCTTTGTTTTTGAAAAATGTTGGAACAGATGATTGAATCAATTGGTTTTTAAAACAGTGCTATTTTTCTTGTGTTAATGCTAGTTGTTTCAGCTAGATAAAAATGATTTGAAATTATCAAAACGTGTTTTTGTGATCATATGCATCATTTGATATGGTGTGGAAATAATAATTGAGAGAGTCATCAATGTAGTTGAACCTAGTGTTGGATGTGATCATAGGATCGTCAGACCATTATGGTATGATATAGCATGAATGAATCCTCAAAACGCCATTAAGACGGTACAATATCGTGATAAAAAAATAATATTTTGTCTTTCTTTAACTTTGTGAAGATATGCTAATAAAAATAGAAAAAAAGGGATTTTTGATTTTCTTTAAGCTAAGTAAGGTATGCCAATTGTGTTAGTTAAGAATGTATGTATATATATCTCGATTGATGTCCAAGTTATTGCTAGAAGTCTATGCTATTCGATACAGCTAGATAAATATTGAAAGATGATTATGAAATTTGAGCGTTCTTTGTCCAATTATGCAAAACCAAATTGTTTTGGTGTGAATTCATATGCTAAGAATCTGAGGTGAACAACCCTATAAAAAGGGGACATGTTATCGACGACAATGGTTTCAAAAGTAATATAGTCTTTAAGATGTAATACGTTGTGCACGACGTAGGGGTACGATAGGCTGATCACCTAGAGTACTTGCAGAGAGTGTTTTCAGTCTATGTGATTGCTAAACATTCTGTTAAAGATGGTTTACAGTGGTGATGCACTACTAAACCTGGAGAAGTGTTCAAGGTCTTATGATCCCTCAACATGACTTGAAATGTTTTAAATTCCTGTGTTATTCATACTTCTTCCCAATTATTAAACAATTGTGGAAGATTCTTATTATTCTGAAAGGAGAAAGTGGAAAGGAGGATATTTCTTAAAAAAAGTAAGTTGTAGAATGCAATGTGTGGTGAGAAGTAAATTAAAAAAACTATAATAAATCCAAGAAAGAAATGAAATTCTAAAAAGGGAAGGGATACATTTAGCTGATGATGAGTAATGATGAGAAACTTTTAAAAGAGAAAGATGTGAAGAATATGATGATTTTAGAAAAATATTTAGAGAAAGAATTTGGTTGAAGAACCTAATGAAGGAGTAAAAATTAATGAAAATTCATTTTTATAAATCAAATGAATGAAGATTAGTAAATTAAAATTTCGAGGACGAACTTCTTAGAAGAAGAGGGGCATGTAATATCCCAAGTGTTTATGAATTGAGTATGTGGCAATAATACTTAGAAAAAGATAATGAACGGGTTAAAGAAAATATAAAACTCAAAATATAATTGAGTTTAAGTGAAGGTTATAAAATAAAGCTTGCGAGAATTTATTGAGAAAAAGAATGAAATAGGAAATATAAAATTCTTATTATTAAGGTAATGTGTTGAAATTGTTTAACAATAATTTCTTTAAAAGAGATTTGATGAAAACCTAAGTAAGGCAGGGTTTCGGTGATTCCGATGACAAAATCCTTATAAGAAGAGAAGGATGTGACAATCTAATTTTTAGAAATTATTTAAATAAGAATTTAATAAATAAAATTCTTATTATAAGATGTTTGAGTTTGAGTATGTGTATGTGTATATATGTGTTATATATTGTGAAATATGTGATTTGGTGTGAAGAGGATTATATATTTATGTATTGGGAAAAAGAGGTTTAATAGTTAATTAAACTTATGAAGAAATTAAAAGAAATTGTTATGAAAAGGAAACTAAGCGAGTAATATTAGTTAATTTGATTAAGTTAAAATTATATTATGAGATAATATAATAAAATTATTATTGTAACGATGAAAGTTATTATTAATTAAATTTCATAAATAATGTGAGTAATCATTTAATTTAAATAGTGAATTAATATAATTATTTTTTAATAAAATTAGAATGTATTATATTACATATAAATGTAATATGTTAATGTAATAATGATTGTGAGTCTTGTAAATAGTTAAAATATTTATCGAATAGAATAAATATTTTAGTTGGAATATTAATGGGATAAATATTCAACAAAATTATTAGGAATAATTTTTAAAATATTATAATATTGATTTAATTTATGTTAAATGTTTTTAATTTATGCGTAATTTTTTAAGCTAATCTAATTTAATTAAATTAGAAGATTAAAGATTTGTTAATTAAATTGTAATTGTTTTGGGATAAGTGTTTAAATAAAATAAAGTGTGACATTTGGTGTAACATATGATAAGAAGATTATTAAAATAAACTAGAAGAAGTTTAATAAAGTTAAACCAAACAAGGTCTTATGACCTTTAGTGGGTGGTAACTACTAAGACCCTTAACTTAGCGTAAACCATTTGTCAGTTACGTATTATTTTGCTAAGTCTAAAGAGCAAATACAGAAAAGAAGAGAGAAATTGAGAGAGGAAGAGAAGAAATTCTCTGTAAATTGAAAAGGTTGAGAATCAAAGAAGGTAGAAGAAAAAAATTCATATCATCTAATCAAGTTTAAGACGAATCAAAGGTATACTCTAGTTTTAAAGCTCTAATTTATAGTTTCTCAAGTTCTTCATTTTTAAAAGCTATTTTGGTTGGGTGATTTGAAGAGATGTTGTATATATATGTGTATGGGTATGTATAATCTGATATATAACCTCTATAAATGGTTTTAGAGTAATCAAAATAATGAAAACATGTTAATTAAGAGGAGGAATTAAAGTTTTGTTATAATATGTATGTTTTGGTCTATTTTGAGACTAAAATTGATGATGAATTTGTGATAGAAATTTTAAATTGATGGTAGACGTTGTAAATATGTTGAAAAATGAAAACAACAAAATTTAAACGAATTGATTTGGATAGGAATCGAATCTGTGGAGAATGATTACACTACACATGTTAAAACATGTAAAACTAATATGAACATGAGTTTTGGGTCCCGATTTGGGTGGTTTAATGGTTTTGTAAATTGTTGATTTTCTGGTATGTTGTAGTCCTATGAATTACAAATCCATAGAGTTAAAAATGAAATTATTTGGATGTGTATAACTCGAGTTGGGAATGTTAGAAGGAGAAAGGGTAAAAATATTCGCGAAGAACACAAATTGCAGAATTAGGATCTGCGAATACCGCCTTTATGGGGTTTATAGTTAAAAAGTGTCACCCAAAGGTATCCATTTGGCCGGGATTTTCTAGTCAAAAAAACCCCATACCGACGAGGGTGGGCATACTGACCAAGTGTTAGAGAAAAATTTGTCCGGATATATTTTATTAAAATAGCCATAACATTTTTATACAAACTCTGATTGAGACAATTCAAGATTATCCGGAACAAGAAAGAGTAGACCTACAACTTTCGTGCTTTACATTATTCGGTTTGAGGTCATTCGAAGGGGTCAAAATGGCCATCTTTGGGACTGATGTGCATTCGAAGGCAATTGGAGGGCGTCGAGCATGCACGTATGCAAGTGTAGCACTTCTGATGATAAAATATGTTGTTCTAAGTTATAAACACAAATATTAGTAAATATAATGATGCTTAACATTAATAAATGATGTATTAAATAATTTTTATAAGCATACACAAGATAAACGATTCGGGCGTGTGACAAATGAACGTCGAAACGACGTGACAAGTGTTAATGAACTTAAAAACTGTTTCAATTGAATTGAATTGAACATTATAAGATTTGAAATGTGGTTAATATAAAACCAATACGGAGTCCTAACAATAATTAAACACTTGAATGAACTTCGAGTATGACTGAGAAGAAATATAGTGAGATATAAGTCGAAAGTTAACACGATCAAATTGAACATTGTGTATTGATTCATAGGAAGGGTTATGGGATATAGAGTAAAGTTTACATTACAACCTCTATGCGTTGTAATGTGACTAATAGTTTATGTGCATGATTATATAATTATGTAGGGCACGTGAAGTGCATATAGCTGTAAGTTGTTAATCAGTTATTGGTAAACAACGATCAAGGCAAGTCTTTCAGTTCCTTATTCCTATGTGAAATTGATGATGAACTATTTTAATCTTTATTGCAAAGAGCATGTTGTGTTATATATGTTGAAAGTATGAAACGTTAAAGTTAATTTATGACTACGTTGATTGAGTAAAGAACTCAATCTTTATACTTGTTATGTGAACTGGAGCATGTATGTTATGTTACTCCAATGATTATGAGATGTATGTTGAACATGTTATTATGTGTTATATGATGCATGAAATTTTTTAGATTTGATGGGATGTCGAGCTCAACCTTGTAAATAACCACTTTTGCAGGTTAAGGATTGAAGGTAACGTTATGTGCTACTTGAAAGACATGAATCAGATGTAATGCATGAAGATTTATATACTTTGGCTGAGTTGTTATTATTTTGAACCATGTTTAAGGTTCCGAATGATGTACTTGATAATGTATGATGTTTAATAGATGTTGAGTTATAAAGTTTAAATTGTACCCGCTGTATAAAGGTTATTGAACCTGGATGTAAGTTTTATTTATTAACTCTGATAAAGTATGTAATAAACTAAGTATGGTTCAAAGGTAGGTAAAGATAAAGGTTTTGAGAAATGTATTTGATAATTTATGATGTGGAACTTCATACTTAGTTGTAAAGTTTTGAGCTACCCAATGTATGAGGAATATGGAGCTGAAATGTATGATCTTATATAATAACTCTGATGAAGCAAATCATAAAATGAATTTGATTCATAGATGTGTAGATAATAAAGGGTATGCTTCAGGGAATTAAAGTAAGAAAACAGAAAAGTTTAAATTTTTCTGCACTTTATTAATTTTAACATCGAATAATGATGTTCAAATCAGAAGTTAGACATATTGTTAACGACCGTAGTCGATAGATGAATTATATGAATTTTGGGATCGTTATAGTGGTTTTTGACAAAATAATGAGTTCATGATTGTAAAGATATTTCTATGTACTCATTGCATCGTGTATGGTCTACATATGTATTAGGACATATACACCTCTATTAAGTTACCCGACCAATGAAATATTTTTTCCAGAGTCTCCCCTAAAATATGGATTACCCACATGTATGAAGGCACATATATATGACCATTTGTAGGCACCCAAGACACAACCCAAGAGAAATATACAAATTTCTAATATAATAAGACCAAAACAATAACGAATGGATGAAAAAGCAGTAAAAAGTACCAAAAAATTAAAAAATTATTTCTCATTAGTAAAATGAATATTCTATATATCTCTATGAATATGTTTTTGTATCTATGAATATATCTTTATATCTATGAATTTGTCTTTGTGTCTGCTAAAGACATATTCAAATAACTCTGAAGTTCAAAACACTACGAGAAAGTATGTGACAACCCAATTTTTTTTTAAATTTAAATAATAATTTTATGTGAAATATTTAAACTGCATATATGATTATATGCGATAAAGTGATTGAAAACACACTCCGGGGAATGTTTGAAAGGGAAGCCAGTATGCTTTAACTGCGGACAGTAGGGACACATCTCTCTTAACTGCCCCAACCCGAATAAAAATAGCGGATGTTTTACCTGTGAATAAACATACCATATTGCCAGAAATTTCTCAAAGAGGAAAATTGATGGGGGAAATACCAATGCAGGGAATAGAAGTTCAAGATAACATAGCAGCCAGAAATAGAGTTCCAGGTACCATTTCGATCAATTATATAAATGTATATGTTTGATTTGAAAGCGAGTTATTTCTTTCTTTTCAAATAATAAAATTGTGCTACGATGTTCACGTGTACCTTTAGAAACCCTTGAGTACAGTCATAAGAAGGAAAAGAAATGAGTTAAATATAACTCGTTAATAAAAGGATTTTGAAGGAAGAATTTGAATTCCTAAAATAATTAGGATGAGTAATATCAGTTAAATAGGAAATATTAAATTCTAGCGTACTTAATCGGGATCTGAATTTTGTGACAATTTTTGGAAGAGCATGCAGAAGAAAATGACAACACATCAAAGATGGATCGATCAATTATTTTAATAAGAATGCACGTATAATATTAATTGTAAGACCCCAACTTTTATGAATTAAGATTAATTTTTCTTGAAATATATTTTTGAATATTATGGTGTAGATTAGATATAATGTTATAGTTGTGGGTAATATTTACAAATTTTTCAAAGTAAGCAAGTTGTTATAAAATATTCGATTGGTCGGGGAATATTCGTTTTAACATAGAATATTCGTACGATGGCACGATTATTGGTGGACCGGACCCCACAACAAAAGTATTGTCGGAGTTAGAAAACGACAAAAATGTCTTTTTATAAAAATAACGACGAAAGTTTTACCATTAAACTATTGAACTACCCGGTGATAAAAGTACAGTAATACACGTGGTTATATAGTAGCACACAGTATTGATTATTGATGCTTACGTGAGAAGTCACTCAGTTATACTCAATTATTGCTACAATAATTGCTGCATAATATCTCTCATATTATTGATTCAATTATTGTCATAATATCATCTGCATAATATTTTATATTTTAAAATCAATAATTGAGATGACAAAGTTATTCATATTATTAGTTGCAATATTGACGATGTCTAGAAAGTTCTGTCGATGAAAGGGGTTTGGTCATCTAATTGCGCGCCAATAGGGAGAAAATCTTATCGGAAAGCCCCCTCTTTCTTAGGAATGATCTGGTTGTTAAATATTGTGAGTTATAATATTAATGATGAATAAGTTCGTGTTGATTAAAGATGAAATTGTTGATAAAAATATTTTAATTGTGTTGGGATTATTTATATTAGTGGAAATCGACATTTGTATCAATAATAATTGATTTCTGGATGTTAAATTGACCAAACGGGCAATTAATCGGATAAAGGAGCAATTAATTGCTATTAGTTCACATGCATATAACTATTTGCTCACATGAATAAAAATATTGGTTCACATGCATTACTATTAGGGGAGGTGGTGAAAGATTGATAATACTTGCAGGACTAAATTAAAAATGGAGGAAAAGATGAAGGTATTATACTGTAATAATTCGAGCCCCAAAATGTGCAATTATTGAAACTATATTTTCTTATAAATAGAAGCTCATTTTTCTTTCATTCTCACCAATTCACTAAGACTCACAATAGCAATTATAGATAGAGAAGCTATAGAGAGAAATAGTTTCTGACTATTCTGCTATAGAGAGAGGAGAAATTATAGAGAGAAGCAATTATAGAGAAATTATAGAGAGAGAGAAGCTAAGAGTATTCTGCTACTTCACTATTCTAGTATCCAGTCTTCTTCTAAGGTAAGGGATATTATTTTGTTCAGTATTCGTAATAAATAATATTTTCTTCTATACTATGTTGTATATGAGTAATATTGTTTCGTTTCGTATTCCTAATTCTACACTCATTCTGTTAAAGTATTGCTTCTATACTCAATGAAATTAGTAGAATATCCTTGATATTTGCGCTTCATCCAGTATCTTTTCATGGAAATATTATTCGAGCATTCTTGATAATTATTGATCTTTTCATGCCAGAATACTATTCACGGGGTACTATTCACAGAGTACTATTCACAAAGTACTATTCATGGGATACTATTCACAAAGTACTATTCACGGGTACTATTCACAAAGTAATATTCAAAGGTACTATTCATAATGTACTATTCTCGAGTACTATTTGTGACACCCCCAAATCTGGGTACTTCAATTCCCACATGATTTGGTGTTCACTATACAAACATCATATGTCTATCTACCCATAATAAATGAAAGCATTAATAGATAGAAATAAATCCTCTCCTTAAAGAGTTACATCGTAAAAATACATAAATCTTAGGTCATACTAACCTTAAATCTTAACTGCATAAACATAAACAATTAATCATCGTACACATTGTTAACATAAGTCTAAAACAGAAATACATCATCACATAAAACAACAAGTCTTCATCACTTGTTAATCTTGCCCTTGCCTTTGCTAGTAGAAGGCTCGTCGGACCTTTCGTTCTTAACTGCAATGTTATTATTACGCAAGAATGAGCATGATTGCCCACAAGTATAAAAATGAAATAATAATATATAATAACATGCGAGTGAATCAAAGACTTCTGGAATAAAACTCAACTTTTGAATCAAGAATGACTAACAAGAATTCAAAAGATTTCTGAGGGTCATAAAACCTTGAACTATGTCCTATGTTATCAAGGGTTATACTTGAAACCTTTAACAGTCATAAGACTATGGACTTTTCTATTCGTACTTAGGGGGATCAGCCCTTAGTACCATATTGTGCACAATATCTTAACGCTAACGCATAAGTAATCCCTATACAGGGTTGTTCATCTCAGTTTGACATTAGAGTCCGCACCAAAGGAAGTTTGGTTTGGATAAATCAATAAGGGTTCTGAAATTTAGAACGTTCATCAACTATGGACTAGTCGAGTCAATAAGGGTTCACTAGTCTAACAAGGTTCAACAATAAATGATATTTAAATCGAATAATATTTTCAATAGATATACAATATAACAAGTATTGTATAACGGAATCATATTTTGAAAAGATAAATAATCTTTAATATAACAAATTGAACTTGGTTAATAATAATGAGAATTTACTCGACGTAAATTATAAACTTGAATAACGATAACAAGTAGGGTTAGGAAACTTGCCTCGTGCGTAGATTACACGTTAGTTATACACGGTCCTTGATTTAATCCTACATAACATTTTCATTCACAATACCAGTCAATTATAACGTAACTAGTCATCACAAGTTCATTCTTTTTGTCTAACTCGGATTATGACTTTTTTAGTCGAATTATCACACTTATGGTCACATAATAGTACACTATATGAACAATAAGCTAACTATGCGTTCAATAATTCAACCCATACTTAAATGCTTTATTGACATGTTAAGAATCTATTTTAACATCTCATTATATGTTTAACTTATTTTTATGTACATTAGATTAGGTTACTATCACATTCTTAGACTTGAATAATAAGGAAAATTTTCATTTCTGGACATTCTGCAGAGTGGCATTCATGGCGCCTTTGTTGTGTTTGTTCTCATTGTTGGCGCATGGGCCTTAAGGCATGGGCTGGAGCATGGATGCGGCGAACAAGTATCAGTTCTGCAATTCGCGAAAAATTGCAGAACATGGCAAAAACCTCCAATTAATTTATTCTTACACGAAATTAGACAAACCCAAACACTGTAATACACATATATTTACTACTCAACCCTTCTACCATGATTTTAACAAGTTAAAACACATAATTTACAGAATCAAAACATGTAATTTTTACTGTTCTTGAAAGTTTTGAAAACAAAACATGAAAATTAATACTACGGGTGCGTTATAACATCAAATATGTCCATTCGAAGTTTGATTTCTTCGTTTTAACATACAGAATTATATACAAGTGTAAAATTTATAATACAACATATGATTAACATATTAAATTCGTGCGTAATGGCCATATGGCCATATTTCTATACTATGTACTTTTGAAGAACAATATACGACCTATTTTATGAAACTGATGTTATGGATAAAATACAATATATAGTAAAACATGTTATACTAACATATTAATACCCCTTTTCAATTACAATGACTCTAAATTTTCAATTATAGAGACTTACAAAAATTTCTATAAAAACTTCAAATGACGTAAATAAAAACTTAAGTTTAAGGGTTTACCCTTAATTGCTCTTCTTGAATTACACAAGGGTGATAGCAACTTCCAATTTCTCACAATCCTTCTCTTTTACTCTCACTGATTCTAAATTCTCTCTGCGATTTTCTTTGACAAACATAGAAAATAAAAAGAATTAGACGTGTGAAATTATAGGAACTGACGTTGTGTGGTCAGTTAACCCAATCATGGGTTAACTGCTACTAACTCCCAATAAGGCTTCGTTTGGCTAGCCTTATATGGCTCAAATCCATTTAATTTAATTCATCCTTTATAATATAGTTTAATCGTATCACATCCATTTACACAATAAATCAATTATCTTATCTAATTTAATAAAATAAAATATATTAATTTCTCATAAATTCACATAGTCACATAATTAATTTCTCATTTATTAATTATGTCAAATTGTTAATTTTCTCATTAATTATTAATTTAATAAAATAATATTTGATTGATTAAATAGACTCACATAATTACATACTTTGAATAATAACATTCTCCATATTAATTTAATAAATATAACACATATAATTAAATTAATCTACCACAATTTTATCGATTAGTTATTTAATCTAATAATTAAATCATCGAAAAATATTTATTTAATTCAATAAATATTTGAATAAATATTACAAAATCTCATTTGTCGCATCTTTCCCCCTTGAAAGGATTATGTCCTCAGAATCACGACTCAATCAATTCGTCACATTACATTCTCCCCCCCCCCCCTTTACAAAGATTTTGTCCCCAGAATCGCTTACATAGAACTTAAGTAAATAAATGAGGATAATTTTTCATTATATTCTCTTCGAGTTCCCACGTAGCCTCTTTAGCGTTGTGGTTCCTCCAAATTACCTTAACAGAAGGTATTACTTTATTTCTGAGAACTTATTCTTTTCTGTCTAGAATCTGAACAGAAATTTCTTCGTAAGATAAATCTTTTTCAAAATCTAGGGGTTCATATTCAATTACATGCTTGTAGTCGAGTTTGTAGGGTCATAAAACTGAAACATAGAAGACATTGTGGACATTCTCGTGTGTTGGAGGTAAGGCTACCTCTTACGCAACTTCTCTGATTCTTCGCAGTACTTCAAAGGGTCCAATGAATCTTGGGCTTAATTTCCCTTTCTTTCAGAACCTGATCTTTCCCTTCCAAGGAGAGACCTTCAAGAACACATAACTACCCAACTCAAACTCAACATTTTTATGGTGTGGATCGGCGTATTTCTTCTGCCTATCTTGAGCTGCTACCAGTCTTGTTCAGATCACTTTGACTATTTCTGATGTCTGCTATACTAATTTTGGGCCTAGTAATTGTCTTTTGCCAACTTCACCCCAGTATAGCAAAGTTCTGCACTTTCTGCCGTATAACGCTTCATAAGGCGGCATGCCAATATTAGCGTGATAACTGTTGTTGTAACCGAACTCTACGAGCGGTAGGTGATCTTCCCAATTTCCTTTAAAGTCCATTACACAGGCTCTTAGCATATCTTCTAATGTCTGAATCGTTCTTTCACTCTGCCCATCTGTCTGAGGGTGATATGCCGTACTCATTCGCAATTGCTTACCTATGCATTCCTGTAGACGTTTCTAGAAGTTCGATGTAAAGCGCGGATCCCTATCGAAAACAATTGACACCGGAACTCCGTGCCTCGAAACAATCTCTTTCACATATATCCTTGCCAACTGATCTAAGTTGAGTTTGATTTTGATCAAAAGGAAATGTTAGGATTTTGTCAATCGGTCAACGATAACCCATACTGCGTTATAGCCTTTCTGAGTTGTCGGAAGGCCAACCACGAAGTCCATCATAATATGTTCCAATTTCCATTCAAGGATCTCCAACGGTTGTAGCAACCAACTCGGCCTTTGATGTTCTGCTTTCACTTTTTGACAAGTCAGACATTTGGCAACACACTCTGCCACATCTCGTTTCAAATTTGGCCACTAGAAATGTTGTCGAAGATCTTGATACATCTTGGTACTATCAGGGTGAATCGAATATCGTGAGCTATGAGCCTCACTCAAAATGTCTTCCTTAATCTCTGGTACTGGCGATACCCGGTTCTCAAATCTTAGTATTCCTTCCTTGTCCAACTTGAATCTCGGTTCAGTTTCTTCAGATATCTTCTTTTTCACCTTTTTATATTATTCGTCCTGGAGTTGAGCTTCCTTAACTTTATCTAGTAGAGTTGTACCAGATTGCATTTGGAACAACTTCTCATCAATTTCCATAGGATACTTTACTTCTAGTTTTAACTTCTCCATGGCCAAAATTAGCTCCTTCTGAGCGGTCAACATCATCAATTTCTCCCGACCCTTTCTACTTAAGGCGTCGGCAACCACATTTGTCTTACCCGGATGGTATAAAATCTCACAATCATAGTCCTTAATTAACTCCAACCACCTTTTTTGGCGCATATTCAAGTCCTTCTGTGTAAAAATATATTTCAAACTCTTGTGGTCTGTATATATTTCACACTTCTCCCCATAGAGATAGTGCCTCCAGATTTTCAAAGCAAAAACCACTGCAGCTAACTCCAAGTTGTGCGTCAAATACCCCTTCTCATAATCCTTCAATTGTCATGACGCATACGCAATGACTTTGCCGTTTTGCATAAGCACGCAACTAAGTCCTTTATTGGACGCATCACTATAAATAACAAAATTTCATATATCATCCGGAAGAGATAGCACAAGTGTTGTACTCAACCTCTTCTTCAATTCTTGAAAGCTTTCCTCACACTACTCTGTCCAAACAAATTTCACAACTTTTTGAGTTAAATTCGTTAACGGAGTAGCGATCTTGGAAAAGTCTTGAATGAATCTTCTGTAATATCCTGCCAATCCAAAAAAACTTCGTACTTTCGACGAAGTTCTCGGCTTATCCCAGTTTATCACGGCTTCGACTTTGGATGGATCTACCAAAATTCTGTCTTTATCAATCACATGTCCAAGAAATTGTATCTGCTCAATCTAAAATTCGTATTTCGAAAACTTGGCATACAACTTCTCCATTCTCAACGCCTCTAACGTTAACTTCAAATGTTCTTCATGTTCTTCCTTGGTTTTTGAATATACCAAATTATCATCTACAAATCCCACTACGAATTTGTCCAAAAACGACTTGAACACTAAATTCATTAAGCCCATAAATGCTGCAGAAGCATTCGTTAGACCAAATGACATTACCAAAAATTCGCAGTGACCATATCGTGTTCTGAACGTTATTTTTGGTATGTCCTTTGGTCTCACCTTCAGTTGATGATAACCACTCCTAAAGTCTATCTTTGAAAAGTATCTCGCTCCCTTCAATTGATCAAATAGGTCGTCGATCCTCGGTAATGGATATCTATTCACAATTGTGACCTTATTCAGTTCTCTATAGTCGATGCAGAGCCGAATAGTTCTGTCCTTCTTCTTCACAAATAACACTGGCGCTCCCCACGGCGATACGCTAGGTTGAATGTACTTATTGTCCAGTAATTCTTGTAGTTGTACCATCAATTCTTTCATCTCCACCGGTGCCATTCGGTACGGTGCCTTCGATATTGGAGTCGTTCCTGGCGCCAAATCGATCACGAATTCAATCTCTCTATCTGGCGGAAGTCCTGTCAAATCATCCAAAAATACATCTACGAAGTCCCTCACTACTGGTATCTCTTCTACTTTCGGATTTTCTTTATGACTGTCGACTATGTAAGCTAAATATCCTTCACAGCCTTGTCTTAACAACTTCATGGCCTGCATCATCGTCAGACAACTCGCTTGTCTAGGCGACTTGCTACCATAAAACACAACCTTTGACGGAGTCATAAAGTTAATACGCTTCTTCTGGTAATCAATTATAACATCGTAATTGAATAACCAGTCCATACCCAAAATAACGTCAAATTCTCCAAGTCGAATAGGGATAAGATCTACGTTCATAATATTACCCTTAGTATCCACTCTACAGTTCTTATGTACGTACTTAACATGGATTATTTCTCTATTCGTAATTTCTATGTTCATGGGGTGTTCTAACTCATCCTTAGGTAATTCTAAGTTCTTAGCAAAGTCATCGAATATAAATGAACAATTAGCACCCGAATCAAATAATACATAAGCATTAAATTTATTGATAGGAATGATACCTGACACCACATCACGAGACTGCACTACATCCTGCACCATCATGTTGAAAGTCCTAGCGGGCGGTCGGTTGGTTGCGGTTGGTCCTGTGATAGTTAGGGCACTTCCACCGTTGTTTCCTCTATTTCCTCCTGATGTTGCCCCTCCAGATCCCTTCTTAGGACAGTCCCTTGCAAGTTGATCTTTTGAGCCACAAGTGAAGCATGCACCCTTCTTTCGGTTAGGACAGTTAGGTGTTATGTGACCTTCCTGGCCACAATTATAGCACACTCGTTTACCCTTCATACACATTCCCAAATGAGCTTTCCCTCAGGTCGGGCACACCTCGATCCTCTTTTTTTGACCTCCTTGCTGATTTCCAGTTGACGAGTTGTTAGACCACCATCTTTTCTGATTATTACTACCACACGTGTTGCTTCCACTAGCCTTGTTAATTCCTTCATTTTCACTCTTTTTCTTCTTCTTCTGATCCTGATTATATTTGGTTACCGCATCGCTTCCACCTTCAGCGAGAATGGCTTTCTCTAGTACCCCAACGAATGTCTTCAACTGAAACATCGACACTTTACTATACAACCAGGGCTTCAGTCATTGTTCGAACCTTCTTGCTTTTCTCTCATCCGTGTGCACTTGATATGTGGCGAACCTAGTCAACTCATTGAATCTTGCCGTATAGTCTGGTACGGACATATTCCCTTTTTTTAACTCCAGAAACTTAACATCCATTTGGTTCTACAAGCTGGTTGGGAAATACATCTCGTAAAACATCTCCTTGAACCTCTCCCACGTGATCATAATTTCTCCTACACGGACCTTATTTGCTTCCCACCAATAACTGGCTTCGGATTTCAGCATGAACATTGCGAAAGTGGTCTTCTAGTCCTCTCTGACTCTAGCAACATCAAAAACCTTCTCCATCTCCATAACCCAAGTTTGAGCTTCTATCGGGTTCATGGAGCCTTTAAACTCTGGCGGTCCCACCGCCTTGAAATCTTTGAACGTGGTATTCGGTGGAGCATGAGGTTGATTATTCATTTCTCCAGCTAGTAAGTTCACCAATTGTTGAACGGGGTTAGTATTGGCGTTGTTGTTGTTATTTGTCGATTCTTCTTGAGCTGCTTGACGGTTTTGTCTTCTTCTCGGTGACATATTTCTGTTAAAATATATACTTAATAGATCTTTATTAAATTCTCAAAATAGTTAAGGCTTAACTCAACAATTTAACATAATCACTTAACACATTATCTCAAACAACTTGATATAATTATTCAAATCAAAGGTTTTAACATCAAACGATAGCATCACTGCTATTTACATCAACTATCCCAAGATAAAGAATCTACAGGATTTAAAACATTAAAATATTTCTTTGTTTATAAACACATCGGAATTTACATCTAACACCATATAAGTTTTTCACATAATTAAACAAATCATATCATCGCTGTTAAAGTATTTGAATAACCTTAACTACGTTCCTCTTCCATGATGCGGGACATCGTCTGGCGATCTTGCAAAAACGATGGTAGTCCTTCAAACTGGATTGGGTACCTCATAGCTCGATCATGGGCCTCATCCATTGAATTTTGAAGTGTATAGTACGTCTACCCAAGCTTAGCCTTCTTCGCACGACAATCCTCTTCTGCAAGATCAGCACGACGTGACTCTCTTAACCAGCCCTCCTTAGCTATGATCAGTCTTTCTGAGCTCTCTTTCAGTTCATTCTTCAACTTCTCTATTTCTTCGAACTTTTTCTCAGTTTGACCCTTCTCGTGAACTAAATCCCACTCCACATTTCCTAGACGTGTGTGAAGAGTGACAACCTCCCTATCCTTCTGCTCGATGGTAATCTGTTGAATAATAGCCCGCTCAGTCAGATCCTGGACAGTGTCACGTAACTATACGTTACGGTCATATTGTTCGTCGTACATCTCAGCATCAATGGAGTTCGGTGGGAACTCCTCTTCTTCTTCTTTCTCCTCAAGATCCTCCTCTGGATCAGTCTCAGGCTCATGCTTCTGACCAACAACAGTGATCAACGGAGATGGCTCTCTCTGTACCTGTTGCTCCTGACGACGACATGAATGTCTCTGGGGCTCCTCCTCTCTGTAGGTACTCGGGGTTCCTCCTCCCCAGCTCGACTAGCTCCTCCAACTTCTGACATACTGACAACACAGTTTCAAGTTTTAGTTACTAAGTCGTACTAGTGAGCACATAATTTAACACATAAACACATAAGGTCTTTTATTATCTTCAATGAATTAAGAAATTCATTTCTAAGAAGTCGATAAGAGTTTTCCATCACTATGTTCTTCCTATAAGGCTACTATCTAAGGTTGTTCCCCCACCTAAGGTTCATAACCTACAGCTTTTATACCAACCTGTGACACCCCCAAATCTAGGTACTTCAATTCCTACATGAATTGGTGTTCACTATACAAACATCATATGTCTATCTACCCATAATAAATGAAAGCATTAATAGATAGAAATAAATCCTCTCCTTAAGGAGTTACATCGTAAAAATACATAAATCCCAGGTCATACTAACCTTAAATCTTAACTGTGGAAACATAAACAATTAATCATCATACACATAGTTAACATAAGTCTAAAACAAAAATACATCATTACATAAAACAACAAGTCTTCATCACTTGTTAATCTTGCCCTTGCCTTTGCTAGTAGAAGGCTCGTCGGACCTTTCGTTCTTAACTACAATGTTATTATTATGCAAGAGTGAACATGATTGCCCACAAGTATAAAAATGAAATAACAATATATTATAACATGTAAGTGAATCAAAGACTTCTGGAATAAAACTTAACTTTTAAATCAAGAATGACTAACAAGAATTCAAAAGATTTCTGAGGGTCATAAGACCTTGAACTATGTCCTAGGATATCAAGGGTTATACTTGAAAGCTTTAACAGTCATAACACTATGGACTTTTCTACTCGTACTTAGGGGGTCAACCCTTAGTACCTTACTGTGCACAATATCTTAACGCTAACGCATAAGTAATCCCTATACACGGTTGTTCATCTTAGTTTTACATTAGAGTCCGCACCAAAGGAAGTTTGGTTTGGATAAATCAATAAGGGTTCCGAAATTTAGAACGTTCATCAACTATGGACTAGCCGAATCAATAAGGGTTCACTAGTCTAACAAGGTTCAACAATAAATGATATTTAAATCGAATAACATTTTCAAGAGGTATACAATAGAACAAGTATTGTATAACAGAATCATATTTTGAAAAGATAAATAATCTTTAATATAACAAATTAAACTTGGTTAATAATAATGAGAATTTACTCGACGTAAATTATAAACTTGAATAACGATAACAAGTAGGGTTACGAAACTTGCGTCGGGCGTAGATTACACGTTAATTATACATGTTCCTTGATTTAATCCTACATAACATTTTAATTCACAATACCAGTCAATTACAACGTAACTAGTCATCACAAGTTCATTCTTTTTGTCTAACTCGAATTATGACTTTACTTAGTCAAATTATAACACTTATGGTCACATAATATTACACTTTATGAACAATAAGCTAACTATACATTCAATAATTCAACCCATACTTAAATGTGTTATTGACATGTTAAGAATCTATTTTAACATCTTATTATACGTTTAATATATTTTTATGTACATTAGATTAGGTTACTATCACATTCTTAGACTTGAATTATAATAAAAAATTTCATTTCTGGACATTCTGCAGAGTGGTGCCATGGCTGCATTTGTTTGTTTCTTCTCATATGTCACAAGCATGCGAGCCTTAAGACATGGAATCTGGCGTCATTCATGGCTTGCGAACTAAGTATCGATTCGCAATTCGCGAAAAATTGCAGAACATGGCCAAAATCTCCAATTAATTTATTCTTACACGAAATTAGAAATACTCAAACACTGAAATACACATATACTTACTACTCAACCCTTCTAGCATGATTTTAACAAGTTAAAACACATAATTTACAAAATTAAAACATGTAATTTTTACTGTTCTTGAAACTTTTGAAAACAAAACATGAAAATTAATACTACGGGTTCGTTATAACATTAAATTTGTCCATTCAAAGTTTGATTTCTTAGTTTTTACATACATAATTATATACAAGTATAAAATTTATAATAAAACATATGATTAACGTATTAAATTCGTGGGTAAGGGCCATATGGCCATATTTCTATACTCTGTATTTTTTAAGAACAATATACGACCTATTTTATGAAACTGATGTTATGGATAAAATACAATATATAGTAAAACATGTTATACTAACATCTTAACACCCCTTTTCAATTTCAATGACTCTGAATTTTCAATTATAGAGACTTACACAATTTTCCATAAAACCTTCAAATGACGTAAATAAAAACTTAAGTTTAAAGGTTTACCCTTAATTGCTCTACTTAAATTACACAAGGGTGATAGCAACTTCCAATTTCTCACAATCCTTCTCTTTTACTCTCACTGATTCTAAATTCTCTCTAAATTTGCTTTGACAGACTTAGAAAATAAAAAGAAGAAGACGTATGAAATTATAGGAACTGACGTTGTGTGATCAATTAACCCATTCATGGGTTAACTACTACTAACTCCCAATAAGGCTTCGTTTGGCTAGCCTTAAATGGCTCAAATCCATTTAATTTAATTCATCCTTTATAATATAGTATAATCGTGTCACACCTATTTACACAATAAATCAATTATCTTATCTAATTTAATTAAATAAAATATATTAATTTCTCATAAATTCACATAGTCACATAATTAATTTCTCATTAATTAATTATGTCAAATTATTAATTTTCTCATTAATTATTAATTTAATAAAATAATATTCAGATTTATTAAATAGACTCACATAATTACATACATTGAATAATAACATTTTCCACATTAATTTAATATATATAACACATATAATTAAATTAATCTATCACAATTTCCTTGATTAGTTATTTAATCTAATAATTAAATCATCAAAAAATATTTATTTAATTCAATAAATATTTGAATAATTATTACAAAATCTCGTTTGTCACATCTTTCCCCCCTTTAAATAATTATGTCCTCAAAATCACGACTCAATCAATTTGTCTCGTTACACTATTCACGGGTACTATTCATAACGTACTATTCACGGGGTACTATTCACTCAGGTACTATTCACCTGGAGTACTTTTCATGAAAAAATTGATTTCTTTTCGGTCCAAATCAATTTTGATATAATATTATTCTTGAATTTTACTCCACAAAGCAGTATCATGTTGACAATTTGGACATTATTGAATTCTGGATAAATTAAATTATAAATATTTAAAAAATATATCTTTTGTTTTCTTTTAACTGAATTCTTATATCATTGTCATCATCCTCTAGATTTTTATTGTGATGAAAGTCATCTTTGGCTTATGTGCATAGATGGACTATTGATTGGTATGATTATGACCAAGGATTATTCGGAATAATCATGACCCGTACGTAATGTTACAAATGATGTGGTAAAAGTCTTCATTGGCTCGTAGTGCATTGATGGACAGTTGCTGGTATTATCATGACCATTTGTGATTACACGAATATCATTGGTCCGTAGTGCATGGATAATTCAGTAATGTGGATTATTTTATAAGCTGAGTCTCAGTTGTAAAGTTGATGATAAACTTTTTAAATCATAGAAGATAGTAGATATCATGCTCTACTTGACTCTTCTAATGGATTAATTGTTCCACTGCAGTTAAACTTGTGGTTTATTATTTTAACACTGTTGAAGGCTAACGATAATTTATTCTACATTATGTTAGTCATAATATTTTTTACTGGGCTAGTTGAGCTCACCCTTTTGCTTTCATTGTTCTTTTCAGGAAATGAGAATGTAGCTGGGACTAGTCGGGAAATGGAGTGATGATGAGTAGGTTTTTAACCTACGATTTATTTTCATTTAGCTTGTTATATTGTTAGTTTTTGAAATATTTCATGTTACTTTTGATGGGTTTTTGTTTTTGTGATAGGATAATAAGTGAGCTCATCAAGATGCTAGCATTGGAAGGAAATTCAAGCAAATTTAGACATTCTGCATAACCAGCGCGGGGCATGCCAGGATTACAAGTAAAGTGGCATAGGGCGCACTATGGCTGAGAAGTTATTGCATGAACGACGCGGGCCGCATTGTCTTAATACTAACCCGGCGCGGGGCGCACCAGTCAGTCGGGGCAAAAGCTGTGTTTTTGTTAGTTGTTGGAATTTGAGTGGTGATGGGAGAGTTAACTTCTTTATGTAATATGCTTATATTAGGAGTGTGTTAAGGAGTTTATTTCATGTTAATTAGGACTCTATGTCCACAAACTTGTTGGATTGGATTTGGAATTTGATTTCCATTAGAATTCTTATATGACGAGTTTGAGATGGAATAGAATTGAAGTGATGGAGTGAGAATGAGTTAGCTTATGTTAATTGCTGGAGATTTTATAAAAGATGAAACAATATACACTTAGAGACATACAATTGATGAGCAAGATTTTGGAGGAACAAGAAAAAGAGTTGATTTCACGAATATTGCATTGTTGAAGGGCAAGAAGGGTGGTGTACTTCGTTTCTTCTCTAATTTCAAAATGTGTAATCAGGATGATGATTTCTTATATTTATTCAGTATTTTATTCATTAGTTATGAACTAAATTATTTTTTAGGCTTGTGATGGATCTTTAATGTTGAATGAAAATATTAATGCCTTGATTTAAGTTTAATAAATTATCAATTCAGTTTATCTTTTGTGATTTATGATTAATTTATGAATTGCTTGATCACCAATTTTATGTGGAATTGTATGGATTTGAGAGATGAGATATGATTCTAGACCTAGTCACAATAGCATGTGTTCATGAATTTTGTAATTAAATAGATTCTTTATTTATGTTAGGGTAGAAATATGCCTAGCATGGGAAGAACTTGAAATTAAATCCTTCTTCATTATAATTCACATAGAGATATAGTGAATTAGTTATTTAGGGTGTTTAGCTTAATTCTATCTATATTATGGATTTAAGTTAATATGGATTTAGTGCATTGAGAAATGGTTAATTCTACATGCGTGTTCTTGATTAATAAAGTGAGATAATAAATTAAATTAGAATAAGGTGTGATAATTGGAATGATACTTAAAGTGAAGTTGTAAAGCCTAATTCTCCATTAATTGTTTGAAATTCAGGTTTCTAAGTTGTGTTAATTAATTAATATTTTTAGATTATGAGTTTTATTAATTATTATTTTTAATTTGGATTAGTTTGATAAAATTGGGTTAATACGAAATTGGTAAGTGTGAGAGTTAATTTCTTACTAGTCTCTGTGGGAACGATACTCTACTTACTATTATATTACTTGATAACCATGTATACTTGCGTGTTGTGCGTAACTAGATTTTACCCAACAAGTTTTTGGTGTCGTTGTCGCGGACTTTAGTATAGATTTTATCCAACAAGTTTTTGGCGTCGTTGCCGGGGACTTTAGTATAGATTTTAATATTTTGCAATATCAGTTTTATTAGTCTAGTTTTACTTAAACATTTTTATTTTTTCTTTTGTTCGTCTTATTTCAGGTTATTGAAGTTGGTTTATGCAAAATCGATCCAAAAATCAAGACTTAGTTCCTTTTGAGGACAACATTGAGAGACACTTTCAAAGGTTAAGTAAGTGGATCAAAGAGACAAGGGAAGACTTCGAAATATCTGAACAAGGAGAAGCAATGGCTGCCTAAGACCAGAAAGCGTTGAGGGACTTTGCTACAACTAAGGTGACTGAGCTGCAGTCGAGTATCACCAGGCCTACTATAGTTGTGAACACATTCGAGATTAAGCCTGGGACTATTAAGATGATCTAAAACTTGGTTCAGTTTGGGGGACTTGCAAATGATGATCCGAGTGAACATTTGATCAGCTTTTTGGTGATATGCGATACTTTCAAATACAATGGGGTGTGGGATAAAGCAGTCAGACTTTGCTTGTTCCCATTCACTCTACGGGACACAGCGAATAGTTGGTTACATTCTCTACCATCAGGTTCAATAACTACATGGGATTACCTGACTCAAAAGTTTCTAGCTAAATTTTTCCCGTCAGCGAAGACTGCAAAGATGAGAAACGAGATTACCATGGTTGACAGCAACATGGGGAATCATTGTACGAGGCATGGGAGAGATACAAAGAGTTGCTCAGAAAATGCCCACATCACGGATTTCCTAAGTGGTTGCAGATGAACACATTTTACAATGGATTACATTGGAATCTCAGGACCAGTACTGATGCAGCTTCGAGTGGAGCTTTTATGGCAAAGAATTATGAGGAGGCATATCAGTTGATAGAGACAATGACAGCTAATAATTATCAGTGGACCACGGCAAGAATGACACAACCTACGGTAGCTGGAGTGTTAGAGTTAAATGGAGTGACGGTAATAACATCGCAGATTTCAGCGCTCGCTAAGAAGTTCGATGCGTGGTCAAGGGTACAAACACATCAAGTTGCAGTTATTTGTGAATTGTGTGTGGGTGAACATCCTACAGATCAATGCGCAATCAACCTAGTGTTAGTACAATTTGTGGGTAGCTACAACAGAATTCCACATAATACGTACCAGAATACATACAATCCGGGGAATAGGAATCATCCTAAATTTTCATGGAGTAATAATCAGCATCAGCAAACCTCACGTCCATCTTATCCCCCAGGATTTCAGAGTCAACAACAACAACCAGATCAACTTCAAGAGAGGAAATCAAATTTAGAGGATTTGTTGTCAAAGTATATAACAAGCAACGAGGCAGCTATGAAAAACCAAGCAATGGCCATGAAATCTCAAGAGACAGCCATCAAGAATTTGGAAAATCAGATCGGACAAATTGCATTAGCATTGAACAATAGACCGCAAGGGACTCTACCAAACGACACCGAAAGAAATTCGAAGGGAAACCACGAACAGTGTCAGGCAATCACTTTGAGAAGTGGAAAACATCTAGATGGGAAAAGTGCATAAAATCCAGTTAGAACGGATGATAAAGTTGATGAGAACAAAGTGGTTGACGAAAAATAGGGTGAGGAAAAGCAAGTTGAACAAAAAAAGTTAGATGATAAACCGGTTGTTTATCCTCCACCGTCGTTTCAGCAGAGAATCCAAAAGTAGAAATTAGATAAGAAATTTGCAAAATTTTTGAAGTGTTTAAGAAACTTCAGATTAACATCCCTTTTGCAGAAGCCCTAGAGCAGATGCCAAGTTATCCAAAATTTATGAAGGGTATTTTGTCTAGGAACAAGAAGTTAGAAGATTTCGAAATAGTGGCATTAATAGAGAAGTGTAGTGCGGTTTTACAGCGAAAGTTGCCACCAAAGTTGAAAGATTCGGGGAGTTTCAACATTTCGTGCACGATTGGGAACATGGCGTTCAACAAGTGTTTATATGATTTGGGGGCAAGTGTGAACCTTATGCCGTTATCAGTTTGTACAGAATTGGGTTTTCCAGCTGTAACAACCCCAAAATTCATACAATTTAATTCTCAACTTTGGTCGTTAATAACACATATACCTTCTGATTTTACATCATTATTCGATGCTAAACATTATAAAATACGAAATAATTTAAACTTTTATGTCTTCTTACTTTAATTCCCTGAATCAAACCTTTATCATCTACATGTCTTTGAATCAATCTTATTTTATGATTCACACGACACGAAAAAATAAAGTTTCATAATAAAATTCATATCCATATTTATAACACCTTAATCCAAATGTTATAAATCACTTAGAAATCTCATAATCTAATATTATTAATATTATAATAATATTTTAATCATTTCTTAAACTTATAAATAATTTAATCCAATTATTTACACTTTAATAATTAATGCATTTAATCATCTAAAATGCAAAACTCATAAGATTTCATCATCATTAACCAAAACCCTCATAAAAATCGCATATACCTCATATATGATTCTCAAGCCAATAAATCATATTTTCCAATTTTCTTACTTCACATAACATATTTAATTCATTTACTCATAACTAGAACATTTTCATGAAAATACCAAATCAATTGAAAAATATTTATTTTCCGGGATTTAGAAGAATATAGTCCCATATTGAATATATATTTTTCTCGGAATTTTTAAAATTCATTTACTATTTTCCATATGGCCAAAACTACCGAATAGTTAGACATTTATCATAAATTTTACTTTTATCCAAAAATTCCAAAATTAATACGGTATCTTGATATTATATAGATGTACTCCCAAAGAAAATTTCATCAATTTTGGAGTTAACCACAAGGAGTTATAAGCGGTTACTTTTAAAATAGTCTTTTCTCATAAAATCCATAACTCCTAATCTATACATCCAAAAATCGCCATTTTGGACACAATCTCTAAAACTCATCAAAATATCATTTCAAATTTTTCCAGAATTTTTGAAGGTTCAGAAAAATTTCGAAACTAAAAAACATAATAACCCTTAAAATCTCTTACTATCCTTTACCTCAAAAAACGATCTTTGGAATGTCTGGATATAACCACGAAGCGAACTTGCCTTAGTATAGCAATACTCAAGATATCTAAATACTCACAAAAATGCGCTCGATAATATAGAGAGAGAAAACTTCAGTTTCTGATTTTCAATTATAACCTAAGCACCTTATTTATAGGAAAATGCTTAGAACACCAAAGTAGAAAATTTAATAAATTAATATTATTTATTTTTTCCACATCTTCCTACGCATCCAAGCATCTGAATTCAGTCTCTAGCACATGTTAAAGATGCCTACCAAACACAAAAAACGTTTTTCTTATTTAAATTATTTTAAACTTCCAAAAATCAATTATTTCGGAGCTTTAGAACTTCAATAATTCATAATAAATAGCTCTTTTATCAAAAAATTCGAATCTTGCATGTTTTTATAGAAAATTCAATTCTCTACAACTTTGCAGAAGAAAGTTTTTACAAATTCCAAACAAAAATTGACTGAAATCTACAAACGGACGATTTTACAATCTATAATCAAATTTCAGTCAAGAAATGGGGTCCACCGACATGTTTAAAATGTTTTAAACATTTATTGTAACAAAAATATTCTTCCTCCTCATATACTCATATATTCCACATTTACTGTAAAAATATTACCATTATTATATTATTAAAATATAATAATATATTTAAATGAATTATTTTATCAGAAAAAGACAAAATATTAATTTTCAACAATTGTCACATTAAAATTTTCTCCATCTATATCCACATAAAATAAATATTTTCCTCATCATAAAAATCAATAATTAATTATTCACAAATAATATTACATAATCACAATATTGACAACCGTGCAGGTTCCCAAGAAGAGGGGCTTTCCAATAAGGATCTCTCTCATCTTGGCCGCAATTAGGTGACCAAACCTCTCCTTAGATGTAACTTTCTAGACATTGCCAATAATGTTATCCAATAATATTATTCAGATAATATGAATTATTGCTCAGATAATGGAAAATCTTGTGTAATGACAATTTATTGAAACACAAAGAATATAAAATATCAAACGCAAATTATTATGAATCAATAAAATAAAATACTAAATAGTAATTATTGTGTAACAATTATTGAGTAGTGCCTTCTTACGTAACAATCAATAATTGGTGCAATCAAGTATCTCTTGTGTTTTAACCACAAGAGTATTTTAACAAGATAACTGTGAATAACTACGCCGTCATTTATAAACAACTTATATTTGTCGTTTTCTTCATCCAATCTCTTTTCGTTATGGGGCCCACACAAAGGTCGAAAGTCGTCAGTCGTCGATATTCCGAGCAAAAGAATATTCCACGACCAAACGAATATTCTCCTAACAACAATGAATATTTTATAGCCACTTGCATATTTTGTAAAATTTGCATATTTCACCCATAACTTTAAAAACTGTTATCAATTTAACCATTTACCAAATAATAATTATAAGAAAAATTGAATACTTTTATTTCATAAAAATCGGGGTCTTACAATCTCTCTCCTTATGAAATTTCGTCCCCGAAATTGGACGTACACTAGTATTTCAAAAAGTTGAGAATGCTTGCTTTCATTTTGATTCCATCTTTCCCTGTCCTCATAATTTCTCCATTGCTCATCTCCCGTAATTGGGATATCATTCTAGAATACATGACTTCAAAACAAGGGTTAATTGAATAAATTAACATATCACATAATATCCCGATATTATGGTCGACCAACAAATAAGCTTAGGTAGGACACACTAGCGAAGGATTTACTCATCTCTCCTCCTAGTTCTAATCCCGATCTCCATGGAGATCATATCCCTAAGCTCGATACCAACTGTGACGACCCCAAAATAGGTCCATTCCATCCAACCCATTCTGAGTTGCCAAATATATGATACAGAAAACAACTACAACTTTATTACAACAATTATCGTGCAAAAATACAACAACACATATGATGTGAGTTTGGATACAAATATATACCAACTGTAGCACGTCATAATGACACCTTACATAAAGGTATAGTCAAAAACTGTTTTAGAAATTAGAATCTTTGGGAAGTGCTCATGGAAACCTTCGTACATGGGAGGCCATACTTTTAGGTTATGGTAGATATCATATGGCCACAGAATTATCCTTGGTTGACCCAATAGACCCCAAAGAAAAACGAGAAGATTACTATCATATTCTTCCCAATGGTGAGTCTTCTTTTGACATATCATTATCTCTACTGTCTCTAATTGGATATTATACTCCAAACAAACACCAAGATTATATAGGTAGTGCTTGTAAATATACTCAGCAAGTGGATGAGCACAACCATGTCTTATGATGACACGAGGTTGTATGTCATTAGACATCTTGTATGATAGTGGCAAAACACCCTTCCAAGTTAAATTCACCTCACCCTCAACATCTATAGACCACCATTCTATTCCTCGCTATCCCCTCGCTCGACCCAAACTACACTTTTATTATTCGAAAGGAATTGTGAAGCGTATGTGAGCAAAAATAGCCCAATAAAGAATATCATGACTAAAGATAATTAAATTATCAATAGCCTTCGTTAGTAATAAATCAGAGATTTAGAACATATGGTAGATGATAAAACTTTTCAACCATAGTTGCAGCGGAACGAGCAATCCATTAGAAGAGTAAAATAGATCATAAAGTCTATTATCTTCTCCATGTTAAAAGTCCACCAACAATGTTTTATCCCTGTAACATCAATCAATAGTTCATGTCCGTAATCATGTGAATAACTCATAATTGTAATACTAAATTCCTCTTCTCATCCAGGACGAAGATAATTTCATCACTGTCTTTACCTGAAACATCAAATATCATGGTTATACCAAATCATAGTTCCTATTCATAATCATACTAATAAATTCATCTTTGCACCATGGGCCAAAGATATTCATCAACAGTTCATCTTTACACTCAGGCTAAAGATATTCAACAACAGGCCATCTTTGCATTACGAGCCAAAGATATTCATCAATAATTCATCTTTGCACTACAGGCTAAAGATATTCAACAACAGGTCATCTTTGCATTACGAGCAAACGATATTCATCAATAATTCATCTTTGCACTACAGGCTAAGATATTCATCAACAAGTCATCTTTGCACTACGAGCCAAAGATACCTATAGTCACGATCATACCAATAATCTACTCATCTTTACACTCAAGTCAAAGAGAAATATCATCATTAGGGTTATAAGAATTTTATATAAAAACAATATAATCAAAACATGATTTTAATTTCAAGAGTAAGATTCATAAATCAACGATAATTTGGTCAGAGAAGAAACCAATTTGTCGTGAATAGTACCCCGTATTCGTTCATAGTACCGTATACATGCATAGTAACCTCGACACGAAAAGATAAAGTTTCATAATAAAATTCATATCCATATTTATAACACCTTAATCTAAATGTTATAAATCACTTAGAAATCTCATAATCTAATATTATTAATATTATAATAATATTTTAATCATTTCTTAAACTTATAAATAATTTAATCCAATTATTTACACTTTAATAATTAATGCATTTAATCATCTAAAATGCCAAACTCATAATATTTCATCATCATTAACCAAAACCCTCATAAAAATCAGATATACCTCTATATATGATTCTCAAGCCAATAAATCATATTTACCAATTTTCTTACTTCACATAACATATTTAATTCATTTACTCATAACTAGAACATTTTCATGAAAAAATACCTAATTAGTTCCAAAAATATTTATTTTCGGCATTTAGAAGAATATAGTCCCATATTGAATATATATTTTCTAAGAATTTTTAAAATTCATTTACTATTTTCCATATAGCCAAAACTACCGAATAGTTAGACATTTATCATAAATTTTACTTTTATCCAAAAATTCCAAAATTAATACGGTATACTGATATTATATAGATGTACTCCCAGTAAAAATTTCATCAATTTTGGAGTTAACCACAAGGAGTTATAAGCGGTTACTTTTAAAATAGTCTTTTCTCATAAAATCCATAACTCCTAATCTATACATCCAAAAATCGCCATATTTGGACACAATCTACAAAACTCATCAAAATATCATTTCAAATTTTTTCAGAATTTTTGAAGGTTCAGAAAAATTTCGAAACTAAAAAACATAATAACCCTTAAAATCTCTTACTATCCCTTACCTCAAAAAGCGAAGATGGAATGTCGGATATAACTTATTTGAAACGAACTTGCACCGTATAGCAATACTCAAGATATCTAAATACTCACAAAAATATGCTCGATAATATAGAGAGAGAAAACTTCAGTTTCTGATTTTCAATTATAAGCTAAGCACCCTATTTATAGGAAAATGCTTAGAACACCAAAGTAGAAAATGTAATAAATTAATATTATTTATTTTTTCCACATCTTCCTACACATCCAAGCATCTGAATTCAGTCTCTAGCACATGTTAAAGATGCCTACCAAACACAAAAAACGTTTTTCTTATTTAAATTATTTTAAACTTCCAAAAATCAATTATTTCGGAGCTTTGGAACTTCAATAATTCATAATAAATAGCCCTTTTATCAGAAAATTCGAATCTTGAGACTTTTTATAGGAAATTCAATTCTCTACAACTTCACAGAAGAATTTTTTTCCAAATTCCAAACAGAAATTGACCGAAATCCACAAACGGACGATTTTACAATCTATAATCAAATTTCAGTCAAGAAATGGGGTCCACCGACATGTTTAACATGTTTTAAACATTTATTGTAACGAAAATATTCTTCCTCCTCATATACTCATATATTCCACATTTACTGTAAAAATATCACCATTATTATATTATTAAAATATAATAATATATTTAAATAAATTATTTTATCGAAAAAAGACAAAATATTAATTTTCAACAATTGTCACATTAAAATTTTCTCCATCTATATCCACATAAAATAAATATTTTCCTCGTCATAAAAATCAATAATTAATTATTCACAAATAATATTACATAATCACAATATTGACAACCGCAGTTCTAGGAAGAGGGGCTTTCCAATAAGGATATCTCTCTTCTTGGCAAGCAATTAGGTGACCAAACCTCTTCTTAGATGTAACTTTCTAGACATTGCCAATAATGTTATCCAATAATATTATTAGAGATAATATGAATTATTACTCCGATAATGGAAAATCTTTGTGTAATGACAATTTATTGAAACAACAAGTAATATAAAATATCAATGCAAAGAATTATTGAATCAATAAAATAAAATAATTGAATAGTAATTATCTTTGTAACAATTATTGAGTAGTGCCTTCTTACGTAAGAATCAATAATTGGTGCAATACCATGTGCTACTGTGTTTTAACCACCGAGTATTTTAACAGTATTAACGGTAACAACTACGCCGTCATTTATAAATAACTTATATTTGTCGTTTTCTTCATCCAATTGCTTTTCGTTATGGGGCCCACACAAGGCTGCGTCGTCGTACTGATAATCCTGACAAAAAGAATATTCCGCGCGCGTGGAACAGCAGTGGACATTGCTTTGACTAATAGTTTGACTTTATTTTAGGAGTTTATGGGAAGTCTATTTGGATTAGGATTTGTGGAATTGGGCAAGTAAATATAAATTGATTCTTTTTATTGAATTAGCACTCTATTCTACAGAAAGGGGAGATTGATAAAGGAGGAAGAACAGATCTGAAGGCTTGAAACTTGGAGTTCTTCTTCTTCTTTATTCTTTTAAATTGTGTAACTCATTAAGGATGATTTATCAATTATTTATGGTTTTTATTTCCGTCATGAACTAATTCCTTTTATTAATTTTCCAATGTAACCTTTTATGGTTATGAATTGATTATCTAATTTATTCCAATTATTTATTTTGAAGTGAATTGTTCATCATGCCTTGTATTTATTGATTAATTATCTGGCCAATAATTACCGTGTTACTCTAGAAGGAATCGAGAGAGGAATTCTAGAGTTAGAATCAAGGAGGTGACATGTGACTTAGTTATTTGCACAAGTGAATAATTAGGTTTGTGAATAGAATGAGAATATCTATTTGCCGCATTTAACATAAAAGGAATTGGGTTTATAACGAGTTTAATTCAATTATTTTGCATAGAGACATAGCAAAATTAATCTGGGTTAAATAGAAGGCAATTGATCACTCGAGAGAGGGCTTTTGGCATTTGAGAATTCCTGTTAACAATTCAGTAGATATAATAATTGGGATAATTGGATAATTGATTTAATAATCATAATTGGGGAAATTGGAGCCTTAATTGTCATTTATCTGCATTCAAACAATTCTTGATTTGTTCTTTGTTTTCTTTTAGAATAATTTCTTGCTTTATTAAAATTAGTTTTCTTAGTTTTAAAAATCACAATTTTTGGTTGTTTAAATAAAATTGAATTGATACAGTACTAGTAGTTGGAGTTTATTAATTGGAATTCTCTGAGGGATCGACACTCTAATTTATCACTATATTACTTGTTGATCGTGTATACTTGCATGTTTGCTTTGATTATGAAATAAACCAACAAGTTTTTGGCGCCATTGCCGGGTACTTCTTTGTTAATATTAATTCCATATTAGTTATAATCAATTCGGTCTTAATTTAAACGTTACTTATTTTTCTTCTTGTCTTTGCAGGAATTCTTTGCAAGTGTATGCTCACTAGATCAAGGGCGAGAAAGGAACTTTTTCCTTATACAGACAAGATTGAAAGGAAGTTTCAGAAAGCGCAATCGACTAGTGAGGCACCACCCAAGGAAGAAAAACTGGCAGAATAAGAAATTCCAGTGAACATGGCAGGGAACGATCAGAAATCACTTCGGGACTATGCCATGCCGAATGTCACGGATATTCAGTCGAGTATTAGGAGGCCGACAATCAATGCTAACACCTTTGAGATCAAACCAGCAACCATTCAAATGCTTCAGAATCAATGTCAGTTTGGGGGTATTTCATTAGATGATCCGAATGAGCACATCTTAAGTTTCTTGGAAGTTTGCGACACCTTCAAATTCAACAACGTGTCAGAAGATGCTATAAGGTTGAGAATGTTACCATTTACCTTGATAGATAAAGCACGAAGTTGGTTACACTCTCAGCCTTCGGACTCAATCCTCACTTGGGATGACTTAGCTCAAAAATTTTTAGCTAAGTTTTTCCCACCAGCAAAGTCAGCAAAACTACGGAATGATATTCATACCTTCGCACAGTTTGATTCAGAATCATTGTATGAGGCGTGGGAAAGGTTTAAGGATATGCTCCACAAGTGCCCACACCATGGAATTCCACAGTGGATGCGATTGGGGATATTTTGTGATGGTTTACAAGCATCCACGAGGGCAAGTATTGATGCAGCAGCAGGAGGAGCGATTATGTCTAAAAATTTAGACGAGGCATATCACTTGTTAGAAATGATGGCCACCAACAACTATCAGTGGCCCATGACAAGGACTAATCCTCCAAAAACAGCAGGAAAGTATGATGTGGATGCGATAACATCATTACAAGTGCAAATGACTGTAATGGCTAAGCATATAGAATTATTGCGTCCACAATCCACTCAGAAGGTAGCGATGGTTTGTGAAATATGTGCTGGGGGTCATACTACGGATCAATGTGCCATAAATGCTAATGCAGCACAGTATGTGGGGAGTTATAGTCGGTCTACTTAGCCTTATCCGAATCAAAATGCATATAATCCGGGGTGGAGAAATCATCCGGGGTTTTCACGGAGTAACAACCAAGCTGCAGAACAAGCGCCGAGACAACAAAATAATTTCGGGTTTCAAAACCAGACACAACAACCTGTGCGAAAAGCAAGTTGGGAAGAAGCCTTGGAAGATTTGTTAAAGCAACTGAGAAAAGGAGTGAGGAGAGTGATAAGAGATTTAATCAAATGGAGCTAAGTATACAAAGTCAGAATGCATCAATCAAAAATCTGGAAAATCAAATGGGACAAATGGCACATGCATTGAATAACCGACCACTTGGAACACTTCCGAGCTACACCGAGAAAAACCCGGGCAGAGATGATCATTGTAAGGCGGTAACTCTACGAAGTGGAAAAGAACTACAAGAGTCAGTCACGGATAGGGAAAAGGAGGATAAGGCATCAATTGAAACAGAGGAAGTGGTGGAGACCGAAAAAGCGCCAAGATGAGACCTTCATGTGCAGTAAAAATTCGAGAACCAACCAAAGATAATGCCTCCCAAACCAGATCCGCAGAGATTTCGTAAATCCAAGTTGGATAAGAAGTTCTCACAATTTTGGATATCTTCAAGAAGTCAGATATCAACATCCCCTCGGCCAAGCCTTGGAATGTATGCCGAAGTTACGCGAAGTTTATGAAGGAGGTTTTGTCGAGGAAGAGGAAATTGGGTGAATTCGAAACAGTAGCATTGACCGAAGAATGCACTGCCATTATTCAAAATAAGTTACCGCAAAAGCTCAAGGATCCAGGTAGCTTTAATATACCGTGTGAGATTGGAAATCAGTTTTCGGGACGAGCATTATATGATTTAGGGGCCAGTATAAATCTAATGCCATTATCCGCTCTACGACGGGATTCGGACTTCGTGCTCCACGCCCAATAAATATCGGTTATGACTAATAGCGGATAGATCGGTTACATATCCACGAGGTATTATTGAAGATGTGCTAGTAAAAGTTGATAAATTTATCTTTCCTGCGGATTTCTTTATTCTGGATTGTGAAGTGGACAGTGAAATCCCGATCATTCATTGGCGACCATTTTTGGCAACAGGTAGAACATTGATTGATGTTCAAAAAGGTGAATTGACAATGCGAGTTAAAGATCAACAGGTCACCTTTAACGTTTTCAAGTCAATGTCTTACCCAAAAGAAAAAGGTGAATGTATGCGGGTTGATGTCATCGAGGAATTAGTGAATCATAAATTCAGCACAACTTATTCGGAGGACCCACTTAAATCTATTTTGCTCGGGACAGACGAATATGGTATTGAAGAGGATATCAAATATGTCAAATGGCTAGACACACCATCAGTCTTTCGGAAGAGCACTCAATCTTTCGACACCATAGAGAGGTCCGAAGCGGAAGGTAAAAAGTTCAAACCCTCAATAGAAGAGCCACCGGTGCTGGACTTAAAGTCATTACCATCCCATCTGCAGTATGCTTATTTGGGAAAAGATGATACCCTACCAGTGATTGTTTCAACAGATTTGATCGACACTTAAAAAAAGGAGAAACCGCTACGGGTCTTCATGAGAATTCAAAACAAAGAATGGGTGGACTATAGCGGACATTCGAGGTATTAGCCCATCATTCTCAGATGCATAAAATCTTAATGGAAGAGGGGGCAAAACCAATCATCGAGATGCAAAGAAGGCTAAACCCCATCATGAAGGAGGTGGTGAAAAAGGAAATTATAAAGTGGTTGGATGCTGGCATTATTTACCCGATCTCAGATAGTTCATGGGTAAGTCCTGTACAATGCGTACCAAAGAAAGGGGGTATGACAGTGGTGAAGAATGAAGCTAATGAGCTCATCCCTACTCGAACAGTTACAGGATGGAGAATATGCATGGACTACTGCAAGCTAAATAAAGCCACACGCAAGGATCACTTCCCCTTGCCATTCATTGATCAGATGTTGGATAGGCTAGCTGGACATCAGTTCAATTATCTCTTGGATGGTTATTCTGGATATAATCAAATTGTCATAGCACTGGAGGATCAAGAGAAAACGACATTCACATGCCCATACGATATGTTTGCATTTCGGCGTATGTCTTTTGGTTTATGCAATGCACCAGCAACCTTTCAATGGTGCATGATGGCAATCTTCTCCGATATGGTTGAGAAAAATTTGGAGGTATTTATGGACGATTTTTCTGTGTTCGGTGATAGCTTTGATCTTTGCCTGAAAAATCTAATTTTAGTGTTGAATCGTTGCGTGGAAACTAATCTGGTTCTCAATTGGGAAAAATGTCACTTTATGGTGAAAGAAGGGATTATTCTAGGCCATAAGGTTTCTGCAGCAGGGTTAGAGGTGGATAAGGCGAAGATAGAGACTATTAAAAAATTACCTCCTCCATTATCAGTGAAGGGAGTCCGGAGATTCTTGGGGCATGCAGGTTTCTATAGACGCTTCATCAAAGATTTTTCACAAATTTCAAAACCTTTATGTTCCCTGTTGGAGAAAGATGTCCTTTTCAAAATGGATCAGTCATGTATCGAGGCATTCAAGATTTTAAAGAAGAAGTTGGTATCTACTCCGATCATTGTGGCGCCCGATTGGTCTTTACCATTCGATTTGATGTGCGACGCCAGCGACTATACAGTGGGAGCTGTATTGGGACAACGTCACGACAAGATCTTTCACACAATCTACTACTCCAGCAAAATGTTGACAGACGCTCAGTTGAACTACACAACCACCAAAAAAGAACTACTTGCAGTTGTGTTTGCCTTCGACAAATTCAGAGCATATCTCATTGGGACCAAGGTCATTGTCTACACAGATCATTCTACAATCAAATATTTGATCGAAAAGAAGGATGCCAAACTGAGGTTAATACGGTGGGTGTTACTGCTGCAAGAATTTGATTTGGAGATCCGGGATAGAAAGGGTACAGAAAACCAAGTGGCGGATCATCTTTCGTGGTTGGAAAATACAGAGGTACAGAGCCAAGACAATGCACTGATTAACGAGAAATTTTCGAATGAACAACTTCTCCGAGTAACCACAACACTACCTTGGTATGCTGATTATGTGAACTATGTGGTTGCTAAGGTGTTACCACCGGATTTGAACTCACAACAACGAAAGAAATTCCTCCATGACGTGAAGCAGTACTATTAGGATGAACCGTTATTGTTTATAGCCTGTGCAGATCAAATGATTCGACGATGTGTGCCACATGAAGAGATGGACAGCATATTAGGTCATTTCCACTCATCAGACTATGGAGGTCATTATTCCGGTGATCGAACTGCGGCCAAGGTGTTACAATCAGGATTTTACTGGCCTTTGTTATTCACAGATGCGTATCTCTATGTGCTAAATTGTGATCGATGCCAACGCGTAGGTAATATCTCCAAGCGAAATGAAATGCCACTCAACTCTATATTGGAGGTAGAACTGTTCGATGTTTGGGGAATCAATTTCATGGGACCGTTCCCCTCATCTTTTAATAATCAGTATATTTTGTTGGCGGTGGATTATGTTTCCAAATGGGTAGAAACCGCAGCTTTACCCATAAATGATGCCAAAGTTGTTCTTCTATTCTTAAAGAAGAATAGCATCACACGATTTGGGACTCCCCGGGCAATAATAAGTGATGAGGGAACGCATTTCTGTAATAAGCAATTCACAAAATTGTTGGTGAAGTATGGGGTTCGTCATAAAATCGTAGCTGCGTATTATCCCCAAACTAATGGCCAAGCTGAGGTTTCGAATAGGGAGGTCAAGAGAATTCTGGAAAAGGTGGTCGATCCGTCACGAAAAGATTGGTCTTTACGTCTTGACGATGCTCTATGGGCATATCATACAGCATACAAGAATCCGATCCGCATGTCACCTTATCGAATGGTTTACGAAAAGGCGTGCCACCTCCCAGTCGAGCTAGAACATAGTGCACACTGGGCCATTCGGAAGCTCAATTTCAATGTACAAGCAGCGGGTGAGAAAAGGTTGCTGCAGCTCAACGAGATGGATGAATTCCGATTCAACGCCTATGAAAACGCAAAACTCTACAATAAGAAAGTCAAAGCTTGGCATGATAAGAAAATTCTTGACAGGACGTTTGAACCGGGCCAACAAGTCTGGCTTTTCAATTCTCGACTGTGGTTATTCCCTGGAAAACTGAAATCTCATTGGTCGGGACCTTTTAAAGTCGTGTCTGTTGCACCACATGGTAACATCGAGATCAAAAAACCAAATTCAAATTGCACATTCAAGGTTAACGGTCAAAGACTCAAACATTACTGGAGTGGACCCATTGAACGTCAAACTACGGTCATGAACCTCTCCGACCTAGTGGAAAATTGAGCATACCAGCAAAGTCGGGCCGATGACAGTAAACCAAGCGCTTATTGGGAGGCAACCCAATCATTTTATATTTTATTTTATTTTTATTTTTATTTTTAGTTTATTTTATTTTATTTTATTTTATTTTATTTTCTTTAGTGCATATCATTTCTCTATTTTAGTATAAGGTAGTAGAGCTAGTCAACATTTTGGGTGATTGAGTCTTGAGTTGTATCATGGTTGCATAGCCTTATTTACTTAATCTCAATTTGCAGGTTGGAGAATATGTGCTTGACTCTTGAAGTCATGGCAGCTCAGCGCCCCGGCGCTCAGATTACACAAGACCATAGTGCCCCGGCGCTATGCCTTCACACCAGCTACTGTACTCAAGCGCCCCGGCCCTCCATTTAAACTAGACTCCAACGCCCCGGCGCTAGGGAGTTCTTGAAGCTACGGATCACCAGCGCTCCGGCGCTGAATATTGCTTATTCCCGGCGCTTATGCTACCCTGGCACGCCCGACCCGAGCCCTCACCTGCACAAATGCCTTTGCGCTTGTTTCAAGTCTTAGCCCACTTCCCTGCCTGGGGGGGATTCTGTAGTCCTACACGTTTGTAAACTGTTGAACAGTTACTTCTATTATTCCTTTTACTTAGCACGTCTCCACCCCTCCTTCTCATACATGACTTTTCTTCTCTCAATTGGTAACACCGAAAATTGTAAGCGTTGTCCATACAATTCTAGGGATAAGTTCCTGCTATAGTGCAATAATTCTCATCTCTCTAACGATCATTTACCAAGGTATGTTGTATGCTATAAATCCATTTTTGTGCAACAAGCATGGTTATTGATGTAATTCGTGAGTGTTCTTCATCCGGATATACATCATCCTTCATTTAGAAATAAGGGTTCATGTTTCTATATTGCATAATGGCTATAATTTGCTCACTTGTAAGTAGTGATTGCATTCATGGGATATTTTTGACAAATAAGAGGTATGAATTGATAGCAACTTAGTGAGATTCTAAGTAATTTATGAGTTGCCTCTTACATGTTTGATGAATTGCCTAAGTTAATGATCATGTCCAAATTCAAACATATCAAGCCTACATGCACATTGTTTGTGGCCTACCTTAGCACCGTCATACCATCAAACTGTTGTCTACACAATCATAGTTTTATGGGAAGATTTACATGGTATTGATGCATACTCTAGAACATGTTGTTTTGCACGACACACTTTGTGAACGACTTATGCATGTTGCTCTCAAAATGCAGAATTTTAATAGTACAAGAACCTATTCGATATGTTGCCATCCTCATACTTCATCCCCAACCTTGTACTCAACATGTACACATATTATAAAGTTTGGGGGTAAAGTCATACATAAGTTTATCCACACTCAAATTCTGACAATGCTAATACATAAATATGTTTGTAATTGCAGAATTTCTGACATGACATCCAAACGTCAGCGTGGTGAAGGTTCAGGAACCACTTCAACTCCACCGCCAAAATTTGACAGCCACCGTTTTGTCAGTCTTGCGGCTCAGGAACAATACAACCGCATGGCTACTCGATCATTAGACTCGGAACGTGGGTTGAGACCAGATTAATCAAAGGATGGCGACATGGCAGTCATAATAGCTGAGAGGAACTGGTTCACAGTCACCGCGCAGCCCGATCCAGCGGTGATTGCAGTTGTGAATGAATTTTACGCCAACGTGCCCGAGCATGATCACTACGGGGTATTTGTAAGGGGCAAGACAGTCGAAATTGGCGAAGAGGACTTCAATGGGTGCTATCAATTGCCACTAAAGGGATTGAATGACGAATACGCACGGTTTGTGAGTGATGGGCCAGATTATGAGCAGATAATTCATGAGCTTTGTTAGCCGGGCACTACATGGACAGTACATGAACCCGAAAGCATGACTTTCCCACTCGCGAATCTCAGCTTATATGGGAAGGCATGGTATGCGTTCATTTACGCAAAACTCATGCCATGTACCCATGTGAGTCATGTTACCAGGGAACGTGCAGTGCTTCTATACTCCATAATCAAAGGATTTAAAATTGATGTAGACCATCTCATTCTGCAATCTGTCCTCCGAGCCTCTCGCGGAGGAACCACTAGAGGGTTACCACATTCGTCTCTCATCTGCGTATTATGTGCTAAGTTCGGAGTTAAATGGAAGTCAGACGAGATGATCCAAACGCCTATGCCAGTGCTGGACCATAAGTTGATAAGTAGATACAAAGTATGGACTGGTGGAGCAAATCACCCTAGGGGATTGGGTTTCATAATTCCCCAAGCCGAACAATCTCAAGCTCCACCACCCCAGGCTCAACCTACTTATGGTCCCTCGTCTGCAGCTTATCGAGGTGTGGTTCCCGAAGCTGTCCAAAGAGAAGTTAATGGGTGGTTCTACAATATTGAAGCCCAAAATGTCCGCCTGTCTGAACGCCAAGATGTGATCTATAAATACTTGGTTGATCAATTTCTGTGAAAGAGATGAATGCGATGAACGCCCATTTGTTTCCGGTGTTAGCCTCAGCCAGTTCCCGACTGCCCCAATCCTGCCAGTTTTTCCCCCTTCTGATCTAGAGATGAGCGAGGATGACGATGCTCCACTCGAGGCTTAGGCTCATCAGGGAAGTCCTCTGTTTTATTTTGTTTTATCTCTTGCATGAGGACATTGCTCTAGATAAGTTTGGGGGTAGTTATTTAGTGTTATTTTTATTTGCATGAGTAAACTGTGTTTGTTAATAGTTTGTGGATGTTTTAATTTGTATATATGTTGCATTTAAGATTGCATGTATTTCCAGCTTTTTATAGTGAGTATATTTGAAGGCCAATGATGAACTTAAAATTGCATGAACAAGTCTACTAAGGATTGTTGAGTCAGTAATATGATGTTCTTGACATGATTTGAATCTCTATCTGTTTGACACTGATATTTCAAGGATAGCACATTTGGAAAGATGACCATGTTAGCTATGATAGTTTAAATGGATAGATAATAGAGGTCTAAAGGATGAATGCTAGTGAAATAAAAGAGCAAGTTAAATAGTTAGTGAAGACTGAATTTAGATATGAACTCAAGTTTGGGGGAAAAATATATGGAGTATATAAGCTAATAATAATAATAATAATAAACACAGCGTGCTTGTCTAGTTTTGTGGCCTTTGTTACTTGATTAAGTAAGCCCGAGGGGATTGTCTCTACACCTAGCGTCCTATGGTCTTAATGGCTTGGGAGTCGTTGGTCGAAAGCTTGTTAAGGTAGCATTGAAAAGCCTAAGGGAATAAGACAATGCATAGTCATGAGAAAAAAATAATAATAATAAAGCGGGAAAAGTGCAAAATGCCCCCGTCTAACAAAAAATTTAAATAATAAGCATAAGTATTTCATGTTGACCCCTGAATTTTGGTGATTGTTTAATTTCAGTTGAATATAGTTTATTTGATGAACTCTTGAGTTGAACTGTATGAAGCTTTTTATGAACTTTATTATCTTTTAGCTTTTTGCTTTACATTGGTTAGCATGGTTGTTGAACACACACTCACAATATCAGTAATAATAGATTTGGATTGATTGATTGTTGGGATATTGTTGATCTGTTTTAACATGAGGTATTAGCATGTTTTTGTGATTTTTCTGAGGCCTATGGATATTCGTCAAATATTGAATTGCTGGAATTAAGGTCATTTAGTTAGTTTGCATTTGTATGAGGTTTAGTTATTCGTGTTGGTTGTGTTTTGTTGCTTGAGGACACGCAACGATTTAAGTTTGGGGGTATTTGATGATTGGGTAAAATACCCATGAATTAGATATACTCGAGTTTAGATTTGTGTATTCTCGAGTCGTTTAGTATCGTGTTTATTGTGTTTTTGTGTTGTTGTGCAGTTTTGGGGCATTTTGGAAGCTGTTGGGTTGAAAAGGGCAAGAGAAAACTACTTCACTTCACCTAGCCGGGGTACCGCTTCCAAGAGTTAAAACCAAATGCTTGGGAGTCTGGTCTTGGTACTGCTCGACTTGGATCAATGGCGATGGAAAATGATGGACATTGCTTTGACTATTAGTTTGACTTTGTTTTAGGAGTTTATAGGAAGTCTATTTGGATTAGGATTTGTGGAATTGGGCAAGTAAATATAAATTGATTCTTTTTATTGAATTGGGACTCTATTCTACAGAAAGGGGAGATTGATAAAGGAGGAAGAGCAGATCTAAAGGCTTGAAACTTGGAGTTCTTCTTCTTCTTTATTGTTTTAAATTGTGTAACTCATTAAGGATGATTTATCAATTATTTGTGGTTTTTATTTCCGTCATGAACTAATTCCTTTTATTAAGATTCCAATGGAACCTTTTATGGTTATGAATTGATTATCTAATTTATTCCAATTATTTATGTTGAAGTGAATTGTTCATCATACCTTGTATTTATTGATTAATTATCTGGCCAATAATTATCGTGTTACTCTAGAAGGAATCGAGAGAGGAATTCTAGAGTTAGAATCAAGCAAAGGTGACATGTGACTTAGTTATTTGCACAAATGAATAATTAGGTTTGTGAATAGAATGAGAATATCTATTTGTCGTATGTAATATAAAAGGAATTGGGTTCAGAATGAGTTTAATTCAATTGTTTTGCATAGAGATATAACAAAATTAATTTGGGTTAAATAGAAGGCAATTAATCACTCGAGAGAGGGCTTTTGGCATTTGAGAATTTTTGTTAACAATTCAGTAGATATAATAATTGGGATAATTGGATAATTGATTTAATAATCATAATTGGGGAAATTGGAGTCTTAATTGTCATTTATCTGCATTCAAACAATTCTTGATTTGTTCTTTGTTTTCTTTTAGAATAATTTCTTGCTTTATTAAAATTAGTTTTCTTAGTTTTAAAAATCATAATTTTTGGTTGTTTAAATAAAATTGAATTGATACAGTACTAGTAGTTGGAGTTTATTAATTGGAATTCTCTGAGGGATCGACACTCTAATTTATCACTATATTACTTGTTGATCGTGTATACTTGCACGTTTGCTTTGATTGTGAAATCAACCAACATATACATTAATTAAAAGCCGTCTAAGCTACTTGATCCAGCTAGACACAGATTTAGAAATATTGTTGATCATGATAGAACGTTATTGTATCCAACTAGATTATTTTGGTTCGGATTCCAGACTAAGTATGAACATCCCGAACATGGGAAAACTTTTGTGCACCTAACGTGGATAGAGTGAACGATGATATCGTTCTTGTATGTAGTATTTCTCAATACAGGGCGCATTGGGATGATCACCCTCGTGCGTATGAAGTTCTGCTAAACCTTAGCGAAAATTAAAAATAATGTTTATAGTCTGTCGAATACTCTCCAGTTATAGTCAGTACGTAGTTTAAAAAATTTGAGATAGATTTGGTATGTTGTTATTATTGGTTCAACTTACTTCACAACTGTTGAGTCGTCGTTGAAGAGTTATTCAAAGAAAACATTTAATTCTTTCAGCTAATATATATTGTTGTTATTACTTACTGGGCAATCAAATGCTCATTCTTGCTTTAAATTTAAATGTTTTCAGCTAAGCATGATCAACCGAAATGTTCAGGTCAGAACAAGGGAAAAGGAAAGCAATCAGAATAATCCTATGTTATCTTTTGTAATAGTAAAACAATATTAAGACAATGATATTTATTATCTATCATGTAATGTATTGTAGTAAAGGTTGTGTACTTGGGATTAGAGTTTGATATATGTAAATTAAGTTTGATATTTATATTATTGATATTATTATTCGTATTGTTCCGCTCATAGAAATAGTATCGTAAAGCACCGAGTTCGGGTTTCAAGTACCCGAGTTTGGGGGCGTTACAAGTTGGTATCAAAGATTTATGGGTTAGAAACCTTAGGTGGGACAAACCTTAGGCTATAAACTTAGAATAGAGGGAAACGTTTCAAATATAAATAACTCATTTAGAGTTTAAAAGGAGATGAATTGAATAAATTCATCGTTAAACAAAATAAAAGATAACTTGTATAAAATTATTAATTGATGTGTGTATATACTACGTGTAAATCAAGATAGTTTGGTGTAGATGTCAGATAGAAAGAATTAGGATATCCTTAGATCATAAAGAAGGATTCAACCTCCATATCCGAGCTAATATCAAAGTAAATAGCTGAATTAGAGGCTCACTTTGAAAACAACCCTAATGAGGTGATTATACTGAAAAGGTATTACCAGACCCAGGAATGATAGTATAACTAATAGGTAGAATATAGTTAAAGGATACAAGATCAAGCTCGAGTTATTGAACTCATATGTTAGTGGTGAGTTCTTAAACTCATAATGTGTGGAAGTTTTGACGAACTAGGTATAGTTACGTGAGAATGGATTATTGAAGATAATAGAAATATATAGAATGTTAAGCAATTAATCCTTAGTGAAGGCGTAAGAAATAAGTAGTATTAGTGTTACTTTAATGTGTATGATTCTATGATATGTATATGATAAGTATATAGGTGTAAAGTAATATTATCAACTTCTGCATAAGTTGTGGCAACGATTCCCGACTTTTGTGTCAGAAAGGGATAACGAATGTTTAAAGCGGTATATGATATGCTATGAAAAGTACGATAAATTAGTTAAATGAACATGATCTTATTTAATCAGATAATGTTGCCAAGACATAAATGAAACCAAAAGGCAGAAGAACTTGTCAACAAAGCTGGAGGACAACCAGACCCGACACAAAATTTGGCGAATGTGGACGTTCAAGCTATGCAGAATGGATTACCAGCCGTGGGAAATCAGCCAGATAATCAATCAACAAACTTCAAAGACTTCAAGGCAATCGAACCGCCAAGATTTAGAGGATCAACTGACCCTGTAGAGATGTTTGTGACAGATAGAGTAACGGATGGGCAAAAGACAGCTTTTGTCACCTATACGATGAAAGAGGAGGCAAATTTTTGGTGGGAAGCAAATCAAGCTAGAGCCGGAGAAGAAAATAGTGGCAGTAAGACTGGGAAAAGAAAAGGAGATAATTTCGAGAATACCAAAAGTAGACCAGGAGGTGGAAAGAAACAAGTTGCGCAGTGTGGAAATTGCGGAAAAAATCACTTGGAAAAGTGTCTTAAGGGTAAGTCTGCGTGTTACAAGTGTGGGCAGGAGGGACATATCTCTCCCAACTGCCCCAATTCAAGGATGAACAGAGGGTGTTTCATGTGTGGATCAACGACGCATAAGGTAAAGGACTGTCTGAAAAAGGGAGGGGGTACATGGAGTACGAATAAAGGAAAAGGCAGCGAGACTCTAGTGATAGTGGAACCAACTTCAACAAACAAGCCAACAGAATCAACCGCAAGAGTCTTCAATATGACAGTCTAGTATACGGTGGCAGCTGAGAATGCAACTTCAGGTATTATTCATATAACTTGTATATTTTTATATACATGATTTTCCAATATATAATAAATTATTTTATAAATAAATTTTGAAGGAAGAATTTGAGTTCTTTTAGGAATCGAACTTCCGTTTAATCAGATAGACAAGCTATAATGTTGAATAGTTAAAGATTGGTTCGATCAAATCTGATCGAGATCTATTTGAAATGACTGTGTATGCTATATACCCTTTTAAGTATGAGTTTTAAAACGGTGATTTCGGGGACAGAATCCTTATAAGGGAGGGTGAATGTAATAACCCGATATTTTTATATAAATAATTAAGAAATTTTGCACATAATTTTTTTTTTTAAAGATAAAAATGTGTGCCAAGTAATGTGTATGTATATATGTGATAAATAAAATTTATTTATTACATGAATAGTTTCAAATAATTTTATTTTAGGATTATTGCTCATTATCAGATATATAATTATAATAATTAATTTTATAGTAGAAATGTCTTTATTATTTATTTTCAATGAAAATATGATTTTTATATTATTTAAATAATATATGAAATGATAATTAGAATTATTATAATTACTATTTTATTATATGAATTTTTGTTCAAATTATTTAAGTTAATTATTTTAACTTAATTAATAATGTTATATATAAAAGATAATCAGATATAGAATCCAAACCCTAATTTTGGATTTTGAGCTATGAATGAGACTAATAATATTATATTAAATATAATATTATTTTTCAGTGTTATAAATATATATTATATGTGTTGGTCAATTATGGTGTTTATGTTAGGTTTTCGTGAAAATCAAAGTAGCAATCAAATTACAAAACGTAGCGGAAGCGAGATAAAATCAGATTTTAAAATTTTTCACAAACCAATTACCCGGATCATCCTTTATGCATATTATTAATTAAACGAAGAATAAGAAATTATGAAATCATACCCTTGTAGAAACGAGCTTCCTCGTGCACGCAGTTCACCTCCTACTTCTCATGATCTCCTTGAATCTAGGGTAGATTCCTTCCTTTGATTAATGTAAGCCACCCAAGTGTGTGGCCTATATAGTGATCCACCAAGGAAGAGGAATTTTTCAAGAAGAAGGGATTTGGCTCAAACCCTAGTTTTTCCTATCTGAATAAGAAAAAGGGTGTACTCTCCAAATATTGGAATTACGTATATTTCATATCTAATATAAGACTCCTCTTATAAAGATATTATGTAACCCTATTTTCATTAAAATAAGGTATTATTTATTTAATTAAACTCTTTTAATTAAATGGGCTCCCTAATCCTATTAGGGATAATTAGTTAAACTCCTTTAACTAATTTTCTTTCCTAATCCAATTAGGAATAAATGAGAGTACTAATATTAAATTAATTCCTAAACCTTTTAGAAATTAAAATAATAATTATTATAATAATATTAATAAGACTCCTCTTATTAATTTATATTTAATATTTCTAAAATATTAAATAATAAATATTAAGCTATTTAATTTATTCTATCACCATAGATTAAATTAAATATACTTAATATATTATTACAATTATGCCATTAACTTCTTAAATAATTATTCTTCCTTTTATGGTGTGACCCTTTAGGTTCTCCATATTAAACCTAGGTTGTGAATAAATCAATTAGAACAATTCTAATCTCATTTAAATAAATAAATTAAACAAATAATTTATTTAAATAAATAATATTTATTCTACAATAGGATAAGCCTCCCTAGCGATCAACGACTTTCCGGATAATATAGATTTCAACATTAATCATAAAAGAACCTTTGAGTAAATAGTTACCAGTATAATTCAATCCTTTCACCATACAATGTCCCAATTAAATATAAGACATGGAATTCATCACAAGTCTTATTTTATTTAATTATATGTATTTCAATTCCAAAATGAATAACTCCTAATGAATGCAAATTAGAAACTACTTTCTAATTTCATTCCACCTCGCCAAGGATTCTGGGTTGTCATTTATCGAATCACATAGGACATCTCTCCTTTTTACTAGAAGTGGTAGATTCTTTATTGATCATTCATTATCTTCATATATAACTTATTACACCCAAGCATACCCTTTGATATACTCTAAGAGTCTTAAGGAATAAGTCAAAGTGTAATTCATTATATATAAGATACTATGTCGATCTCAAGTCTAAGGATCATTTGTATTTACTATCATCACTACAGAATTCCTATCGACGGTAAGTAAAACTCCATTAGGTATTCCTTAGCGAGTCAACGCTCAAATTGAACTTATTCTCTAATAAGCACCTACATACTTGCTTTAGTGTTCCACACAAATGATCATGAGATCAATCATCCTCATCCAATGAGCAAGCAACGTATGTACCAATCTATCCGGATTCACTAATCCCCTATTTAGTAATCCAATGATTGGGAACTATTTTAGTTTTAAGCTTTCTAAGAATTTAGATCTCATTAGAATGATCATCATCATTATTCTAAAAGCGTTGCTTAAAACTATGGGTTTATCACATATTATTAAAACAAACACCATGTAGATAATAAATGCCTTTAATAAATAATTCTTTTATTAATAAATAAATAAGATTGATTACACAAGATATGCTTTATCATCATACATGATTGGCTTGTATGCATAATACTTTCAATCTCCCACTTGCACTAAAGCCAATCGCCGTGGTATCTCATACCCATCTTCTCTAAGTGACGATCAAACCGCTTTTGTTGTGTTAACGCTTTAGTAAATGGATCTGCAATATTGTCTTGAGAGTCCACACGCTCCAGGGTGACGTCTCCTCTTTTAATGATCTCTTTGATCAAATGAAATCGCCGCAACACGTGTTTGGATTTCTGATGAGACCTGGGTTCCTTAGCTTTGCAATGAATAGCTCCAATGTGTTGTCACAGAATAAAAAGGCTCGGTCCTTTAATGCTAGGAACCACACCAAGTTTCAGAATGAACTTCTTCATCCAAACAGACTTCCTTTGCAAACTTCACTTGCGCTATGTACTATGCATGCCTCTGTTCATTGAATCAAGAATCGTTTGTTGCTTGGAACTTTTCCAACTCATCGCGCCACCATTTAAGGTAAACACATACCTCAAACGGTTATCGTCATCTTGGTCTGTTTGAAAACATGAGTCCGTGAAGCCCTCTAGTTTTAATTCGGACTCCACCGAGACAAGAAATACATCCTTAGTTCCTCTTAAGTACTTTAGGATATTTTTTACTGCCTTCCAGTGTTCTTCTCCTGGATTCGACTGATATATGCTTGTTACACTAAGTGCATGAGCGACATCTGGTCTAGTACATATCATTCCGTACATGATAGATCCTATTGCTGAAGCATAAGGAATCTTACTCATACGGTTTCTCTCCTCAGGTGTCTTTGGGGCTTGTTTCTTGGAGAGATGTATTCCATGGCTCATCGGCATGAGACCTCTTTTGGAATCTTCCATGCTAAACCTTTTTAGCATCATGTCAATGTACGTTCCTTGGGATAAGCCAAGCATCCTATTAGATCTATCTCTATAGATCTTTATCCCCAAAATATAGGATGCTTCTCCCAAGTCCTTCATGGAGAAGTGTTTAGATAAACGTGATTTTAATTGTTCATAAAGATAGGAATATCATTCCCTATCGGTAATATATCATCAACATATAATACAAGGAATGAAATAGCGCCCCACTAACCTTCTTGTACACACATGGTTCATCCTCATTTTTGATAAAATCAAACTTTTGATTGTCTCATCAAAACGGATGTTCCACCCACGAGAAGCTTGCTTTAATCCATAAATGGATCGTTGTAGCTTCTGACTTGATTTGTTCCAACCTTTAAAACAAATCCCTCCGGTTGTGTCATATACACATCCTCCTCAAGTTTCCCATTGAGGAAGGCCGCTTTTCACGTCCATCCGCCGATTTCGTAGTCATGGTAAGTCGCAATCGCAAGCAAAATCAGAATGGACTTGAGCATCACTCTTTGGTGAGAAGGTTTCGTCATAGTCGACTCCTTGTCTTTGTTTGAAACCTTTTGCAACCTGGGGGCTTTATAGGTCTCTACCTTCAAAATGCTGCTCCGATCTTTCTTTTAAAGACCCATTTACACCCAATAAAGCTTAATGCCTTGGTGGTGAGACCAAAGTCCATACTTGGTTCTCATACATGGAGTCCATCTCGATTTCATGGCTTCTTGCCATTTCTCACAGTCTTTACTACTCATAGCCTGCTCAGAATTCAATGGATTATCATCATCTATGATCGCACCTCATTGTCATCTTCTATGACAAGTCCATACCTGTCCCGGTATCTTTGGTACTCTTCCGATTCTGAATAGGGTGTGGTATGTATGAATCTCTACTTGATTAGGTACCTCACTTTGATCTCAGTAGTATTTTGTGGTTCTTGAACTTCTTCAAGATATATCTTACTCCCATCGACCCCTTCAAGGATAAACTCCTTTTCCAAGAAATGCATGTTTCGCAACAAACACCTTTTGATCACTTTGGATGATAGAAATAATACCCCGATGTTTCTTTAGGGTATCCCACAAATCTACATTTGTCGATCTAGTCTGCAGACTTATCGCTTTCAAACTTTTGACATAATTTGGACAACCCCAAGTCTTAACATGCTTAAGATTTGGTTTCCTCCCATCCATAACTCATATGGGGTCTTGGGGACGGATTTTATAGGTACCTTGTTAAGTACGTGATGCAAATTTGACTCTAGGCATATCCCCGTAAGGAAACCTGGAAGGTCAGTAAAAACTCATCATAGATCGAACCATGTCCAACAATGTTCGATTTCTCCTTTCGAGATACACCATTCATTTGTGGCGCCCCGGTGGAGTCCATTGTGAGATTATACCATTTTCTTTTGAGACAATTGAGAAACTCACCACTTAAGTATTCTCCTCCTCGATCGATCGAAGAATCTTAATACTCTTACCGCTTTGCTTCTCAACTTCACTTCGAACTCTTTGAACTTTTCAAATGATTGATTTGTATTTCATTAAATACACATATCCAAATCTTGAGTGGTCATCAAGTGAATGTAATAAAATAAGAATACCCTCCTCGTATAAGGCCGTTGTCATAGGTCCACATACATCCGTGTGTACCAACGCTAACAACTCAGAACTCTTTCTCCTTTTCCACTAAAAGGAGATTTAGTCATTTTACCCATGAGACAAGATTCACAGGTTGGATATGATTCATAATCAGATAGCTCTAGGAGCCCATCTTTATGCAACTTGGATAATCTTGTCATTAATATAACCGAGTCTACACAGTGCCACATGAAGGTATAATTAACATCATCTCTTTTCCTTTTATTAGATTGTTCAATTTGAAATATATTTTCATGCAAGTCAAGTATATAAAGTCCATTTCGCAAATTACCAACACCATATAAAACATTATCATTATAAATGGAACAACTGTTGTTCTTTATTATAATATTAAAACCATCCATATCCAATACGAGAGATAGAAATAATGTTTCTAATGATATTTGGAACAAAATAACAATTATTTAAATTAATGAACTTGCTTCAGTAGGCAAGTGCTAAACAATAAGTCCCTACAACTAATGCAAAGAACCTTTGCTCCATTTCCTACCGTAGGGCGACCTCATCCTTGCTTAGCTTTCTACTTGACCGCGGTACCCCTCGCATATTATTACATATGTGAGAACCACATCCAGATCCAATACCCAAGTAGAAGATTGACTTTCGGAAAAATTAATTCCAATCATAAACAAACCTTGATTAGGATTCAAGCTTCTCCAAGCTTCTTACGCTTTTGTTCGCAAGATAATCCTTGCAGTTCCTCCAAATGACCCGCTTGTTGCAATGGAAGCAAATTCCTTTGCTAGTTGGATCGTGTTTCTTTTGATCCTTCACTTTCGCCTTTCCCTTAGCCTTCTTGGATTTCTTCCTTTGAGAAGATACCTTGGGCCTCTTCCTTTTCTTGGAAGAATCATCCACCAAGAAGACATGGTTCTTCTTGGATGGGAAGTGACCTTCAGTTAGCTTTTCAACATGTTAAGTAATTCGTGCAAGTCGACATCCAACTTATTCATGTGAAAATTCACAACAAATTATGAGAAGGTGCCCGGGAGTGACTGCAAGACTAAATCTTAACTCAACTCCCCATCCATGACGAACCCAAGCTGTCCAAGACGTTCAATCAGATTGATCATCTTTAGGACATGAGTCTCAAGCAGTAGTGCCCTCGGTCATCCCGAGATCGGAAGAGCTCCTTAGATATTTCATATCTAGCGGCCCTACTTTGCTCACCATACAACTCTCCAAGGTGTAGTAGCATAGTAGGAGCATCCATGTTTTCATCTCGACGTCAAGCTCTCGTTACTCATGGATGCGAGCATGATGCATTGAGCCACAGATGCATCATCTTGCCACTGTTTAAAAGTAGCAATCTCTTCCTCAGAGGTTGTCTCTGCAACTTTTGCAGGTGCAGGCGAATTTAGGACATAAGAAATCTTTTCAGCAGTGAGAACAATTCTCAGATTCCTCAACCAAAGTGTAGTTGTTCCGTGGGTTTGTTAGCATCAAGTATGCTTCGCAGTTGAAATTAGTGAATGTGACATTTTCAAAATTTCGCATGTAAAAAGACAATATTTTAGCAAACATTCATTTATTAATTACCAAAATAAATTAGGTCTTATTTTATATTGGTATCTCCCACTATTTTTTCAAACTATATTACCCTCATTTATATAGTTGGCAAAATCTAATTAAAGTTTTTTGCTAGTAAGAATAAGGATCCCATTTCAAATATATATAGCCTTGTGGTGACACAACAAACTATATATAAATAAATAGGTAGACAACTCCTGTCAATTACATCAACATGTAACTCCTTATGTTTTGCCTCTTAGATTATTTTGATCAAGTGGTGACACATCCGAATCAAAATTATCTAAGTTAAGTCCAACCTAGCACTTCCATATATTCAAAAGAAAAATATCGCCTTGTGGTGACACAACAAAACAATATTGTTCAATTTTCTTTATAAGCATCAAATGTGATAAATTAACATCTTAAATACTTAATACTTACCTTGTGGTGACACAACAAACTCATATTAAATATTTAATACTCTATTAATTTTATCATGTTAGAAAGCTTAATTCGATATTCTAAATATCTTTGAACGCTTAAGACTTAATAAAAAACTTTGAGGGATTTGTTATTATTTGTCTCATCTTGTTTAGCTAGCATGCAAATATATATATATAAAACGCGTCATATTATTAAACACACGAAGCATGTTTGCATAATATATAATATATATAATACTAGCATGCACATATAGAATACTATATTCTACCCGGATTGATTATGGACTTTTATTCTAGTTTGGTTCATTAGAGCCACCAAGTGAACCAAAAGGTCAAACCCTAGGTGCTAAGAATAAACATTTAAATATAACTATTACATTTAAACCGGGCTCCATTACAAAACGGGTCTTCAAGCGCTCCTCGATCTTGGTCTTTGGTTCTTCTAAAAATTCTAACTAATCCTATTACATTAAACTATTTAATTTAAATAGAAACCTTGATCGTGATCGAGGGGAAGTACATAGGAGAGAGATAGAATTTACATCTAGAAGAAAACCAGAAAAGACGAGGTAAGCAGACCCCATTTAATAAAACCCATTCATTCAAACATTCAACTAAAATAAATCCAATCATATTGGTCAATTGTCCATAATCAATCCCATTTATTATCATACATATCATCATATGTATCAATAAATTAAATCATTCCATATATATATGAGTATCATTTAATGGGCAATTTTATGTTGCATGAAATCCAATTTCAAGATTAAAATAAACTCTTTTATTTTAATTATAAAATTATTAAGATTAATATATATATATATATATATATATAACAATTATATATATATAATAAAAGTCATGCTCCTTGCTCCTTATTACCAAAAGGCGGGACTGCTATGCTTTAATTCTCGGTCAAAACCAAAAAAAATTTCCTAACCTGCTCATCGTTTATAATGGATCTCTTTGAAAAAAATCAAAGACCACGCTAGCCTTAATTTTCTGGACTTCTTTGGACAAAAAAAACTGGAATCTCGGTTAAAAAAAAAAATTCTGGACATCTCTTTTCCTTTGTAGCAGGTGTCATAAGCATATATATATAATATATATATATATTATTATAAGGCTATGAAAAATAATATGACTGATATTTAAAATATCTAAACGACTATTGAACTACACGATAGAGTCTTAGACTCGATAATTACCCGATAAAGCCGTCGGTACACCGACATGTTTCAAAAATTTATTTGGACATAGATAATTTGACTAGATACATGTTTGTTTATGATATAATGACTGTTAAACATAGGTAACAATGTGATTATGTTATGTGCTGACTACAATTAGCAGTACTATGTGGTATGATATATTATTCTAATCGAACGAATGATCTTATTAATGATAGGTTTTGATATAAAGGATAAAACTAAGTTGCGTTATTGTAAGCAGCAGCTCAGACAAGTATCTAAACCTTATGCACTACTTTTATTTCGTGCAAACAAGTATATCATGTTATGCAAGTTTCCTAAACTTACTCCAATTATTATTGAGCAAGTATCTGATCTATTATTTACATTGTGCAAGTATCCTACCTTTGCATTTTCTTAATGCAATGAACATGAGTAAAAGAATGTTTCAGAATCATATTATTATGCCAGACTATTAACTCTATTATTATTGATTGTGTATCCAATCTTTGTATTCATATAAGTTCTTACATTATCCGATCATTGTATAATTCAGATATTTATTCTATTCGTTAGTTTCTAAATATGGTTATACAAGTGTCCCCACTTACATAATCATTGTCTTTAATCACATGTTGATACATACCTATTGATTTCTAGTATGTATACATTAATTAAAAGCCGTCTAAGCTACTTGATCTAGCTAGACACAGATTTATAAATATTATTGATCATGATAGAACGTTATTGTATCCAACCAGATTGTTTTGGTTCGGATTCCCGACTAAGTATGAACATCCCGAACATGGAAAAACTTTTGTGCACCTAAGGTGGATAGAGTGAACGATGATATCGTTCTTGTATGTAGTATTGATCAATACATGGCGCATTGGGATGATCACCCTCGTGCCCATAAGTTATGTCGGTTTACGGATGAAGTTCTGCTAAACCTTAGCGAAAATTAAAAATAATGTTCATAGTCTGTCGAATGCTCTCCAGTTATAGTCAGTACGTAGTTTCAAAAATTTAAGATAGATTTGGTATGTTGTTATTTTTGGTTCAACTTACTTCACAGCTGTTGATTCGTTGTAGAAGAGTTATTCAAAGAAAATATTTAATTCTTTCAGCTAATATATATTGTTGTTATTACTTGCTGGGCAATCAAATGCTCATTCTTACTTTAAATTTAAATGTTTTTAGCTAAGCATGATCAACCGGAATGTTCAGGCCAGAACAAGGGAAAAGGAAAACAATCAGAATAATCATATGTTATCTTTTGTAATAGTAAGACAATATTAAGACAATGATATTTATTATCTATCATGTAATGTATTGTAGTAAAGGTTGCGTACTTAGGATTATACTTTGATATATATAAATTCAGTTTGATATTTATATTATTGTTATTACTATTAGTATTATTTCGCTCATAGAAATAGTATCATAAAGCACCGAGTTCGGGTTTCAAGTACCCGAGTTTGGGGGCGTTACAGGAAAGCTCAATCCTCAATCGAGTAGGAACTGTGGCTTATAGACTCGCCTTACCGCCAAGTATGTCTCGTGTTCATATTGTTTTTCATATATCCATGTTACGAAAATATGTGGAAGACCGGAACCACATTATTGAGTTAGAATCAGATAAAATAGCGAAAGATTTAACGTGTGAAGAGGTACCTATTAAAATCTTGGATAAGAAGGAATATCTTCTACGCTCCAAGGTTATACCTCAATTCAAAGTTTTGTGGAGAAACCATGATGTTGAGGAAATGACCTGGGAGTTAGAATCTAAAATTAAATCAAGGTATCTTCACCTTTTCGACATACCAGGTATATAGCCTAATTTTGAGAATGAAATTTCATAAGAAATGGAGGTTGTAAGACCCCAAAATTTATGAATAAAGATTAATTTTTCTCAAAATATATTTTTGAATATTATGGTGTAGATTTGATATAATGTTATAGTTGTGGGTATTAATTACAAATTTTGCAAAGTATGCAAGTTGTCATAAAATATTCGTTTGGTTGGAGAATATTCTTTTTATCGGGGAATATCCGTACGACGGCACAATCTTTGGTGGACCCCACTACGGAATTACTGTCGGAGTTAGAAAACGACAAAAATTTCTTTTTATAAAATAACGGCGAAAGTTTTACCGTTAAAATATTGAAATACTCAGTGGTAAAAGAATAGTAATACGTGTGGTGGCATAGTAGCACACGGTATTGATTATTGATGCTTACGTGAGAAGACACTTAATTATACTCAATTATTGCTATAGTAATTGCTTTATAATATCCCTCATATCATTAATTCAATTATTGTCACAGTATCATCTGCATAATATTTTTTATTATTAAATCAATAATTCAGACGACAAAGTTATTCATATTATTATTTGCAATATTGACGATGTCTAGAAAGTTCTGCTAAGGAAAGGGGTTTGGTCACGCCAATAGGGAGAAATCCTTATCGAAAAGCCCCATCTTTCCTGGGAATGATCTGGTTATTAAATATTGTGAGTTATAATATTAATGATGAATAAGTTCGTGTTGATTAATGATGAAATTATTATTTCCATTGTGTTGGGATTATTAATGTTAGTGGAAATTGACATTTATTTCGATAATATTTGATTTTTGGAGGTTATATTGACCAATCGGTTAATTAATCGGATAAGTGAGCAATTAATTGCTATTAGTTCACATGCATATAACTATTTATTCACATGAATGGAACTATTGATTCATATGCATGTACTATTAATTCACATGCATTACTACTAGGGGAAGTGGTGTAAGATTGATAATACTTGCAGGACTAAATTAAAAATGGAGGAAAAGATTAATGTACTATATTATAATAATTCGAGCCCCAAAGCGTGCAATTTTCGAAACTATGTTTTCCTATAAATAAAAGCTCATTCTTCTTTCATTCTCACCAATTCACTAATACTCACAAGAGCAATTATAGAGAGAGAAGCTATATAGGAGAAGAAGAAGAGTATTCTATTACTTCACTATTCCAGTATCCAATTTTCTTCTAAGGTAAAGGATGTTATTTATTTCTTATTAGTAAGGGATATTATTTTTGTTCAGTATTCATAAGTAATAATATTTTCTTCCATACTCTGTAGTATGTGAGTAATATTATTTCGTCTCGTATTCCTGATTATACCCTCATTTTGTTAAAGTATTCCTTCTATACTCCGTGAAATTAGTAGAATATCCTTAAAATTTGTGCTTCATCTAGTATCATTTCACAAGGATATTTTTCTGTACAATCTTGTTAAATTTTAAGCTTTTCATGCCGGAGTACTGTCCATGAGTACTATTTATTTATACAGTACTATTCACAAAGTACTATTCACATGTACTATTCATGAAGTACTATTCACGAGTACTATTCACAAAGTAATATTCACGAGGTACTATTCCCAAAGTACTATTCCTAAAGTACTATTCACGGGGTACTAGTCATCCAGAGTACTATTCATGAGAAAATTATTTTTTTGTCCAAATCATTTTTGATACAATATTATTTTTGAATTTACACCATAAAGCAGTATAATGTAGACAATTTGGACATTATTGAATTCTGGATAAATCTAATTATAAATCTTTAAAATTTATCATTTGCTTTCATTTAATTGAATTCTTATATCAGTGTCATCATCATCATGCTTATATTGTGATGAAAGTCATCTTTGGTCGTAGTGCATAGATGGACTGTTGATTGGTATGATTATGACCAGGGATCATTCGGTATAATTATGACCTATAATATTACAAATGATGTGATAAAAGTCCTCATTGGCCCGTAGTGCATTGATGGACAATTGTTGGTATGATCATGACCATTGATGATTACACGAATATCCTTAGCCCGTAGTGCATGGATAATTCGTGGACGTGATACTAATGAATATCCTTGGCCCGTAGTGCAGGGATGATTCGATGATGTGGTTTATTTATTAAGTTGAGTCTCAACGATAAAATTGATGATAAACTTTTTAAATCATAGAAGATAATAGATATCATGCTCTACTTGACTCTTCTAATGGATTGCTTGTTCTGCTACAGTTAAACTTGATGTTTATTGTATTTTATCAGTTTAACACTGTTGAAGGCTAACGATAATTTATTATGCATTATCTTAGTCATAATATTTCTTACTGGGCAATTTGAGCTCACCCTTTTACTTTCATTGTTCTTTTCAGGAAATAAGAACGTAGCCGAGAATAGTCAGGGAATGGAGTGACGGTCCGAGATGGTTGTTTTAGTAGTCCTCACTATTTAGTGTGATAATAAATATATTGAGGATTGAATTTAAGTTTGGATATTTTCTATGAGATAATATTCCTGTAAAAACTCAGCTATGTTTTGTCGTATTTTACACGACAGTTGTATTAATTAAGTTTGTATTTGAATTATGTACCATATATTTGGCGACTCAGAATGAGTGATGTATACCTATTTTGGGGGCGTCACAACAAGGATAAAATATTGATTATGGACTTTTAAATCATAGAAGATAGTAGATTTCATTCTCTACTTAACTCTTCTAATGAATTATTATTTCCGCTGCGAATATTGATCTAAATTACTTGTTGTCCATTATATTTTATCTAATTTATTGAAGGCTAACGATAATTTGTTGTACATTATCTTAGTCATAATATTCTTTACTGGGCTAGTTGAGCTCACCCTTTTCCTTTTTGTTCCATTTTTCTTCTCAAGAGGCGATAATATAGCAAGAACTAGTCGGGGTGTGGAATGATGTTTCCAATCAGTTGTTTTAGCAGCCCGCAATATTTTGTAAAATAGTGTATCAATAATTATAATGACGACTTATTTGAGTGTGGATATTGTCTTGAAGATAATATTTGTATTTAAACTCACAGTTTATACGTTGTCGTATTTAAATGACAATTGTGTTAATGAAGTTGTAGTAGTTTCTGTACCATGTATTTGGCGACTCAAAATGGGTGATGTAAGACCCCAACTTTTATGAATAAAGATTATTTTTTCTCAAAATATATTTTTGAATATTATGGTGTGGATTTGATATAATGTTATAGTTGTGGGTAGTATTTACAAATTTTGCAAAGTAAGCAAGTGGTTATATAATATTCGATTGGTCGGGGAATATTCGTACGACGACACAATCATTGGTGGACCCCACATCGGAAGTATTGTCGTATTTAGAAAACGACATAATTATCTTTTTATAAAAATTACGAAATACGCGGAAGTTTTACCGTTAAACTGTTGAACTACCCGGTGGTAAAATAATGAGAATCTGCATTGGTTACATATAGTAGCACAAGATTGATTATTGATGCTTATGTGAGAAGTCACTCGGTTATCTTTGAATTATTGCTCGAAGAATTGCCGTATAATATTTCTCATATTATTGATTCAATTATTGTCACAGTATCATCTCCATAATATTTATTATTATTAAATCAATAATTTAGACGACAAAGTTATTCATATTATTATTTGTAATATTGATAATGTCTAGAAAGTTCGGTCAAGGAGAGGTTTAGTCACCTAATTGCACGCCAATAGGGAGAAATCCTTATCGGAAAGCCCCCTCTTTCCTGGGAATGATCTGGTTGTTAAATATTGTGAGTTATAATATTAATGATGAATAAGTTCGTGTTGATTAAAGATGAAATTGATATTTCCATTGTGTTGGGATTATTAGTTGTAGCGGAAATCGACATCTATTCCGATAATAATTGATGTCTGGAGGTTATATTGACCAATCGGGTAATTAATCGGATAAATGAGCAATTAATTGCTATTAATTCACATGTTTATAACTATTTGTTCACATGTGTGTACTATTGATTCACATGCATGCACTATTAGGGGAGGTGGTGAAAGATTGATAATACTTGCATTACTAAATTAAAAATGTAGGTATAGATGAATGTACTATACTGTAATTATTTTTTTCACATGTATAGAACTATTGATTCACATGATTGTACTATTGATTCACATGATATACTATTAGGGGAGGTGGTGCAAGTTTGATAATACTTGCAGGACTAAATTAAAAATGAAGGAAAAGATGAAGGTATTGTACTGTAATATTTCAAGCCCCAAAACGTGCAATTATCGAAACTATATTTTCCTATAAATAGAAGCTCATTCTTCTTTCATTCTCACCAATTCACTAAGACTCGCAAGAGCAATTATAGAGAGACAAGCTTTAGAGAAAAAGTAGAAGAGAAGTCTGCTACCTCACTATTCTAATATCCAGTCTTCTTCTAAGGTAAGGGATATTATTTTTTTCAGTATTCATAAGGAATAATATTTTCTTCCATACTTTGTAGTATGTGAGTAATATTATTTCATCTCATATTCCTGATTATACCCTTATTTTGTTAAAGTATTGCTTCTATACTCCGTGAAATTAGTAGAATATCCTTGAAATTTGTGTTTCATCTAGTATCGTTTTGCAAGGATATTTTTTGCACATTCTTGTTAAATTTTAAGCTTTTCATGTCGGAGTACTGTCCATGAGTAGTATTCATTTTTACGGTACTATTCACAAAGTACTATTCACAGGGTACTATTCAAAAAGGACTATTCATGGGGTACTATTCTCGAAGTACTATTCACGGGGTACTAATCACTCAGGTACTATTACCCGGGGAATTATTCATGACAAAAATTGATTTCTTTGCTGTCCAAATCATTTTTGATACAATATTATTCTTGAATTTAACTCCACAAAGCAGTATCATGTTGATAATTTGGGCATTATTGAATTTTGGATAAATTAAATTATAAATCTTTAAAAATTTATCCTTTGCATTCTTTTAATTGAATTCTTATATCATTGTCATCATCCTCATGCTTATATTGTGATAAAAGTCATCTGTGGCTTACGTGCATAGATGTACAATTGATTGTTATGATTATAACCAGGGATTATTCGGTATAATCATGACCGTAATGTTACAAATGATATGGTAAAAATCCTCATTGGCCTATAGTGCATTGATGGACAATTGTTGGTATGATTATGACCAGAGATTATTCGGTATAATCATAACCATTGATGATTACATGAATATCCTTGGCCTGTAGTTCAGGGATGATTAGATGATGTGGTTTATTTATTAAGCTAAGTATTAGAGATAAAATTGATGATAAACTTTTTAAATCATAAAAGATAGTAGATATCATGCTCTACCTGACTCTTCTAATGGATTGCTTGTTCTGTTGCAGTTAAACTTGATGTTTATTATATTTTATCAGTTTAACATTGTTAAAGGCTAACGATAATTTATTCTGCATTATCTTAGTCATATTATTTCTTATTGGGCTAGTTGAGCTCACCTTTTGTTTTCATTGTTCTCTTCAGGAAATGAGAATACAGCTGGGACTAGTCAGGGAACGGAGTGACTGTCCAGATGTTTGCAGTTGTAGTCCTAACTATTTAGTGAAATAGTGTGATAATAAATGTAATAATGACTCCATTTGAGTTTGAATACTGTCTAGAAGATAATATTCGTATTAAAACTCTCAGTTTATGTTTTGTCGTATTTTACACGACAGTTGTATAATTAAGTTGTATTTGAATTTTGTACCATGTATTTGGCGACTCAAGATGGGTGATGTATACCTATTTTGGGGGTGTCACAGTTGGTATCAAAGCTTAGAGATATGATCCCTGGCTGAGATGTGAGACTAGGACTAGGAGGGTATTTGGAGTTTGTTTGGTATTTATTTGGTCGGTCAGAGTATAGGGATAATATGTGACATGTCAATTAACCCTTGTTTTGTGGTAGTATTTGAAAATGGCATCCGAAAATGTTGAGATAAGTAATGAAGCACATGAGATCGTTGAGTCACCAACGATCAATACCCAGGATAATGTGCAACAAGAAGACAATTTTCCTAAGGTAAACAATAACAACGATCAAATGATGAATGATGGGATGTTTAGAGGCTTTATGCAATTCATACAACATCACGCGAGAGTGGCTCCTGTTTAAAATACAGGTGGAATCATTGGCAACTCTCGGTCCGTCATCGCTAAACAGTTCAAGGAGGTGGGACCACCAGAGTTTATTGGAGAGCCAAAACCACTTAAGGTAGAGACGTAGATAAAATAGATCACCAAGATATTTGATGCCTTGGGATGCTTCGAGGAGCAAAAGGTTCCCTTTGCCACCTTCATGTTGCGAGGAGAGGCAGATTACTGGTGGGAATCTGTAAAGTGTACTCAACCTGTCGCACTGAAGATGTCTTGGGAGAAATTCCAAGAACTGTTCAATGACAAGTACTTTCCCGAAAGTATTCATCATATGGAGGAGGTAGAGTTTATCAAGTTGGAGCAAAACAATATGACCGTGTTATAGTACGAAGCTAAGTTTTCCGAGTTGTCCCAGTTTGCGTCCCACTTGGTAAGGGGTATTATTCTTTCGTATTCATGAAGAGAGTTATTTTCTTTCAATACTCGTAAGGGTTGTTATTCCATTCTTTATTATTCTGTTGGAATAACCTGTCTGTGTGGTCTATCGCTTGCCTGGTGAATTCTGTTGTTATTCCATTCTTTATTATTATGTTGGAACATCATGTCTGTGCGAATTACGTATGACCTGGTTTTATTCTTTATTATCCTGTTAGAATATTCTATCTGTGCGGATTGCACATGACCTGTTTCCATTCTTTATTACTCTGTTGGAATAACCTGTTTATGTTGATTACCACATGTATGGTGAAAGATCCTTTGTATTCATTCCTTATTAACTTATGGAAATGATCTGTCTACGTAGATTACCGCATGGCGGGCGAAAATCCATTTGTAGTTTCATATATTCTATTATACTCAGTTGGTTAAAGTTTTGGCTTCTATACTCCATAAAATTAGTAGAATATCCTGGATATTTGCGCTTCATCCAAAGATCTTTCATAGAAATATTCTTCCGAGCATTCTTGAATTTTACTCCATAAAGCAGTATCATGTTGACAATTTGGACGTTATTGAGTTCAGGATAAATTAACTTATAAATCTTTAAAATTTATTCTTGAACTTGTTTTATTGAATTGTCATCATCCTCATGCTTATATTATGTTGAAAGTCATATGTGGCTCAGTAGTGCATAGATGGACTTGGTATGATTATGACTGAGGATTATTCAAAGATAATCATGACCGTAATGTTACAAATGATGTGGAAAAAGTCCTCATTGGCCCGTAGTGCATTGATGGACTGTTTTTGGTATGATTATGGCTATAGATTCTCTTCGGCCAATGGTGCAATGATGAATTGTTTTATGGCATGGTCAGAATCGTTGATGAAAGCACGATTATCTTTGGCCCGTAGTGCATGGATAATTCGTGGTCGTGATACTAAAGAATATCATTGGCCTGTAGTGCATGGATGATTTAATGATGTGGATTATTTATTAAGCTGAGTCTCAGCGATAAAATATATGATAATTTTTTTAAATTATAAAAGATAGTAGATTTTATGCTCTATTTGACTCTTCTAATTGATTGTTTATTCCGCTGCAGTTGTTGATCTAAAACTTGTTGTCTATTATATTTTACCAGTTGTTATACTGTTGAAGGCTAAGGATAATTTATCCTGCATTATCTTAGTCATAATATTTCTTACTAGGCTAGTTGAGCTCACCCTTTCTTTCAATGTTCTCTTCAGGAAATTAGAATATAGCTGGGACTAGTCGGGGAATGGATTGACGGTCCAGATGGTTGCATTAGTAGTCCTCACTATTCTGTGAAATAGTGTGATAATAAATGTATTGAGGACTTATTTTGATTTTGAATACTGTCTAGAAGGAAATATTTGTATTAAAACTCACAGCTCATGGTGTATATTTAAGTTTGTATTTGTATTATGTACCATGTATTTGGCGACTCAGAATGGGTGATGTATAACTATTTTGGGGTCGTTACAGTTGGTATCAAAGCTTAGGGATATGATCCCTGGCTGAGATATGAGAGAAGAACTAGGAGGGGAGAGACGGGGAATTCCTTCGCTAGTATGACCTACCTAAGTTTATTTGTTATTTAATTGGTCGGTCAGAGTATAGGGATAATATGTGATATGATAATTAACTCTTATTTTGTGGCAGTGTTTGAAAATGGCAGCTGAAAATGTCAACAATGGAGTGAATGAGACCGTTGAGACACCTTTAATCACTAACAAAGTTAATGTGTTGTCAGAAGAAGAAGAAATTAGAGATATCTACGTGGTGAGTGAAGAACTAATAGTTGCACCCGAGCTAGTTGCAGAGGTAGCAGTTGAGAGCAAGGAAGAAGAGGAACCTGAGGAGAATTTATTAGAAGAATTTTATGATCGAAATTTAGAATTACAAAATCATATTCTTGAGTTAGAAGAGCAGGCTGAAGAACGACAGGCGGTCGTGGAGCAAAGAGATGTGACAATTCAAAATTGTGTTACCCTATGTGCGATGCTTAAACTGAAGCACTCTTTGGCAGAGTATAAGATATTAGAGCAGGAATCTGAGAATGCTATGATCAAAGTTTTGATGAAAGAAGAAACAAATGAACGAAGGAGAATAGATGATGCATGGGTAAAAGTCGCACGACTCGTAAATATTGTAGAAAAAGAAGTCTGATCCAATAAGGCCAAAATAGATGAAATGGATTTTGCTTTTTGGACAACAATTGGGAGAATCCAACATTGAATTCAGAATTACCCTGTGCAGAGCGGTCAACCCCAATTCGATATGGATCAGAGAGTAATGATTCGAATCATAGATCAGGAATGTGATGAAGCAAGTAAGGGTGGAATGTACTCTATAGCAAAGTCAAATCCGGTAGTTTAAGTGAGAGCGTTTGTCAAGAAACCCGAACGAAGTTATTACGGGTAAGTTAATTATAAACTCTTGCGAAGTCTATACCTTATTTAATACCAGTTCTACATATTCTTTTATCTCTCTTAAATTTGACTCCAGAGAATTTAGACTTTGACTTATCTGTTGAAACTCCGTTTGGAGAAACCTTCGTTACATCCATTATTTATAAATCTTGTTGATTCAAATCGACACTTTCACGTTATCTGTCGATCTTATCTCTTTGAAAATACTTGCCTTTGATGTGATTTTAGAAATCGAATGGTTAACTACTCATCGTGCTAAAATTGATTATTTTCGTAAGGTGGTTAGCTTTTATATTCCTAACCAACCTGTTGTATGAATTCAAGCAACCAAACCCCTAAAGTCAATCACTGTTATATCAAGCCATAAATAAAGAGCCCCGAGCCTTTATCTGGTGATTTCCTTATGTGGAATGCACCGAAGCCATACTTTCCGTAGGAGACGTCGTGAATAACGGTGGCAAGTTGATAGGTATCAATGTGACGTGATATCCAAGTCTTGGATGAGGGTCACAGTTTTGAATGATATTTCTATTGTTAATAAAATTTCCTGGCATATTCTTGAAGTCTTAGCCTACCCCTAGAACGTGAATTCGAATTTTGTATTGACCCCAGTACAAAACCCCATTTCTAAAACCCTTAAATATTTCTTCAACTAAAACAAACGTATTACGCGCTAAAGACGTTGGCTCGAGCTATTAAAAGATTATGATAATACCATTCAATACCATCGTGGAAAAGTAAACGTGGTAGCTGACGCATTGAGTAGAAGATCGTATGCATTTACGAGTGCGAATATACGAACTTACGTGAAGATAACGAATATATGATTAGAACCAACTTTAGTCGATAATGTTAAAGCTGCTAAAGCTACAGACCCGGACCTGATGAATACGAAGAAGAAGGTTCAAGTGGGCGTTATTTTAAAAGCAAGAGTTACTGAAGAGAGGAAATCGTAACCCTCAATTTAATTGGCCCATTTGAGATCCTCGATTGAGTAGGAACTGTGGCTTATAGACTCATTTTACCACCAAGTATGTCGCGTGTTCATAACATTTTTAACGTATTGATGTTACGTAAATATGTGGGCGACCCGAACCACATTATTAATTTAAGATCCGGACGAGATAGCGGATAATTTAACGTATGAAGATGTACCTATTAAAATCTTGAAATATATTTTACGCTCAGAGGTTATACCTCAAGAGTTAGAATCTGGCGAAGTGTCCTCATTTGTTCGGTATACCAGGTACGTATGTAAATTTCGAGGGCGAAATTTCATAAGGAGGGGAGATTGTAAAATCCCAAATTTTACGAATAAAGATTTAATTTTCTCGAAATATTTTTTAAAAATTATGGTGTGGATTTGAGATAATGTTATAGTTGTGGGTAATATTTATAAATTTTGAAAAGTATGCCAGTTGTTGTATAATATTCGATTGGTCGGGGAATATTCTTATGATGGTACAATCATTGGTGGACCCTACAACGGAATTATTATTTGATTAAGAAAATGACAAAAATATTTTTATGAAAATAACGGCGGAAGTTTTACCGTTAAAACTGTTGAACTACTCGGTAGTAAAAGTACAGTAATATGCGTGGTTGCATAGTAGCACACGGTATTAATTATTGATGCTTACGTGAGAAGTCACTCAATTTTGTTCAATTATTGCTACAGTAATTATTGCATAGTATCTCATGTTATTTAATTCAATTATTGTCGATATTTTATATATTATTAAATCAATAATTGAGATGACTGAGTTATTAATATTATTATTTGCAATATTGACAATGTCTAGAAGTTCTGTCAAGGAAAGGTTTGATCACCTAATTGCGCGCCAATAGGGAGAAATCCTTATTGGAAAGCCCACTCTTTCCTAGGAACGACCTGGTCGATTAATATTGTGAATTATAATAATGGTGATAAATTTTGTTTTATTATTATTATAAATATAATAAAACAGAAAACTTTTTATATAAAACAGAATACTTTTTATAAAGTTTTGTTTTATTTGATTATAAATAGAATATATTATATTTTATTACGCATAGTGTTTTTGATAGTGCTGCGATAGTGTTTTCAGATAGTAAAATCTTTTTTATATAAAAAATGTAATACTTTTAAAAGTTATTTGTTTTATTAGATTTTAAATAAAATATATTATATTTTATTACGCATAGTGTTTGCATAGTGCATGCATAGTGTTTGCACGGTAAAAACTTTTTATATAAATAAAATACATTTTATAAAGTTTTGTTTTATTTGATTATAAATAGAATATATTATATTTTATTGCATAGTACATCATAGTATCCTTTCCATTCTCCTATAAATAAGATGCTTAGTTAGAATTAAAAAACACACCAGAAGTTCAGAGAATTCTTCTTCTATAATCTTGAGTGTATTTCTTTAGAGTTTAAGAAAGCTTTTAGCATAGGAAATAGTGCAAGTTTTCTTCAGGTATATCCCCGCCCTACCCGTCGAAATGCTCTTCTTTTTAAGGTAAGGGATATTATTCTTTCGTATTAATGAAGAGAGTTACTTTCTTTCAATACTCGTAAGGATTGTTATTCCATTCTTTATTATTATGTTGGAATAACTTTATCTATCTGCAATACCGCATACATGGTGAAATTAAATCGTTATTCCATTCTTTATTATTCATTGGAATAACTCATGCGGATTACTTACACTGGTGAATTCTTATGTTATTCCATTCTTTATTATTCTGTTTGAATAACTTGTTTGTGCGGTCTATCGCATGCCTGGTGAATTCTGTTGTTATTTCATTCTTTATTATTCTGTTGGAACATCCTATTTGTGCGGATTACGCATGACTTGGTTCCATTCTTTATTATTCTGTTGGAACATTCTATCTGTGCGAATTACGTATGACCTGGTTCCATTCTTTATTATTCTATTAGAATATCCTGTCTATGCGAATTACGCATGACCTAGTTTCAGTCTTTATTACTCTGTTGGAATAACCTGTTTATGTGGATTACCGTATGTATGGTGAATGATCCTTTGTATTCATTCCTTATTAACTTATGGAAATGATCCGCTCACGTGGATTACCGCACGGCAAGCAAAAATCCATTCATAGCTTCATATATTCTATTATACTCAACAAGTTAAAGTTTTGACTTCTATACTCTATGAAATCAGTAGAATATCCAAGATATTTGCGCTTCATCCGGTATCTTTTCATGGAAATATTCTTCTGAGCATTCTTAAATTTTACTCCACAAAGCAAAGATTATGTTGACAATTTGGACGTTATTGAGTTCGTGGATAAATTAACTTATAAATCTTTAAAATTTATTCTTGAACTTTTTTATTGAATTGTCATCATCCTCATGCTTATATTATGTTGAAAGTCATCGTGGCTCTGTAGAAAGTATGATGGACTTGGTATGATTATGACCAGGGATTATTTGGTATAATCATGACCATAATGTTACAAATGATGTGGGAAAAGTCCTCATTGGTCCGTAGTGCATTGATGGACAGTGTTTGGTATGATTATGGCTATGGATTCTCTTCGGCCAAGGGTGCAAAGATGAATTATTTTATGGCATGATCAGAACCGATGATGCAAACACGATTATCTTTGGCCCGTAGTGTATGGATAATTCGTGGTCGTGATACTAAAGAATATCCTTGGCCTGTAGTGCAGGGATGATTTAATGATGTGGATTATTTATTAAGCTGAGTCTCAGCGATAAAATATATGATAAATTTTTTTTAAATCATAGAAGATAGTAGATTTTATGCTCTACTTGACTCTTCTAATGGATTGCTTAATCCGCTGTAGTTGTTGATCTAAAACTTGTTGTCTATTATATTCTATTAGTTGTTATACTGTTGAAGGCTAAGGATAATTTATTCTGCATTATCTTAGTCATAATATTTCTTACTAGGCTAGTTGAGCTCACCCTTTCTTTCAAAGTTCTCTTTAGGAAATAAGAATATAGCTGGGACTAGTCGGGGAATGGATTGACGGTCCAGATGGTTGCAATAGTAGTCCTCACTATTCTATGAAATAGTGTGATAATAAATGTATTGAGGACTTATTTTGAGTTTTAATACTGTCTAGAAGACAATATTTGTATTAAAACTCACATCTCATGTTGTATATTTAAGTTTGTATTTGTATTCTGTACCATGTATTTGGTGACTCAGAATGGTTGATGTATACCTATTTTGGGGGCGTCACAATAAATTTCTCGTATAGGTAAGAAATGAGCCGACTTGGTCAATCTATTAACAATGACCCAAATCGCATCTAAGCCTTGAGAAACCTTAGGAAGACCGGTAACGAAATCCATGGTAATGTGCTCCCACTTCCATTCAGGAATTTCAAGTGGTTGCAATGGACCTTTTTGGTACTTGATGCTCCGCTTTACCTCGTTGACAATTTAGACACCTTGAGATAAACAACGCTATCTCTCTCTTCATATTGCTCCACCAAAATGTATTGATTGAATATCATGATACATTTTGGTACTCCTGAGATGGATTGCAAAGCTGTGTGTGTTGTGCGCTCCATCATGATTTTATACTTTAAATTAGAGGTCGTTTGGAACACAAAGTCCGGAGTTGACTCAAGTATTCCTACTTCATCGATTCTTGCTTTCCTAAGATAGCACCTTCTTGCAATTTCTTCCTCGTATACATCACCCTGTGTCTCGTAATCTCGAAAGTGACTTTAACTTTATCCATTAAAGTCGGTTCTACTCGATATTCGCCATTATCACATGGGTCCTCGGAGTCTTTAACTATATCTCCATCCTTTGCAAGTCACACAAAATGGGCCTTCATGCGTTGACAATATCGCACTCAGACTTGCATATGATCTTCTACTCAATGCGCCACTACCACGCTCGCTTTTTCTAGGATGGTATTGGATGGTATGATCATAATCTTTCAACAGTTCAAGCCAACGTTGTTGTCGCATGTTGAGTTCCTTTTGAGTGAAGAAATATTTCAGGCTTTTATGATCCGTAAAGATCTCCACTTTCTCCCCATACAAGTAATGCCTCCAAATTTTAAGTGCGAAGACAACAGCTGCCAACTCTAGATCATGAGTAGGATAACTCCTCTCATATTCTTTGAGTTGCCGAGAAGCATAGGCTATGACTTTCCCATGTTGCATGAGAACACATCATAACCCTTTGCCCGAAGCATCACTATAGTTGACAAATCCCTCCGAGCCAGATGGTATTGTTAGAACAGGTGCTGAAATGAGTCTCCTCATGAGTTCTTGAAAACTCTTCTCACATTCCTCGCTCCAACCGAACTTTGTATCTTTTTGAGTCAGCAGAGTTAGTGGAGTAGCGATTCGAGAAAATCCTTCAACGAATCTCCGATAATATCAGCTAAATCGAGAAAGCTACGTACTTCGGTCACTGATTTAGGCTGCTCCCAGCTTTGAATAGCTTCAACATTTGCCGGGTCAATAGATATTTCATGACTTGATACTACGTGCCCAAGGAATGCTACTTCCTCAAGCCAGAACTTGCATTTCTTCAACTTGGCATAAAGCTTGTTTCCACGAAGCTTTTGGAGTATCAGCCTCAAGTGTTGCTCATGATCTTCACGGATTTTGGAATATATGAGGATGTCATCAATAAAGACGACCACAAAGTGATCCAAATTTTCCTTGAATACTCGGTTCATCATATCCATGAAGGCAGCATGAGCATTAGTCAATCCATAAGACATGACTAAGGATTCATAATGCCCGCATCGAAGTTCTCAAGGCGTATCTTTGGAATATCCTCGCTTTTAACCTTCAAATTGATGATATCCGAATCTAAGATCGATCTTTGAAAAGAATTGTGCTCCTTTCAACTGGTCAAACAGGTCATCAATACAAGGTAACAGATACCTATTTTTGATGGTGAAATGGTTCAATTCCCGGTAGTCAATACAAAGTCGCATACTCCCATCTTTCTTCTTCACGAAAAGAACAGGAGCACCCCAAGGAGACGTACTAGGACAAATGAAACCAATGTCTAACAATTCCTGCAATTGGGTCCTTAACTCCTAAAGTTCAATAGGAGCCATTCGATATGGGTCTTTGGAAATGAATTTTGTACCGGGTTCAAGGTCGATACAAAATTTAATTTCACGCTCTGGGGGTAGGCCAGGAAGTTCTTCAGGGAATACGTCAGGAAATTTATTAACAATAGAAATATTATTCAAAACTGACGTATTTTTGTTTAGATCTGTGACATGAGCTAAGAAAGCCTGACATCCGTTTTTCAATAAACGAATAACTTTATAGCTTGAGATGACAATGATTGATTTTAATGGTTTGGTTGATTGAATTCGCATAATAGGTTGGTTAGGAATATGAAAGCTAACAACCTTACGAAAACAATCAATTTTTGCATGTTGAGTAGTTAACCAATCAATCCCTAGAATCACATCAAATGCAAGTATTTTCAATGAAATAAGATCGACAGGTAATGTGAGGGTACCGATTTGAACCAAACAAGACTTATAAACAGTGGATGTAATGAAGGTTTCTACCAACGGAGTTTCCACAGATAAGTCAAAGTCTAATTTCTCCGCAATAAATTTAATCGTTATGGCGCAAGTAGGAGAAATAAAAGAATGGGTAGAACCAGATCAAATAAGGTATAGACTTTGCTAGAATTTATGATAAGCTTACCCGTGATGACCTCGTTCGTGTTCCTTGCTTTCTGGGAGGTCACAACAAAAGCTCTCCCTTGAACTACTGGTTTTGACATGTCTGGGATGGTATTTTGTGTCAACGTTCCAACTGGACTTGTCTTCGGTGCACGACAAAATCGGGCTAGGTGACCTTCTCTTCCACAATTATAACACGCTTTGGATGACATCGCACAGTTTGGACTGATATGTCCCTCCTCTCCGCATTTGAAGCATATGATAAGTGGTCGTTCTCCTTCCTTAACAACAGGTGTTGGTGCTGATGTCTTTCCATCATTGTTGAATCTCCTCTTCTTGAAATGTCCATTCTTATTGTCTTGGCCATGATTACCACCGAAGTGGTTACCATTTATGGCATGTTGATTCCCTCCACATTTGTTGTCACCGCTTCGATGACTGCTACCACTGGTATTATCATTTTGTCGGCTGCTTTCTCTTGGTTGCGTTGACTCGTTATCACGCTCCAATAACTGAGCCATATTTACAACATCTGAATACAAACACAGTTTATGAGAAATTAGATATTGACGTATCTTGGGTTTAAAACCTCTTAGAAACATCCGCGTCATTCTCTCCTCATTATCAACCAAGTGAGACGTAAACCGGGGCAACTCGGCAAACTTAGCTTAGTACTGCGACACGATCATATTGTTCTGCTCCAACTTGATGAACTCTACCTCTTTCATGTGACGAATACTTTCGGGAAAGTACTTGTCGTTGAATAGTTCTTGGAACTTCTCCCAAGACATCTTCAGTGCGGTAGGTTGAGTACGCTTTACCGATTCCCACCAGTAATCTGCCTCACCTCGCAACATAAAGGTGGCAAAGGGAACCTTTTGCTCCTCGGAGCATCCCAAGACATCAAATGTCTTGGTGATCTGCTTTATCCACGCTTCCGCCTTAAGTGGTTTTGGCTCTCCAATAAACTCGTGGTCCCAAAATTCATCGAATATTTAGCAAAGTTGATCATCCGAGAGTTTTGTTTCCACCTACATTTTGGACAGAGCCGCCTCTCCTACCGATGTTGCATGAATTGCATAAAGCCTCTGAACATTCCATCATTCATCATTTAGTCAATTTTGTTGTTTGCATGAGGATTGTCGCCTTCCTGATGCACATTATCCTGATTATTAATATGTGGAGACTCAACGGTCTCCTGTGTTCCATTGCTATTCTAAACATTCTCGGATGTCATTTCAGATACTACCACAAAACAAGGGTTAATTGATATGTAACATATTATCCCTATACTCTGACCGACCAATTAAATACCAAATAAACTTAGGTAGGTCATACTAGCGAAGGAATTCCCCGTCTCTCCCCTCCTAGTTCTAGTCTCACATCTTAGCCAGGGATCATATCCCTAAGCTTTGATACCAACTGTGACGCCCCCAAAATAGGTATACATCACTTATTCTGAGTCGCCAAATACATGGTACAGAATACAAATACAACCTTAAATATACAACATGAGCTGTGAGTTTTAATACAAATATTATCTTCTAAACAGTATTCAAACTCAAAATAAGTCCTCAATACATTTATTATCGCACTATTTCATAGAATAGTGAGAACTACTAATGCTATCATCTGGACCGTCACTCCGCTCCCCGACTAGTCCTCGCCACGCTCTCATTTCTCAAGAGAACAATGAAAGCAAAAGGATGAGCTCAACTAGCCCAAGAAGAGATATTATGACTAAGATAATGCGTAATAAATTATCATTAGCCTTCAAATGAATGTTAAACCGATAAAATATAACAAACATCAAGTTTAACTGCAATGAACAAGCAATCCATTGTAAGAGTCAAGTAGAGAATAAAATCTACTATCTTTTATGATTTAAAAGGTTTTTCATTACTTTTATCGCCGAGACTCAGCTTAATAAATAATACACATCATCCCTGCACTATGGCAAAGGATATTCATTAGTATCATGACCACAAATTATCCATGCACTACGGGCCAAGGATATTCGTGTATTCATCAATGGTCATGATCATGCCAACAACTGTCCATCAATGCACTACGGCCAATGTGGATTTTTACCACATCATTTGTAACATTACGGTCATGATTATACCGAATAATCACTGGTCATAATCATACCAAGTCCATCTATGCACTACAGGCCACTGATGACTTTCAACATATTATACACATGAGGATGATGACAATGATATAAGAATTCAATAAAACAAGTTCAAGGATAAACTTTTAAAGATTTATAATTTAATTTATCCAACATCCAAATTGTCAACATGATACTATTTTGTGGAGTAAAATTGAAGAATGCTCAGAAGAATATTTCCATGAAAAGATACTGGATGAAGCACAAATATTAAGGATATTCCACTAATTTCATGGAGTATAGAAGCCAAAACTTTAACCAACTGAGTATAATAGAATATATGAAACCGCAAATGGATTTTTGCCCGCCATGCAGTAATCCACGTAGACAGATTATTTCAACAGAGTAATAAAGAATAGAACCAGGTAATGCATAATCCGCACAGACAGGATATTCCAACAGAATAATAAAGAATGGAACCAGGTCATACGTAATCCGCACAAACAGGATATTCCAACGTAATAATAAAGAATGGAACCAGTCACGCAGAATCCGCATGCATGTGATGTTCCAATGTAATAATAAGGAATGGAATAGCCACGTAATTCACGTGCATGTGATAGATCGCCTAGATAAAAGTTATTCCAATGTAATAATAAAGAATGGAATAACAACCCTTACGAGTATTGAAAAGAAAATAACTCTCTTCATGAATACGAAAGAATAATACCCCTTACCTTAGTAAGAGATTCGATCTCGCAATAGTGTAGCAATGTAATACTTCTTCTTCTTTTCTCTTATTCTCTCTATACTTTCTCTCTCTATAGCTTAAATGAATTGGTGAAAAATAATGAAGAAATGAGCTTCTATTTATAAAGTTCGCGTAGTAAGGGTAAAATAGTCTTTTCGCCATAATTTATGACATCATCGCTGACGTCATCGATCATAATACATCATTGCATACATCATCGTCCGATGACATCTTCGCTTACCTCATTGTTCGATGACATCATCGCTTGCATCACAGGAATTCAAATTCAATTTGTTCTCTTCCACCTCCTTTTACTTTTATACCATGAATTTACTATAATAATGCTACCATTCAAATTATAAAAAACGTACTATTATATAATCACATCATACTACTATAATGTAATATTATAATAATATATTTGAATGAATTATTTTATCGGAAAAGATAAAATACCAACTTTCAACAAATATCACATGCTAAAAATTCCTCAATTTAAATCCATTTTGAATAAATATTTTCTTATCTATCATTTGTGTCCACATAAAATAAATATTTTCTTATCATATAAATCAATAATTAATTATTCACAAATAATATTACAGAATCACAATAATGACAACCAAGCCGTTCCCAGGAAAGAGGGGGATTTCCAATAAGGATTTCTCCTTACTGGCACGCAATTAGGTGACCAAACCTCTCCTTGACAAAAATTTCTAGACATTGTCAATAATGCTATCTAATAATATTATTCAAATAATATGAATTATCGATCCGATAATGGGAAATATCATGCAAAGGACAATTATTGAAACAACAATAATATAAAATATCAACGCAGCAATTATTGAACCAATAAAATAAAATATTGAATAGTAATTACTGTAACAATTATTGATTAGTGCCTTCTTACGTAAGAATCAATAATTCAAAAATACTTTGCAATACTATGTGCTACTGTGCAAAATGCGTATTACTGTATTTTAACCACCAGGTATTCCAACAGTGTTAACGGTAAAACTTTCTCCGTTATTTTATAAAAAGATATTTTTGTCATTTTCTCAATCCAACATTAATTCCGTTGTGGGGTCCACCAATGATTTTTCCGTCGTACGAATATTTCCTGTTAAAACGAATATTCCCCGACCAATTAAATATTATATAACAACTTGCGTACTTTGTAGAATTTATAAATATTACCCACAACTATAATATTATAACAAATTTATTCCATAATAATCAAAAATGATATTTATAGAAAAAATCATCTTTATTCATAAAAGTTGGGGTCTTACAGTCGTATGATACAAATACGGAGGGGTGTGACACATCAATCCAAACTATACGCAACAGTCCAAGGCATATTACAATTATGGAAGAGAAGCTCACCTAGCCCGATTTTGTCATGCACCGAAGTCAAGTCCAGCTGGGACGGAGGCATCAAAGGTCGTCCCAGACAAGATAAAATTGGTAGTTCAAGGGAGAGCATTTGTCGTAACCTTCCAAAAAGTGAGGAATTCGAATGAGGTGATCACGGGTAAGCTAATCATCAACTCTAGTGAAGTATATACCTTATTTGATACCGGTTCTACCCATTCTTTTATTTCTCCTACTTACGCTCAACGTTTAAATTTAACTCCAGAGAAATTAGACTTTGATTTATCTGTTGAAACTCTGTTGGGAGAAACCTTCATTACATCCACTGTTTATAAGTCCTGTTTGGTTCAAATCGGTACTCACACATTACCTGTCGATCTTATTTCCTTAAAAATACTTGTGTTTGATGTGATTTTAGGGATTGATAGGTTAACTACTCATTATGCTAAAATTGATTATTTTCGTAAGGTTGTTAGCTTTCATATTCCTAACCAACCTATTATGTGAATTCAAGCAACCAAATCACTAAAGTCAATCACTGTCATATTAAGCTATAAAGCTATTCGTTTATTGAAAAAAGGATGTCAAGCTTTCTTAGCCCATGTCACGGATTTAAGCAAAAATACGTCAGATTTGAATGATATTTCTATTGTTAATAAATTTCCTGACGTATTCTTTGAAGAACTTCCTAGCCTACCCCCAGAGCGTGAAATTGAATTTTATATCGATAATGAACCCGGTACAAAACCCATTTCCAAAGCCCCATATCAAATGGCTCTTATTGAACTTCAGGAGTTAAGAACCCAACTACGAGAATTGTTAGACATCGGTTTCATTCGTCCTAGTACATGTCCTTGGGGTGCTCATGTTCTATTCGTGAAAAAGAAAGATGGAATTATGCGACTTTGTATTGATTATCAGGAGTTGAATCATGTCACCATCAAAAATAGATACCTATTACCTCGTATTGATGATCTGTTTGACCAATTGCAAGTCGCCAAATTCTTTTCAAAGATCGATCTTCATTCCAGATATCATAAATTAAAGATTAAAACTGATGACATTCCAAAGACTGCTTTCAAAACTCGGTACGGGCATTACAAATTCCTAGTCATGTCTTTTGGATTTACTAATGCTCCTGCTGCCTTCATGGATATGATGAACCGAGTTTTCAAGGAATATTTGGATCACTTTGTGGTCATCTTTATTGATGACATCCTCATGTAGTCCAAAAGTCGTAAAGATCATGAGTAACACTTGAGGCTGATACTCCAAAAGTTTCATGAAAACAAGTTATATGCCAAGTTGAAGAAAGGCGAATTCTGGTTTGAAGAAGTAGCATTCTATGGGCACGTGATATCAAATCACAGAATATCTGTTGACCTGGCAAAGATTGAAGCAATTCAAAGCTGGGAGCAACCTAAGTCAGTGACCGAAGTACGTAGCTTTTTGGGCTTAACTAGTTATTATCGGAGTTTCGTGTAAGGATTTTCTCGAATTGCTACTCCATTAAGTCAGCTGACTCGAAAAGATACAAAATTCAGTTAGAGCGAGGATTGTGAGAAGGGTTTTTAAGAACTCAAGAAGAGGCTCATTTCAGCACCTATTTTTATAATACCAGCTGGTTCGGAGGGATTTGTCATATACAGCAATGCTTCAGGCCAAGGTTTAGGGTGTGTTTTCATGCAACATGGGAAAGTCATAGCCTATGCCTCACGACAACTCAAAGAATATGTCATTTTTGCATTTAAGATTAAGGGGCATTACTTGTATGGAGAGAAGGTAGAGATCTATACGGATCATAAAAGCCTCAAATATTTCTTTACTCAAAAGGAACTCAACATGCGGCAACGATGATGGCTTGAGCTATTGAAAGATTATGATCATACCATTCAATACCATCTTGGAAAAGCGAACGTAGTAGCTGACACATTGAGTAGAAGATCATATGCGGGTATGAGTGCGATATTGTCAACGCAAAGGCCCATTTTGTATGACGTACAAAGGATGGAGATAGAGTTAAAGACTCCAGGGACCCACACGATGATGGTAAATATACAAGTAGAACCGACTTTAATCGATAAAGTTAAAGCTGCTCAAGCTACAGACCTGGAGCTGATGCGTATGAGGAAGAAAGTGCAAGAAGGTGTTATTCCAGAAGCAAGTATCGATGAAGAAGGAATACTTCGAGTCAACTCCAGACTTTGTGTTCCAAACCACCCTGATTTAAAGTATAAGATAATGATGGAGGCGCACAACACGCCGTTTTCAATTCATCCTTGGAGTACCAAAATGTATCGTGATCTTCGACATACATTTTATTAGAGCAATATAAAGAGAGAGGTAGTGGAGTTTATCTCAAGGTGTCTAACTTGTCAACGAGTCAAGGTAGAACATCAAGTGCCAAAAGGTCCATTACAACCACTTAAAATTTTAGAATGGAAGTGGGTGCACATTCCCATAGATTTTGTTATTGGTCTTCTAAAGGTTTCCCAAGGTATAGATGTAATTTGGGTTATTCTTGATAGATTGACCAAGTCTGCTCATTTTTTACCAATACGAGAAACTTATACACTTGAACGTCTTGCTCGTACATACATAAACGAGATTGTAAGATTGCATGGTATGCCAGTATCTATAGTTTCTGATCGAGACCCAAGATTCACTTCATAATTTTGGGTTAGTTTGCAAAAAGCTATGGGCACGGATTTATGATTTAGTTTGGCATATCATCCTCAAATGGATGGGCAGTCGGAGAGGACTATTCAAACTCTTGAAGATTTATTAAGACTCTGTGTCCTTGACTTCAAAGGAAGTTGGGACAAGTTCTTACCATTGGTGGAGTTTTCCTACAACAACAGTTATCAAGAAAGTATTGGCATGGCTCCATTTGAGGCGTTGTATGGAAGAAAGTTTCATTCTCCAGTATGCTAGGATAAGGTGGATGAAGCAACGTTGTTGGGATCGGAGTTGGTACATATGACTACGGAAAAGATTCAAATGATCCGACAACGTATAAAAACCTCACAAGATCGATAAAAGAGTTATGCTGATCTTCATCGAAAGGACGTGGAATTCAATATTGGAGATCATGTGTTGTTATGTGTTGTTCCATGGAAAGGAGTTACGAGATTTGAAAAGAGAGGAAAGCTCAATCCTCCATTCATCGGCCAATTTTTAATCCTCAATCGAGTAGGAACTATGGCATATAGACTCGCCTTACCGCCAAATATGTCTCGTGTTCATAACGTTTTTCATATATCTATGTTACGTAAATATGTGAAAGACCCGAACCATATTATTGAATTAGAATCGGACTAGATAGTGAAAGATTTAACGTATGAAGAAGCACCAGTTAAAATTTTGGATAAGAAGGATCATATTCTACGCTCCAAGGTTATACATCAAGTCAAAATATTGTGGAAAAACCACGATGTTGAGGAAATGACCTGGGAGTTAGAATCTGAAATGAAGTTATGGTATCCTCACCTCTTCGACATACCAGGTACGCACCCTAATTTCGAGGACAATATTTCATAAGAAGGGGAGGTTGTTAGACCCCAACTTTTATGAATAAAGATTAATTTTTCTCGAAATATATTTTTGAATATTATGGTGTGGATTTGATATAATGTTATAGTTGTGGGTAATATTTACAAATTTTGCAAACTAAGCAAGTGGTTATATAATATTCGATTGGTCAGGGAATATTCGTTTTAACAGGGAATATTCGTACGACGGCACAATCATTGGTGGACCCCACAACGGAAGTATTGTCGTATTTAGAAAATGACTGAATTATCTTTTTATAAAAATTACGGCGAAAGTTTTACCGTTAAACTGTTGAACTACTCGGTGGTAAAAGAACAGTAATACGCGTGGTTGCATAGTAGCACACGGTATTGATTAGTGATGTTTACGTGAGAAGTCACTCAGTTATACTCAATTATTTCTACAATAATTGTTGCATAATATCTCTCATATTATTGATTCAATTATTGTCACAGTATCATCTGCATAATACTTATTATTATTAAATCAATAATTGAGACGACAAAGTTATTCATATTATTATTTGCAATATTGACAATGTCTAGAAAGTTCTGTCAAGGAGAGGTTTGGTCACCTAATTGCACGCCAATAGGGAGAAATCCTTATCGGAAAGCCCCCTCTTTCCTGGGAATGATCTGGTTGTTAAATATTGTGAGTTATAATATTAATGATGAATAAGTTCGGGTTGATTAAAGATGAAATTGATATTTCCATTGTGTTGGGATTATTAGTGTTTGTGGAAATCGACATCTATTCCGATAATAATTGATGTCTGGAGGTTATATTGACCAATTGGGTAATTAATCTGATAAATAAGTAATTAATTGCTATTAATTCACATGCTTTGAACTATTTGTTCACATGTGTGTACTATTGATTCACATGCATGTACTATTAAGGGAGGTGGTGCAAGATTGATAATACTTGCATAACTAAATTAAAAATAGAGGTATAGATGAAGGTACTATACTGTAATTAGTTTTTTCACATGTATAGAACTATTGATTCACATGACTGTACTATTGATTCACATGATGTACTATTAAGGGAGGTGGAGTTTGATAATACTTGCAGGACTAAATTAAAAATGAAGGAAAAGATGAAGGTATTTGTGACGCCCCCAAAATCGGTCCAATCCATCCAACCTATTCTGAGTCGCCAAATACATGGTACAGAAAATAACTACAACTTTATTACAACAATTGTCGTGCAAATACAATAACACATATGATGTGAGTTTTGATACAAATATATACCAACTATGACTCTCATCCCAACCTTGGATAACACGTCACAATGGCACCTTACATAAAGGTATAGTCAAAAACTGTTTTAGAAATTAAAACTTTTGGGAGGCCATGCGTCTAGGTTATTATAGATATCATATGTCCACAGAATTATCCTTGGTTGACCCAATAGACCCCAAAGAAAAACGAGAAGATTACTATCATGTTCTTTCAAATGGTGAGTCTTCTCTTGACATATAACTATCTCCACTGTCTCTAGTTGAAAATTATATTTCAAATAAACTCCAAGATCATATAGGTAGTGCTCGTAGATATACTCAGCAAGTGGATGTACAACACCATGTCTTATGATAACACGAGGTTGTATGTCATTAGACATCTTGTATGATAATGGAAAAACACCCTTCCAACGTTGGGTTCGCCTCACCCTATTTGATTCACCAAATATAACTACTAAATGATGTATAACACACTTTTATATACTGTTTAGGGAGAACCTCCACAATTAGAGACCACCGTTCTATTCCCCTGTTACCCCCGCTCGACCCAGCTACACTCTTATTACCTAAAAGGAATTGTGAAGCAAAAGGGTGAGCACAAATAGCCCATTAAAGAATATCATGACTAAAGATAATTAAATTATCAATAGCCTTCGTCAAAAATAAATCAGAGATTTAGAACATATGGTAGATGATAAAAAATTTCCACCATAGTTGCAGCGGAACGAGTAATCCATTAGAAGAGTCAAATAGACCATAAAGTCTATTATCTTCTCCACATTAAAAGTCCACCAACAATATTTTATCACTGTAACATCAATCAACAGTTCCTTTCCACAATTATATGAATAACTCATAATCATAATTATGATTCTAAATTCCTCTACACATCTAGGACGAAGATAATTTTCATCACATGTCTTTACCTGAAACATCAAAGATCATGGTTATACAAAATCACAGTTCATGTTCATAATCGTACTAATAAATTCATCTTTGCACTACGGGCCAAAGATATTCATCAACAGTTCATCTTTGCACTACAGGCCAAAGATATTCAACAACAGTTCATCTTTGCACTACGGGCCAAAGATATTCAACAATAGTTCATCTTTGCACTACAGGCCAAAGATATTCAATAACAGTTCATCTTTGCACTACGGGCTAAAGATATTCAATAACAGATCATCTTTGCACTACTGGCCAAAGATATTAATATCTCAAAGAAATATATAATCATTTCAGAATTTATATAAACAATAATTGTAACCATGTTGATCAATTCACCTTTGCACTTAAGCTAAAGATATTCAATTATAAATTCAATGGTCATGATCACACCAGTCAACAATTCATCTTTGCACTACTGGCCAAAGAGAACCTATAGTCACTGTGACGCCCCCAAAATCGGTATACATCACCTATTATGAGTCACCAAATACATGGTACAGAATACAAATACAATCTTTAATATACATCAAGAGAGGTGTGAGTTTTAATACAAATATTGTCTTCGAGACAATATCCACTCTTAGAATAAGTCCTCATTACATTTATTGTCACAATATATAACTGAATAGTGAGGACTACTAATACTATCATCTGATCCATCACTCCGTTCCCCGACTCGTCCCATCTATATTCTCATTTCCTGAAGAGAACAGTGAAAGAAAGGGTGAGCTCAACTAGCCCAGTAAGAAATATTATGACTAAGATAAAGCATAATATATTATCCTTAGTCTTCAATAGTGTTAAACTGATACAATATAACAATCATCAAGTTTAACTGCAGCGGAACAAGTAATCCATTAAAAGAGTCAAGTAGAAAATAAAATCTACTATCTTTTTATGATTTAAAAGGTTTTTCATCACTATTATGGCTGAGACTCAGCTTAATAAATAATCCACATCATCGAATCACCCCTGCACTACGGCCAAGGATATTCTTTAGTATCACAACCACAAATTATCCATGCACTACGGGCCAAGGACATTCGTGTATTCATTAATGGTCATGATCATGCCAACAACTGTCCATCAATGCACTACGGGCCAATGAGGACATTTTCCACATCATTTGTAACATTACGGTCATGATTACACCGAATAATTCTTAGTCATAATCATACCAAGTCCATCTATGCACTATAGGCCACATATGACTTTCAACAAAATATAAACATGAGGATGATGACAATGATATAAGAATTCAATAAAACAAATTCAAGAATTAATTTATCCAGGAACCAATAACGTCCAAATTGTCAACATGATACTGCTTTGTAGAGTACAATTCAAGAATGCTTAGAAGAATATTTCCATGAAAAGATACTGGATGAAGCGCAAATATCAAGGATATTCCACTAATTTCATGGAGTATAGAAGTTAAAACTTTAACCAACTGAGTATAATAAGGAATGGAATAACAAAAGAAATCACCAGGCATACGATAGACCCAGCATGAGCGGAGTTATTCCAACAGAATAATAATTAACGGAACCAGTCCCAGAAACGAAACGCATCATGACAGGATATTCCAACAGAATAATAAAGACGGAATCAGGTCCGAAACGCACAAACAGGATATTCCAACAGAATAATAAAGACGGAATCAGGTCCGACGTAAAACACACAGATAGGATATTCCAACATAATAATAACGAATAGAATAACATAAGAATTTCACCAAGTATAGGGTAGCCGGCGTATATAGGTTATTCCAACCGAATAATAAATAATGGAATAACAGAAGTTCTCTTCATGAATACAAAAGAAATAATACTCCTTACCGTAAAAGAAACTGGATATAAGAGTAGAAAAGTAGCAGAATACTTTTCTTCTTTCTCTCTATAATTTCTCTCTATAGAGTTTTAGTGAATTCGTAAGAAATAATGAAGGAATGAGATTCTATTTATAGAAGAATGGACTGCATAGTAACTATTTTATGAACGGCCCAGATTGATTTACTTTTAATCGGACGGGCCATATTTAAAGCAAAATCTTTTAAATAAAAAAATATATATATATATATATATATATTATATATATAACATATGTTTAAAAAATTTGTCACGGGTTATGCTCCCGTGAATTCCACCCGTCCAAAATCATCATCATAATATATATATATATATATATATATATATATATATATATAATACTTCTATATATATATACATATAAAACAAACCTATAATAATAAAAAACTTAATAATTGAACCTTTCCTTTCTCAAAGATCCAACCACCGTGATAAAACAAAATTTCATCCCATTTCATTTTTCAACATGTGGTCCCCCACATTTATTATATTAAATAATTTTCTACCGATTATTTTAAAAAACGGGTAAATGGGGGTCCATAAAATAACAACACTGAGTGAATTATCACTTAAGCATCAATAATCAATACCGTGTGCTACTATGCAACCACGCCAGACATCAGACTTTTACTAATGAGAGTAGTTCAACAGTTAACTGTAAAACTTCCGCCGTTATTTTTTATAAAAAGATATTTTTGTCATTTTCTTAATCCGACAATAATTCTTTTGTGGGGTCTACCAATGATTGTGTCGTCGTACGAATATTCCCTGTTAAAACGAATATTCCCCTACCAATCGAATATTATATAACAACTTGCGTACTTTGCAAAATTTATAAATATTATCCACAACTATAACATTATATCAAATTTACTCCATAATATTCAAAAATGATTTTTATAGAAAATTCATCTTTATTCATAAAAGTTGGGGTCTTACAACCTCCCCTTCTTACGAAATTTCGCCCTCAAAATTAGGGTACGTACCTGGTATGTCGAAGAGGTAAGGATACCTTGATTTTATTTCAGATTCTAACCCCCAAGTCATTTCCTCAACATCATGGTTTCTCCACAAAACTTTGAAATGAGGTATAACCTTGGAGCGTAGAATATGTTCCTTCTTATCCAAGATTTGAACAGGAACCTCTTTATACATCAAATTTTCCGCTATTTCATCCGGTTCTAACTCAATAATGTGGTTCGGGTCTTCCACATATTTACGTAACATGGATATGTGAAAAACGTTATGAACACGAGACATACTTGGTGGTAAAACGAGTCTATAGGCCATAGTTCATACTCGATTGAGGATTAAAAATTGGCCGATGAATCGAGGATTGAGCTTTCCTCTCTTTTCAAATCTCGTAACTCCTTTCCATGGAACAACACGTAACAACACATGATCTCCTATATCGAATTCCACATCCTTTCGATGAAGATCAGCATAACTCTTTTGTCGATCTTGTGAGGTTTTTATACGTTGTCAGATCATTTGAATCTTTTCCATAGTCATACGTACCAACTCCGGTCCCAACAACATTGCTTCACCCACCTCATCCCAACATACTGGAGAACGACACTTTCTTCCATACAACGCCTAAAATGGAGCCATGCCAATACTTGCTTGATAACTGTTGTTGTAGGAAAACTCCACCAATGGTAAGAACTTATCCCAACTTCCCTTCAAGTCAAGGACATAGAGTCTTAATAAATCTTCAAGAGTTTGAATAGTCCTCTCCGACTGCCCGTCCGTAGGATGATATGCCAAGCTAAATCATAAATTTGTGCCCATAGCTTTTTGCAAACTAACCCAAAATTGTGAAGTGAATATTGGGTCTCGATCAGAAACTATGGATACTGGCATACCATGCAGTCTTACAATCTCGTTTATGTACATACGAGCAAGACGTTCAAGTGTATAAGTATCTCGTATCGGTAAGAAATGAGCAGACTTGGTCAATCTATCAACAATGACCCAAATCGCATTTATACCTTGAGAAACCTTAGGAAGACCAGTAACGAAATCCATGGTAATGTGCTCCCACTTCCATTCTGGAATTTCAAGTGGTTGCAATGGACCTTGTGGTACTTGATGCTCCGCTTTAACTCGTTGACAAGTTAGACAGCTTGAGATAAACAACGCTATCTCTCTCTTCATATTGCTCCACCAAAATGTATGATTTAATATCATGATACATTTGGTACTCCCAGGATGGATTGCAAACGGTGTGTTGTGCGCCTCCCTCATGATTTTATACTTTAAATCAGGGTCGTTAGGAACATAAAGTCTGGAGTTGACTCGAAGTATTCCTTCTTCATCGATTCTTACTTCCGGCATATCACCTTCTTGCACTTTCTTCCTCATACGCATCAGCTCCGAATCGGTAACTTTAACTTTATCAATTAAAGTTGGTTCTATTCGTATAATCGCCATCATTACGTGGGTCCCTGGAGTCTTTATCTCTATCTCCATCCTTTGCAAGTCACACAAAATGGGCCTTTGCGTTGACAATATCGCACTCGTACCCGCATATGATCTTCTACTCAATGCGTCAGCTACCACGTTCGCTTTTCCAGGATGGTATTGGATGGTATGATCATAATCTTTCAATAGTTTAAGCCAACGTCGTTGTCGCATATTGACTTCCTTTTGAGTGAAGAAATATTTCTGGCTTTTATGATAAGTAAAGATCTCCACTTTCTCCCCATACAAGTAATGCCTCCAAATTTTAAGTGCGAAGACAACAGCTGTCAACTCTAGATCATGAGTAGGATAATTCCTCTCATATTCTTTGAGTTGCCGAGAGGCATAGGCTATGACTTTCCCATGTTGCATGAGAACACATCATAACCCTTTGCCCGAAGCATCACTATAGTTGACAAATCCCTCCGAGCCATATGGTATTGTCAGAATAGGTGCTGAAATGAGTCTCCTCTTGAGTTCTTGAAAACTCTTCTCACATTCCTAGCTCCAAGCGAACTTTGTATCTTTCTGAGTCAACTGAGTTAGTGGAGTAGCGATTTGAGAAAATCCTTCCACGAATCTCCGATAATATCAGCTAAACCGAGAAAGTGATATGTGGATTTTATATACACGAGTCGATATTCATTTCAAGTTTAAATTCGTTGTTATCTTTGTGTTTTGTGTTCGTTTTTACTTATTTCATGTTATTTTATGTGTAGGGTGGTCATGGATGCAATTGGTGAGGAAAGGCGGTCTTTTTGGAGCAAAAGTGGGAAAAAATTGGAAGTAAGAAAAATTGAAGAAGTCAAGAGCTACTTCACGTAAGCAGCCTTTTTAGATCAGATTACCGGAAAGGGGTCCCGATTCTGAACTGTCCTATTTAGTTTCAACTTCTGCTAGAGCTCAGTTTGTTGGACTGGAATGATGCGTTTGGACTCTAATAAAAGGAGAATTCGGCTAGAGGAGAAAGAGAGCTTGCTATTTTCGTAGAAAAACAACAATCTTACTACACACAAAGGCATAATTCAAGAGCGATTTCAAGGATTGAAGAGCGAACGTTGGAGGAGTAATTTTCAGAGATTGTCACGATGGTTGCAAATCGAGGCTACGTGAAGGGGTTTTCCATAATTCTTCTTCTCTTTCATCTATTTGTAATTGGAAGGATGTTTTCAACAAATTATTCAGTTTTTAGTTTATTCGTTATGAACTAATTTAATTATTAGACTTGTGATGGATCTTTGGGCGAAACGATGATTCTATAACTTTGATTTCCAATTCAATAAGATATTTTCAGTTTATCTATGTTAATTTGAGCGTGAATTTATGAATTGTCTGATCAACAGTTCTTTGAGGATTTGAAAGGAATCGAGAGAGGAGATTCGAATCTAGACCTAGTTAATATAGCATGTGTCATGAATTTTGTCGATAGCAGATTTTTGATTATTATTAAGGTAGAGATACGCTTAACATCGCATGTAAACGTATAGAGAGCTTAAACTTCAACCTTCTTTGATTGTAGTTCACATAGAGATATAGTGAGTTGGTTAATTTAGGTGTTTAACGGATTTCTATCTTAATTGTGGATTGATGTTAATATGGTATTAGTGCATCGAGAGGTGGCTCTTACTACGTTCGTGTTCTTGATTAATAAACTGGGATATTAAATCGAGTTGGAATAAAGGTTTGAAAATCAGAGTGAAGCTCAGGGTGAAATCATAAGTCTAATACTCCATTAATTGTTTGAAATTCCGGATTTCGTTATTGGTGACTATTTTGTGATAGTTTATTTCTTTATTAATTTAGTTTTTTTATATAATTTAAAACCATTGAATTGATTAGTTTAATAAAATTAGGGTTAATACAAAATTGATAATTGTGAAGTTAAGATTCTTCATATTTTGTCCTCGTGGGAACGATACTTTATTCACTACTATATTACTTTTTGACCACGTGCACTTGCATATTTTTAAGCGTATTGATTTTCACCAACAGAAAGCTACGTACTTCGGTCACTGATTTAGGTTGCTCCCAGCTTTGAATAGCTTCAATCTTTGCTGGGTCAACAGATATTCCATGACTTGATACTACGTGCCCAAGGAATGCTACTTCCTCGGCGTAACTAGCATTTCTTCAACTTGGCATAAAGCTTGTTTTCACGAAGCTTTTGGAGTATCGACCTCAAGTGTTGCTTTCATGATCTTCATGACTTTTGGAATATATGAGGATGTCATCAATAAAGACGACCACAAAGTGATCCAAATATTACTTGAATACTCGGTTCATCATATCTATGAAGGCAGCAGGAGCATTAGTCAATCCAAAAGACATGACTAAAAATTCATAGTGTCCGTACCGAGTTCTGAAGGCAGTCTTTGGAATATCCTCAGTTTTAACCTTCAGCTGATGATATCCAGAACGAAGATTGATCTTTGAAAAGAATTGTGCTCCTTGCAACTGGTCAAATAGGTCATCAATACGAGGCAACGGGTACCTATTTTTGATGGTGACATGGTTCAATTCCCGGTAGTCAATACAAAGTCGCATACTCCCATCTTTCTTTTTCACGAATAGAACAGGAGCACCCCAAGGAGACGTACTAGGACGAATGAAACCAATGTCTAACAATTCTTGCAGAATCGGGTCTTTAACTCCACGAAGTTCAATAGAGCCATTCGATATGGGGCTTTGGAAATGGGTTTTGTACCGGGTTCAAGGTCGATACAAAATTCAATTTCACGCTCTAGGGGTAGGCCAGGAAGTTCTTCGGGGAATACGTCAGGAAATTTATTAACAACAGAAATATCATTCAAAACTGACGTGTTTTTGTTTAGATCCGTGACATGAGCTAAGAATGCTTAACATTCGTTTTTCAATAAACGAATAGCTTTATGGCTTGAAATAACATTGATTGATTTTAATGGTTTAGTTGTTTGAATTCGCATAATAGGTTGGTTAGGAATATGAAAGCTAACAACCTTACGAAAACAATCAATTTTTGCATGATGAGTAGTTAACCAATCAATCCCTAGAATCACGTCAAATGCAAGTATTTTCAATGAAATAAGATCGACAGGTAATGTGAGGGTACCAATTTGAACCAAACAAGACTTATAAACAGTGGATGTAATGAAGGTTTCTCTCAACAGAGTTTCCACAGATAAGTCAAAGTCTAATTTCTCCGAAGTCAAATTTAATTGTTGAGCGCAAGTAGGAGAAATAAAAGAATGGGTAGAACCGGTATCAAATAAGGTATAGACTTCGCTTGAGTTTATGATAAGCTTACCCGTGATTCCCTCGTTTGGGTTCCTTGCTTTCTGGGAGGTCACTACAAACGCTCTCCCTTACACTACCGGCTTTGACTTTTCTAGGACGGCCTTTGGTGCCTCCATCCTAGCTAAACTTGTCTTCGGTGAACGACAAAATTGGGCTAGGTGACCTTCTCTTCCATAATTATAACATGCTTTGGACGGCATCGCGCAGTTTGGATTGATGTGTCCCTCCCCTCCGCATTTGAAGCATATGATAGGTGGTCATTCCCCTTCCTTAACAACGGGTGTTGGTGCTGACATCTTTCCATCATTGTTGAATCTCCTCTTCTTGAAATGTCCATTCTTATTATTTTGGCCCTGATTACAACCGAAGTGGTTACCATTTCTAGCCAGTTGATTCCCTCCACGCTTGTTGTCACCCCTTCGATGACTGCTCTCATTGGTATTATCATTTTGTCGGCTGCTCTCTTTTGGTTGCAATGACTCGTTATCGCGCTCCACTAACTAAGCCCTATTTACAACATCTGAATACAAACACATTTTATTAGAAATAAGATATTGACGTATCTCCGGCTTCAAACCTCTTAAAAACATCCGCGTCATTCTCTCTTCATTATCAACTAATTGGGACGCAAACCGAGACAACTCGGCAAACTTGGCTTCGTACTGCGACACGGTCATGTTATTCTGCTCCAGCTTGATGAACTCTACCTCTTTCATGTGACGAATACTTTCGGGAAAGTACTTGTCATTGAATAGTTCTTGGAACTTCTCCCAAGACATCTTTAGTGCGGCAGGTTGAGTAAGTTTTACCGATTCCCACCAATAATCTGCCTCTCCTGGTAACATAAAGGTGGCAAATGGCACCTTTTGCTCCTCGGAGCATCCCAAGACATCAAATATCTTGGTGATATGCTTTATCTATGCTTCCACCTTAAGTGGTTTTGGCTCTCCAATAAACTCTGGTGGTCCCAGCTCCTTGAACTGTTTAGCAGTGACCGTCCTAGAGTTTCCAGTGTTTCCACCTGCATTTTGGATAGAAGCCGCTCTTGCCTGATGTTGCATAAATTGTATAAAGCCTCTGAACATTCAATCGTTCGTCATCTGGTCAGTGTTCTTGTTAGCCTGAGGATTGTCGCCTTCTTGATGCACATTATCCTGATTATTGATCTGTGGAGACTCAACGGTCTCTTGTGCTCCATTGCTATTCTCAACATTCTCGGATGTCATTTTCAGATACTACCACAAAACAAGGGTTAATTAACATGTCATATATTATCCATATACTCTGACCGACCAATTAAATACCAAATAAACTTAGGTAGGTCATACTAGCGAAGGAATTCCCCATCTCTCCCCTCCTAGTTCTAATCTCACATCTTAGCCAGGGATCATATCCCTAAGCTTTGACACCAACTGTGACGCCCCCAAAATTGGTATACATCACCTATTCTGAGTCGCCAAATACATGATACAGAATACAAATACAACCTCTAATATACAATAAGAGAGCTGTGAGTTTTAATATAAATATTGTCTTCTAAACAATATCCACTCTCAGAATAAGTCCTCATTACATTTATTGTCACACTATTTAACAGAATAGTGAGGACTACTAATACTATCATCTGATCCATCACTCCATTCCCCGACTCGTCCCAGCTATATTCTCATTTCCTGAAGAGAACAGTGAAAGAAAGGGTGAGCTCAACTAGCCCGAAGAAGAAATATTATGACTAAGATAAAATGTAATAAATTATCCTTAGTCTTCAATAGTGTTAAACTGATACAATATAACAACCATCAAGTTTAACTGCAGCGGAACAAGCAATCCATTAAAAGAGTCAAGTAGAAAATAAAATCTACTATCTTTTATCTTCAATTATTTGAGTAATCTCACCTGCAATTTTAATATTTAATGATAGAGCTTTAAATAAATTTTGATCACTAAGGCTTAGGATGAAATCAGGAAAGCAATTGAAATGGATAGGACCATTATGCAAGCTTGCTTCTATGGCACCAATAATACTAGGGTAATAATTTAACAATCTAGCATCTCTAAGACAGAGGTAGATAGATGAATTAATTCCTTTTCTGTTGAGTGGTTTAACTGCAACTTGAACAAGACCTATATGAATAAAATTATAACCCTTTTTTTGTGTTTTTTAATAACTTCTGGAGATAAAAGACTACAATTTTCATATTCTTTGTTAATTGCATAAACCTTTTCAACTATTTTAACATTATAATCAGATTTGAAATTATCTCAAAAGGTTGACTGATAAATTTCTTTTAGAGATACATTAGGTATGTTCCAATTATGTAACACTTGACTATTTTTTTCATAACTATGTTCTTCTTGGTTGACGATGTCAGGGACAGGAGGCAAGGCTGACCTATTACTAACTGAAGAGCTAGATCTGAATAATCTACTCATCTTAACTATTTTCAACATAAAATCTTAACTCTAGGTTCATTCATGCATACCCCGTTTACCCTAAGTAGACTCATACCTATGTTCTATAACCCGACACTGCTCACACCCTGGAGACTTACAAAGGTTAGACACGAACTAGGTGGACTACAGGTAAGTAAGGTGACTTCAAAACTCTATGGAAGAAGAAGATATTGAAAAAGTAAAGAGAAGTTGATTAAAAAGATCTTACTTTGCAGTCAGAAACAATAATCTACTTGGCTTTGATACCATATGGGGTGGAATGAGAGGAAAAAGAGAAGAACACAAGAGAGCGCGCATACAACACAGTTAATTTACTAAATAAAAATAGTTTTATTGATTATAACTTGAAATATTTACAAGTACAAAAAATAAAATGACTTACAAGTTTACTGGACTAAGAACATTAGAAGAAGAAGGGTTAAGAAAGGCTAACAGCGGTAGAGGCTAAAGATTCAACTTAGAAGAAACCCAGCGTCTTTTTAAGTCTGCCTTACCAAATGAATTCAGTTTCCTTTTATAGAACAAGGAAATGAACTGTTTACAAGGTTACTATTACATTAACAAAAGTAAAAGTACAAGTAAAAAACATATTACATTTACTAAAGTAAAGTAAAAGAAAAGAATCTGCTTTTGGTGGAAAAGCAGGCGTCTCTTTTGACTAATGCGGTCGTGGGGCCAGATATCTGACTGATTGCTTCTTTCGGTGGAAAAGAAGAAGATGCTGATGACTAGGCTACTGAGCAGTCTTTAAGCTAATCGAGGTTGCTAAAAGGGAGTCTTTGAAGGAGTGATGATGGCTGACATCAACACATCCACCTTAATTGATTACTAAGGGGATCAGGAGAAGGGATCCTGAGCGTCTTGAAGGTTGACAGTGCCATAGGGATCACAATCATCTTCGTCTTCAAGATTTTGACTGGAAATTTCTTCTCTGGACCGAAGAGAAGCTTTGTCTGACTCTTCATGTAACTGGTCAAGTCTCGAATGAATGGCGTCTGCAAGAAGCCTCAACTGAGAGTTGGAATAACTAGAAACATTAGTAACATCAATAGGGTCCGGAGGAACAACTGATTTTTCTTTTAATTTCTCAGCTATTTTAATGGAGGTTTTATTGGAAGATTCACCGGTAATGGCAGTAGTAACTAGAGGAGTCAATAAAGGTTTAGCCGGAAATTCTTTTTGAACTTGGCCAACTATTCTATCAACACCGAATTTATCCCACCATTTAATGAGGAAACGACGAGAGACAAGAGAAATAGGAGAAATAACTGTCTGAGCTGTCCGAATACCTATGGACGACGGAGACTGAAATACTGTGACTTCTTGAGGAGCTAAAATGACATATTGCCATTTAAGAATCCAAGAGATTTTATATTTACTACAGAATATAAGGAAAACTGGAATTTCCTCATATTTTGGATGATAATTACTATGAATACTGAAATGCTCAAGCTGTACTAAGAGAGGATCTGGAAGGATTTTGAAGCACAACCCATGCCTTGTCCACCAGAGGATGAACCATTTAGGAAATTGACTCTTGAATTTGTGGTCGAAATGTAAAAACTACTAATGACTATGATCTTCATTTTGGTGAAGAAAAATATTATAACAAGCCTCAATGTAATCATAATAGTAATAAGAGCTAGAATGATTAGAAAGGGACCTAAGATCTGAAGGATGACTAACCCAATCGGAAAGATTGAGAACCTGTTTAATGTACAACGAATGATAAAGGAGTTTGGATTTATCATCGTTGGAAAAGATGGGTTTAATGAAGACTGACTCTATTTCAAGAAGGATATCCTTATAATACACGAGGGATTTATAAGGAGCCAAAAGGAGAAAATGCCATCCAGTAGGAAAATACTGGGCAGCCAATTTAACTGGGTCATCTTTAGGTTTCATTGGTAGCTCAATATGAAACAGATGCTGATCATATTTAGCCCGATACTCAGAAGCTGGGTAACTAAGTTTTGACAAGGTTGCCCTCGATTGATTAGCAAAAATATCAAATGCTTCTGGTTGACTAGCAAGAACTGATGAATAGGGCTTGGGGACTGTACCAAGCACCTAAAATTTATTATGGGTGGTTTGACTAACTAGGTGAGGAAAGACAGTTCCCTTTAACTGATTGACTGGACCGGAGGAACGGCCATGACCACGAGAGGATGAACCTCCTCGCACACTCATTTTGCTGCAATAGTACATGTGTTAATGAACTCATGTGTGAGAAAATCAGGAACTGAGTTGTTACTACCTTTTATATATTCAATATCAAAATCAAAAATACTTAAAATAGCTTTCCATCTAGCGAATGAATGCTTAGAGGGGACGTTTTCAACATCCTTTTCAAGAATGAATTTTGCTGACTTGCAATCAATTCTAACTAGAAACTTTTGATTCAATAAATCTCTCTGAAATTTTTTAATACATAGTACAAGTGATAAAATCTCCTTTTTAATAGTACTATATTTCAACTGTTTGGGATTCCATGTGCCTGAATGGAAACAAACAATTTGTTCATCCGAAGTAGGAGTTAATTTTTGTTTGAGTATGCCACCGAATTCAATGTCAGAGGCATCGGTTTCAACTATTTTGAATGCTGAATCATTAGAAATGCCAAGGCAAGGCAAAACCTTAACATATTTTTTAACTTGTTAGACAATAGAAGTATGAATGTCAGTCCAATGAGGGGGATTACTTTGTAAACGCTAAAATAGAGGTTTACAAATCTTCCTGAGATTCTTGTAAAACTTGCCAATATAATTAAGTGAGCCAAGAAATCTCTGTAGCTGAGTTTTATCGGTAATCTTATCTGGGAACCGATCGGCGAATTGAATAGCTCGGTCAATATGCCGCGTGAGTCCCTGATAGAGGATTAATCCGAGAAACCTGACTTTAGTCAGAAACAGACTACACTTAGAAGGTGAAAGGACAAGACCATTGGTTTTAACCGTTTTGAAGAACGAATTCAAATGTTTAATATGCTCTTCAATAGTCTTGGAGAATACAAGGATATCGTCGATGTAAACGATGATAAAATGATTGAAAGGATTCAAAATATTATTAAGAATCACTGGGTGCATTTTTTAGTCCAAATGACTGAACATTTTATTCGTAATGTCCGAACGGAGTGGTGAATGCTGTTTTGTACCTATCATCAGGATGAATAGCAACTTGCCAGAATCCAGACTTAAGGTCAAATTTACTAAAGATGGTGGAGACACTTAACCTACTAAGGAGATCTTCTTTATTAGACAAAGGGTACATAATCCACTCTAAGACTTTGTTTAATGGTTTATAGTTGATAACTAGACGTGGGACACCTCTCTCTTTCTCAGCTTCATTGTTAACATAGAAGGCTGGGCAAGACCATGGTGACTTACTATGTCTAATTAAACCTTTACTAAGAAGATCGTTAATTTCATTTTTACATAACTCCATCTGTTCATGACTCATCTGAATAAGCCTAGCCTTGGTGGGAATTAAATGTTCTTTAAATTCCTTAGCATAGGGTAATCTAACTATCTGCTTCTTCCTATGCCAAAAAGCATTGGGAGAATCAGAACACAAATTTTTTATTAAATAATATTTCAATTCATTTATCTTTTCTTGAACTCTGTTACTCTTAAGTTGTTCTTCAACTTGTTGATACCTAACTTCTTCTTTGAGAAAACTTAGGTGGGTAACTTTACAATTTAACAGATTCAATGATTTAGAAATTGATTCTTCTTGAATAAATTTTAAATCTCTTTCTTTTGGTTTGATTAGGAATTTAAATGTAATCTTCTTTTCTAAATGTTCGTAGCTTAAACCTTTATTACTAGTGGTAAATGGATATAATAAATATATAAACGGTAATCCTAAAATGATCTTATTAGTAAGATTGCGAATTAAAACAAATGAGGTTTTAAAACACATACTATCTTGACAAATATGTACATTTGGTAATTTATATTTTATTTCTATTTGACTATCATTAGATGAATTAAGTTTTTCACTAGTTTTTTTATAATACCTAGTGGGGATAAGACCTTTTTGAATACAGTTCAAGTCTGCACCAGTATCAACCAAAACAGGGAGCTGTATGGAGAAAGTTTTATCGATGACTAAATTAATTGAAATATACAATTTTTGAATGGTAATGTCCTTAATTCTTTTATGGGAGAGCCCTTGAATAAAGAGATCAGGTTCTTCTTTTGTACCAGAAGATTCTGGTTCATCATGACTTTCATCACTAGAAGAAGAATCTTGTACATGAAGATCTGATTTTTTATCGTCAATCTCTTTTCTTAATTTAGAAATATCTAATTTTAAGTTAGAAATCTCTTTCTTGAGTTTATTAACTTCTTGATTTAACTCAGGGAGGGTAATTTCTTTAACCGGGGACTTAAACCTTTCAAGTGTTTTATTAAGACTGAAAATGGGCTTTTCTTTGGCTCTAAGAACCTTATCAACAACTTTCTTATCTTTAGTTAATAAATTTTTTAACTGATTCATATATTGAGTTTTTAATCCAGGGTCAGTAATTTTACTAATTAAATCAATTAACAAAGAGCTTTCTTCTTCATCTTTGGTAATTACATTAATTCTTTTGCAACAGTTATTACTGCAATTTTTAGTACATATGGTGACTTCATTATCACTATTTGACTCATCACTACATGTGTTATTACTAGAAGATTCTGGGATGTCTGAAACTTCTTCATTACTATTGTTATTTTCAATTCTCATTAATTCTAATAACTGTTCAGTGTCTTTGGCTGAGATGTTTAACTGAGCTAATTTTTGCTTAACCCTGCACTCACTTTTAAAGTGCCCTTTCTGCCCACAATTGTGACTGACAATTTTACTTTTATCAAATTTCTTTGATTTTTTAGTTGATTTGTGTGTTGACTTAGGTTTCTTATAATAAGAATCTTGATTAGTTTTATTATTATCTTGATTATATTTCTTTCTACGACGTTTATTACTCTTATGCTGAGACTCAATATGTTTATGTTTGTGTCTGTGCTTTCTTCTCGAGGGAGCCACATGGGGTAAACCATATTATTCACAGAAGGTGCCTAATTTGTATTTAGCTTTATTTTTATCTTTACTAGCTTGTTTAGCTAATTTAAAGTCAATACACATTTTTAATCCAATTTTTTGAATATAACTTATAATGTCACCGTAGGTTAAATTATCATAATCTATATATCCCAAATTTTTACTTAATTCTTCTCTAACTTTATGTGCAAACAAAGAAGGTAAACCATTAACGAATTTTTCTTTCCAAAATAGTTTATTACTATCAGTGCGCATCATAACTCGTGAAGTAAAAACATCTTTGTACCACCTAAAATCACTTAGCGTGGGACAAGTAAGGTTACTAAGTTGATCATGAATTCTTTCAGTGATATTACTAGGAGTTCCAACAAAATGTTTAATTATAATGAAAATTAAAGTATTAACTCCATCAGGCGGACCAATACCAACATCTTCATCAAAGATGGGATTGCCATCATCATCCTTTTGGATAGCATGAATTATAGATATTCTAATGTCTTCTGTGAGATGTTTCTCCCACCAAGACCTAAGAATACCAGTAAATCCGCTAGCTAATAATTCAACTATGTCTGGTTGAGACAGGTTGTTGAACTTGGTTAAATAACTATTAGCTACCATGGACATATGATTTAATTTATTAAGAATTTCTTGTTCACTAAATCCGTCAATATTCCATTCATATATTTTATTTGACGAAACAGAAAATTGTTTATCTAGATTTCTCTCTTCGAACTGTAGATCCGGAGGAGTAGGTCTAGAATACCAATTTCTGGTAATACTTGTGTTATTAACAGTTAATTTATTTAGCTATTCGTTATGGTTTGAAATAGATTCAGAGTGATTAGAAGAACTGTCGTTATCATAAGATTCAACTTGATCGATAGTAGCAATAGTTCCATTTGGACCGTCTTCAGTTTTAAGTTTTTTAAATAACTTATCAATAGACTGAACAAGTTCACTATCTTCATTAGGTAAACCTAAATTATATCTATTTCCTGGTAATTTGATTAAAGGTTGTTCAATTTTTGAATCAGGTTTTTTAATAATACTTTCTTCAATTTTTTCTTCAATTCTATCTAGCTGTTTTCCTACAGTTGCTAGATATTGGTTACTAAAGTTTAATTGCTCAATTATCTTTTTATCATCTTTAATTCCATCAGGAATTTTGAAAGGACTAGCAACAACTGATGTATTCTTAACTAGAATTAGAACTATTTCTAAAGGAGAATGACTAGACGAAATTTTTGATTTGTCTTCTTTAATCCATTGAGTTTTACTAATAACATTACATTTATTTTGATATTGCTCATACCAGACATAAAAAGTAATGTTTATTTCTTCATTTTTAATAAATCTTGTCCATCTATTAACTATCTTATCTCTTTCCTTTTCTATAGGGTGAAGAGATCTGAACAGATGTCTTTTATCTTTATTATATTTTGAAGTAAAATCTTTTACTAAATTATCCCATTCTAAAATCAAATTTCTTTTGATGACTCTTAATTGATTGTGAATTGGGGCATTAAAATCAGACTGAGTGGGATACACAGAAGATATCGGAGAAGAAGAACCTTCATCTTCATTAGGATCATTCTGGGTATAACACGGATGACTAACTTGACCTTGATTAAGGATACCTTTAAGTTTGATATCTCTAACCGAAGGATTACTAAGTACTTCAGAATCTCTTCTAGTATGAATAACTGAAGGTGTTGAAGAACTGGAAATATCTTCAATAATGACAGGTGTTCTAATGCGTTCAAAACTTATTTTAACAGTTCAATCAGAAAACTGTTTGATATTTTCTAAATTTAATAAATTGTTAATTACAGGCTGTTGTGGTAATTCATTTGGCAAAGTCCATTGACTAGGTAAGGTAATATCCTTCCAGAGAATTGTTCTAGGGATCTGGATATTAGCATCACTAGTTGAACTTTGAATTAAAACTGTTTGATCTTTAGGATTTTTATTAAGAGCATGAACATTCAAGTTTGATTTCATAGTCTTATAATAAATCCTGTAAATTAAAGCAATAGGCTGAGATCCTTCAATCATCTGAGTAATCTCACATGCAGTTTTAATATTTTATGATAGAGCTTTAAATAAATTTTGATCACTAAGGCTTAGGGAGAAATCAGGAAAGCAATTGAAATGGATAGGACCATTATGCAAGCTTGCTTCCATGGCACCAATAATTCTAGGGTAATAATTTAAAAATCTAGCATCTCTAAAAAGATGAGGTAGATAGATGAATTAATTCCTTTTCTCATTGAGTGGTTTAAGCGCAACTTGAACAAGACCTATATCAATAAAATTATAACCCTTTTTTCTGTGTTTTTTAATAACTTCTGGAGATAAAAGACTACAATTTTCATATTCTTTGTTAATTGCATAAACCTTTTCAACTGTTTTAACATTATAATCAGATTTGAAATTATCGAAAAAGGTTGATTGATAAATTTCTTTTGGAGATACCTTAGGTATGTTCCAATTATGTAACACTTGACTAATTTTTTCATAACTATGTTCTTCTTGGTTGACGATGTCAAGGACAGGAGGCAAGGCTGGCCTATTACTAACTGAAGAGCTAGATCTGAATAATCTACTCATCTTAACTGTTTTCAAAATAAAATCTTAACTCTAGGTTCATTTATGCATACCCCGTTTACCCTAAGTAGACTCATACCTATGTTCTATAACCCGACACTGCTCACACCCTGGAGACTTACAAAGGTTAGACACGAACTAGGTGGACTACAGGTAAGGAAGGTGACTTCAGAACTCTGGGGAAGAAGAAGATTTTGAAAAAGTAAAGAGAAGTTGATTAAAAAGATCTTAATTTGTTGCTAGTCCTTTCAAAATTCCTGATGGAATTAAAGATGATAAAAAGATAATTAAGCAATTAAACTTTAGTAACCAATATCTAGCAACTGTAGGAAAACAGCTAGATAGAATTAAAGAAAAATTTGAAGAAAGTATTATTGAAAAACCTGATTCAAAAATTGAACAACCTTTAATCAAATTACCAGGAAATAGATATAATTTAGGTTTACCTAATGAAGATAGTGAACTTGTTCAGTCTATTAATAAGTTATTTAAAAAACTTAAAACTGAAGTCGGTCCAAGTGGAACTATTGCTACTATCGATAAAGTTGAATCTGATGATAACGATAGTTCTTCTAATCACTCTGAATCTATTTTAAACCTTAACGAACAGCTAAATAAATTAACTGTTAATAACACAAGTGTTACCAGAAATTGGTATTCTAGACCTACTCCTCTGGATCTACAGTTCGAAGAGAGAAATCTAGATAAATAATTTTCTGTTTCGTCAAATAAAATATATGAATGGAATATTGATGGATTTAGTGAACAAGAAATTCTTAATAAATTAAATCATATGTCCGTGGTAGCTAATAGCTATTTAACCAAGTTCAACAACCTGTCTCAACCAAACATAGTTGAATTATTAGCTAGCGGATTTACTGGTATTCTCAGGTCTTGGTGGGAGAAACATCTCACAGAAGACATTAGAATATCTATAATTCATGCTATCCAAAAGGATGATGACGGCAATCCCATCTTTGATGAAGATGTTGGTATTGGTCCGCCTGATGGAGTTAATACTTTAATTTTCACTATAATTAAACATTTTGTTGAAACTCCTAGTAATATCACTGAAAGAATTCATGATCAACTTAGTAACCTTACTTGTCCCACGCTAAGTGATTTTAGGTGGTACAAAGATATTTTTACTTCATGAGTTATGATGCGCACTGATAGTAATAAACCATTTTAGAAAGGAAAATTCGTTAATGGCTTACCTTCTTTGTTTTCACATAAAGTTAGAGAAGAATTAAGTAAAAATTTGGGATATATAGATTATGATAATTTAACCTACGGTGACATTATAAGTTATATTCAAAAAATTGGATTAAAAATGTGTATTGACTTTAAATTAGCTAAACAAGCTAGTAAAGATAAAAATAAAGCTAAATACGAATTAGGCACCTTCTGTGAACAATATGGTTTACCCCCTGTGGCTCCCTCGAGAAGAAAGCACAGACACAAACATAAACATATTGAGTCTCAGCATAAGAGTAATAAATGTCGTAGAAAGAAATATAATCAAGATAATAATAAAACTAATCAAGATTCTTATTATAAGAAACCTAAGTCAAAACACAAATCAACTAAAAAATCGAAGAAATTTGATAAAAGTAAAATTGTCCGTTACAATTGTGGGCAGAAAGGGCACTTTAAAAGTGAGTGCAGGGTTAAGCAAAAATTAGCTCAGTTAAACATCTCAGCCGAACACACTGAACAGTTATTGGAATTAATGAGAATTGAAAATAACAATAGTAATGAAGAAGTTTCAGACATCCCAGAATCTTCTAGTAATAACACCTGTAGTGATGAGTCAAATAGTGATAATGAAGTCACCATATGTCTTTGAAAATTGCGGTGATAATCATTGTAAAAGAATTAATGTAATTACCAAAGATGAAGAAAAAGCTCTTTGTTAATTGATTTAATTAGTAAAATTACTGACCCTGGATTAAAAACTCAATATATGAATCAGTTAAAAAATTTATTAACTAAAGATAAGAAAGTTGTTGATAAGGTTCTTAGAGCCAAAGAAAAGCCCATTTTCAGTCTTAATAAAACACTTAAAAGATTTAAGTCCCCGGTTAAAGAAATTACCCTCCCTGAGTTAAATCAAGAAGTTAATAAACTCAAGAAAGAGATTTCTAACTTAAAATTAGATATTTCTAAATTAAGAAAAGAGATTGACGATAAAAAATCAGATCTTCATGTACAAGATTCTTCTTCTAGTGATGAAAGTCATGATGAACCATAATATTCTGGTATAAATGAAGAACCTGATCTCTTTATTCAAGGGCTCTCCCTTAAAAGAATTAAGGACATTACCATTCAAAAATGGTATATTTCAATTAATTTAGTCATCGATAAAACTTTCTCCATACAGCTCCCTGCTTTGGTTGATACTGGTGCAGACTTGAACTATATTCAAGAGGGTCTTATCCCCACTAGGTATTATAAAAAAACTAGTGAAAAACTTAATTCAGCTAATGGTAGTCAAATGGAAATAAAATATAAATTACCTAATGTACATATTTGTTAAGACAGTATGTGTTTTAAAACCTCATTTGTTTTAATTCGCAATCTTACTGATAAGATCATTTTAATATTACCGTTTATATATTTATTATATCCATTTACCACTAGTAATAAAGGTTTAAGATGCGAACATTTAGAAAAGAAGATTACATTTAAATTCCTAATCAAACCAAAAGAAAGAGATTTAAAATTTATTCAAGAAGAATCAATTTCTAAATCATTGAATCTGTTAAATTGTAAATTTACCCACCTAAGTTTCCTCAAAGAAGAAGTTAGGTATCAACAAGTTGAAGAACAACTTAAGAGTAACATAGTTCAAGAAAAGATAAATGAATTAAAATATTATTTAATAAAAAATTTGTGTTCTGATTCTCCCAATGCTTTTTGGCATAGGAAGAAGCACATAGTTAGATTACCCTATGCTAAGGAATTTAAAGAACATTTAATTCCCACCAAGGCTAGGCCTATTCAGATGAGTCATGAACAGATGGAGTTATGTAAAAATGAAATTAACGATCTTCTTAGTATAGGTTTAATTAGACATAGTAAGTCACCATGGTCTTGCCCAGCCTTCTATGTTAACAATGAAGCTGAGAAAGAGAGAGGTGTCCCTCGTCTAGTTATCAACTATAAACCATTAAACAAAGTCTTATAGTGGATTATGTACCCTTTGTCTAATAAAGAAGATCTCCTTAGTAGGTTAAGTGTCTCCACCATCTTTAGTAAATTTGACCTTAAGTCTGGATTCTGGCAAGTTGTTATTCATCCTGATGATAGGTACAAAACAGCATTCACCACTCCGTTCGGACATTACGAATGGAATGTTCAGTCATTTGGACTAAAAAATGCACCCAGTGAATTTCAGAATATTCTTAATAATATTTTGAATCCTTTCAGTCATTTAATCATCGTTTTCATCGACGATATCCTTGTATTCTCCAAGACTATTGAAGAGCATATTAAACATTTGAATTCGTTCTTCAAAACAATTAAAACCAATGGTCTTGTCCTTTCACCTTCCAAGTGTAGTCTGTTTCTGACTAAAGTCAGGTTTCTCAGATTAATCCTCTATCATGGACTCACGCGACCTATTGACCGAGCTATTCAATTCGCCGACCGGTTCCCAGATAAGATTACCGATAAAACTCAGCTATAGAGATTTCTTGGCTCGCTTAATTATATTGGCAAGTTTTACAAGAATCTTAGGAAGATTTGTAAACCTCTATTTCAGCTTTTACAAAGTAATCCCCCTCCTTAGACTGACATTCATACTTCTGTCGTCCAACAAGTTAAAAAATATGTTAAGGCTTTGCCTTGCCTTGGCATTTCTAATGATTCAACATTCAAAATAGTTGAAACCAATGCCTCTGACATTGGATTCGGTGGCATACTCAAATAGAAATTAACTCTTACTTCTGATGAACAAATTTTTCGTTTCCATTCAGGCGCATGGAATCCCACACAGTTGAAATACAGTACTATTAAAAAGGAGATTTTATCACTTGTACTATATATTAAAAAAATTTAGAGAGATGTATTGAATCAAAAGTTTCTAGTTAGAATTGATTGCAAGTCAGAAAAATTCATTCTTGAAAAGATGTTGAAAACGTCGCCTCTAAGCATTCATTCGCTAGATGGCAAGCTATTTTAAGTATTTTTGATTTTGATATTGAATATATAAAAGGTAGTAACAACTCAGTTCCTGATTTTCTCACGCGTGAGTTCATTAACACAGGTACTATTGTAGCAAAATGAGTGTGCGAGGAGGTTCATCCTCTCGTGGTCATGGCCGTTCTTCCGGTCCAGCCAATCAGTTAAAGGGAACTGTCATTCCTCACCCAGTTAGTCAAACCACCCATAATAAATTTCAGGTGCTTGGTACAGTCCCCAAGCCCTATTCATCAGTTCTTGCTAGTCAACCAGAAGCATTTGATATTTTTGCTAATCAATTGAAGGCAACCTCATCAAAACTTAGTTACCCAGCTTCTGAGTATCGGGCTAAATATGATCACCATCTATTTCATATTGAGCTACCAATGAAACCTAAAGATGACCCAGTTAAATTGGCTGCCCAGTATTTTCTTACTGGATGGCATTTTCTCCCTTTGGCTCCTTATAAATCCCACGTGTATTATAAGGATATCCTTCTTGAAACAGAGTCAGTCTTCATTAAACCCATCTTTGCCAACGATGATAAATCCAAACTTCTTTATCATTCGTTGTACAGTAAACAGGTTCTTAATCTTTCCGATTGGGGTAGTCATCCTTCAGATCTCAGGTCCCTTTCTAATCATTCCAGCTCTTATTGCTATTATGATTACATTGAGGCTTGGTATAAGATTTTTCTTCACCAAAATGAAGATCATAGTCATTCGTGGTTTTTACAGTTCGACCACAAATTCAAGAGTCAATTTCCTAAATGGTTCATCCTCTGGTGGACAAGGCATGGGTTGTGCTTCGAAATCCTTCCAGATCATCTCTTAGTACAGCTTGAGTATTTCAATATTCATAGTAATTATCATCCAAAATATGAGGAAATTCCAGTTTTCCTTATATTCTGTAGTAAATATAAAATCCCTTGGATTCTTAAATGGAAATATGTCATTTTAGCTCCTCAAGAAGTCACAGTATTTCAGTCTCTGTCGTCCATAGGTATTCGGACAGCTCAGACAGTTATTTCTCCTATTTCTCTTGTCTCTCGTCGTTTCCTCATTAAATGGTGGGATAAATTCGGTGTTGATAAAATAGTTGGCCAAGTTCAAAAAGAATTTTCGGCTAAACCTTTATTGACTCCTCCAGTTACTACTGCCATTACCGGCGAATCTTCCAATAAAACCTCCATTAAAACAGCTGAGAAATCAAAAGAAAAATTAGTTGTTCCTCTAGACCCTATTGATGTTACTAATGTTTCTAGTTATTCCAACTCTCAGTTGAGGCTTCTTGCAGGCGCCATTCATTCGAGACTTGACCAGTTACATGAAGAGTCAAATAAAGCTTCTTTTTGGTCCAGATAAAGAAAATTCCAGTCAAAATCTTGAAGACGAAGATGATTGTGATCCATATGGCACTGTCAACCATCATGACACTCAGGATCCCTTCTCCTGATCCCCTCAGTAATCAATTAAGGTGGATGTGTTGATGTCAGCCATCATCACGCCTTCAACACCGCCCTTGCGACCTCAAGTTAACAAAGACTTTGCTCGATAGCCTAGTCATCGTGAGATCTTCTACTTTTCCACCAAAAGCAAACAATCACGATATCCGCCCCACAGCCGCATTAGTCAAAAGAGACGCCTGCTTTTCCACCAAAAACAGATTCTTTTCTTTTACTTTACTTTATTAAATGTAATATATTTTTTACTTGTACTTTTACTTCAGTTAATGTAATAGTAACCTTGTAAACAGTTCATTTCCTTGTTCTATAAAAGGAAATTGAATTCATTTGGTAAGGCAGACTTAAAAAGACGCTGAGTTCCTTCTCAGTTGAATCTTTAACCTCTACCGCTGTTAGCCTTTCTTAACCCCTCTTCTTCTAATGTTCTTAGTCCAGTAAACTTGTGAGTCATTTTATTTTCTGCACTTGTAAATATTTTAAGTTACAATCAATAAAACTGTTTTTATTTAGTAAATTAACTGTGTTGTATACGCGCTCTCTTGTGTTCTTCTCTTTCTCGTCTCATTCAGCACCAAATATATATATATATATATATATAATACTTTTATATATATACATATAAAACAAACCTATAATAATAATAAACTTAATAATTGAACCTTTCCTTTCTCAGCATCCAACCACCCGTGACAAACACAATTTCATCCCATTTCATTTTTCAAAATGTGGTCCCCCACATTTATTATATTAAATAATTTTCTACCGATTATTTTGAAAAACGGGTAAATGGGGGTCCATAAAATAACAACACTGAGTGACTTATCACTTAAGCATCAATAATCAATACCGTGTGCTACTATGCAACCATGCATACAACTGAACTTTTACTACCGAGTAGTTCAACAGTTAACGGTAAAACTTCCGCCGTTATTTTTATAAAAAGATATTTTTGTCATTTTTTCAATCCGACAATAATTCCGTTTTGGGGTCTACCAATGATTGTGCCGTCGTACAAATATTCCCTGTTAAAATGAATATTCCCCGACCAATCGAATATTATATAACAACTTGCGTACTTTGCAAAATTTATAAATATTACCCACAACTATAACATTATATCAAATTTACTCCATAATATTCAAAAATGATAATTATAGAAAATTCATCTTTATTCATAAAAGTTGGGGTCTTATAGTCACGATCATACCAATAATCTACCAATCTTTACACTCAAGTCAAAGAGAAATATCATCATTAGGGTTATAAAAATTTATATATAATAATAAAAACAATATAATCAACATATAGATTTAATCTCAAGAGTAAGATTCATAAATCAACGATAATTTGGTCAGAAAAAGAAACTAAGTTTGTCGTGAATAGTACCCGTGAATAGTAACTCGTGAATAGTAACTCATGAATAGTAACTAATGAATAGTAACTCGTGAATAATAACCCGACATAAAAAAATAGAAATTTCACAATAAAATCCATACCAATATTTCAGTATAATGATATTGAAAAAATAACATTTTTTAACTTATAAATAATTTATTTTAATTATTTACACTTTACTAAATAATGCATTTAATCATCCTAAAATGTCAAACTCATAAGATTTCATCACCAAATAAACAAAACCCTCATCAAAAATCTACATATACCTCATATAGGATTCTCAAGCCAGAAAATCCTATTTTCCAATTTTCTTACTTCACATAACATATTTAATTCATTTACTCATAACTAGTCCATTTTCATGAAAAATACCAAATCAGTCCCAAAAATAATTCTTTTCTGGGATTTAGCAGAATATAGTCTCATATTGAACATATATTTTTCCCTGAATTTTAAAAATTCATTTACTATTTTTCATATGGCCAAAACAGCCGAATATTTAGACATTTATCATAAACTGTACTTTTCTCCAAAAATTCTGAAATTTATAGAGTATACTTCTATTATATACATGTAATCCCAATAACAATTTCACCAATTTTGAAGTTAACCACAAGGAGCTATAAGGGTTTACTTTTAAAATAGTATTTTCCAATAAAATTCATAACTCCTAATCTATACATCCAAAAATCGTCATTTTTGGACACAATCTAGAAAACTCATCAAATTATCATTTCAAATTTTTCTAGAATTGTTTTAGAGTCAGAAAAATTACAAAACTGAAAAACATAATAACCCTTACAATCCCATACCTCAAAAGAGCTGTATTTCTGACTGGAATATCGGATATAAAGCCGAAGAAAACTTCCACTAAATAGCAATTCTCAAAGTATCTAAATACTCACAAAAATACGCTCGATCATATAGGGAGAGAAAACTTATGTTTCTGGTGTGATTTTCAATTCTAACTTAAGCGCCTATTTATAGGAAAATGCTAGAACGTCAAAAGAGACTAAATTAATAAAATATTAATTTATTTATTTTTCTCTACGCATGCCTAACCTTTGAAATCAGTAGCCAGCCACCTTTGAACTAAATTTGCAGCCCACATGTTAAAAACAAAATTGGGTCCCACCCAATTTTAATAAAAATCATTTTATTTTCTGAAACTTCAGTAATTCATATAAAATAGCACGTTTATCAGAAAAATACGAATTTTATATCCATTCCACACGAAATCGAATTCTCTACAACTTTGTAGCTTTAAGTTTTTCCAAATTCCAGATAGAAAATATCCAAAATCCACAAACAGATGATTTTCAATACCTCTTAAAATTCATAACAAATCCTTCGTTCATTTTTAAAGGTTCAAAATTTGTGGATATATACTCAACTTATATATGTATAACATATCTAAAAATTACAACGATCCAACGGTCGGATTAAAATTATAACTCACGCAGTAGAGCTTTAAGAAGACCGATTTGATCTTTTAATACCTCCAATCCGACAAAATACTGATAAAACACTTCAACATTAATTCCTTCATTTATAACCACATAAATAAATCCATCATTTATATTCGCATCAAATAAATATTTCATTATCATATAAATCAATAATTAATTATTCACAAATAATATTACAGAATCATAATAATGACAACCCGGTAGTTCCTAGGAAAAAGGGGGCTTTCGATAAGGATTTCTCCTTACTAGCGCGCAATTAGGTGACCAAACCTCTCCTTGACAGAACTTTCTAGACATTGCCAATAATGATATCTAATAATATTATTCAAATAATATGAAAAATTTATCTGATAATGGGAAATACTATGCCGTGACAATTATTGAAATAATATAAAATATCAACGCAGCAATTATTGAATCAATAAAATAAAATATTGAACAGTAATTACTGTAACAATTATTGAGTAGTGCCTTCTTACGTAAGAATCAATAATTCAAAAATATTGTGCAATACTGTAGTGCTTCGCGTGCAACGAAGCGACATCGTATTTTAACCAAGGGTATTCTAACGATGTTAATCGTGAATAACTACGTCGTTATTTATAAAAATTCAAACTTGTTGTTTTCTTCATCCGACAGTTATTCTGTTATGGGGCCCACAAATGGCTGCGCTGTCGTACGAATATTCCCCGACCACAAGAATATTCCACGACCAAACGAATATTCCCCGATAACAATAAATATTTTATAACCACTTGCTTATTTTGCAAAATTTGCACATTTCACCCATAACTTTAAACTTTTATCAATCTAACTATTTACTAAATAGAATAACAATTATCAGAAATTTGAATACTTTCATTTCGTAAAATTCAGGGTCTTACAATCTACCATCCTAATGAAATTTTGACATCAAAATTTACGTACCTGGTATTTCGAAGAGTTGAGAATATCTTGCTTTCATTTCAGATTCCATCTTCCCTGATATCATGATTTCTCCATTGCTCATCTTCTGTATTTTAGATATCATTCTAGAATACAGCTTCAAAACAAACGTTAATTAACATATCACAATTTGTCAACTTAAGTAAGAAAATTTAGCTTAGGTAGGACACACACTAGCGAAGGATATTACTCGTCTCTCCCTTCCTAGTTCTAATCACGGATCTCCGCCAGAGATCATATCCCAACCTCTCGATATTAATCGTGGCGCCCCAAAATAGGTCCAATCCATTCAACCTATTCTGAGTCGCCAAATACATGGTACAGAAAACAACTACAACTTTATTACAACAATTGTCGTGCAAATACAACAACACATATGCTGTGAGTTTTGATACAAATAGATACCAACTGTGACTCTCATCCCAACCTTAGATAACATGACACAATGGCACCTTACATAAAGGTATAGTCGAAAATTATTTTAGAAATTAAAACCTTTGGGAAGTGCTCAAGGAAACCTTCATACATGGGATGTCATGCGTCTAGGTTATTATAGATATCATATGTCCACAGAATTATCCTTGGTTGACCCAATAGACCCCAAAAAAAATGAGAATATTACTATCATGTTCTTTCCAATGGTGAGTCTTCTCTTGACATATAACTATCTCCACTGTCTCCAGTTGAAAATTATATTTCAAATAAACTCCAAGATCATATAGGTAGTGCTCGTAGATATACTCAGTACGTGGATGTGCACAACCCTGCCTTATGATAACACGAGATTGTAAGTCATTAGACATCTTGTAGGATAGTGGCAAAACACCCTTCCAACGTTGGGTTCGCCTCACCCTATTTGATTCACCAAATATAACTACTAAATGATGTACAACACACTTTTATATACTGTTTAGGGAGAACCTCCACAACTAGAGACCACCGTTCTATTCCCCTGTTACCCCCGCTCGACCCAGCTACACTCTTATTACCTAAAAGGAATTGTGAAGCAAAAGGGTGCGCACAAATAGTCCAGTAAAGAATATCATGACTAATGATAATTAAATTATCAATAGCCTTTGTCAATAATAAATCAGAGATTTAGAACATATTGTAGATGATAAAAATTTTCCACCATAGTTGCAGCGGAACGAGCAATCCATTAGAATAGTCAAATAGACCGTAAAGTATATTATCTTCTCCACATTAAAAGTCCACCAACAATGTTTTATCCCTGTAACATTAATCAACAGTTCCTTTCCACAATTATATGAATAACTCATAATCATAATTGTGATTCTAAATTCTTCTTCACATCCAGGACGAAGATAATTTTCATCACATGTCTTTACCTGAAACATCAAAGATCATGGTTATACCAAATCACAGTTCCTATTCATAATCATACTAATAAATTCATCTTTGCACTACGGGCCAAAGATATTATTATCTCAAACAAATATATAATCATTTCAGAATTTATATAAACAATAATTATAACCATGTTGATCAATTCACCTTTGCACTTAAGCTAAAGATATTCAATTATAAATTCAATGGTCATGATCATACCAGTCAACAATTCGTCTTTGCACTACTGGCCAAAGAGAACTCATAGTCACGATCATACCAATAATCTACCAATCTTTACACTCATGTCAAAGAGAAATATCATCGTTAGGGTTATAAAAATTTATATATAATAATAAAAACAATATAATCAACATATAGATTTAATCTCAAGAGTAAGATTCATAAATCAACGATAATTTGGTCAGAAAAAGAAACTAAGTTTGTCGTGAATAGTACCCATGAATAGTAACTCGTGAATAGTAACTCATGAATAGTGACTAATGAATAGTAACTCGTGAATATTAACCCGACATAAAAAAAATAGAAATTCCACAATAAAATCCATACCAATATTTCAGTATAATGATATTGAAAGAATAACATTTCTTAAACTTATAAATAATTTATTTTAATTGTTTACACTTTACTAAATAATGCATTTAATCATCCTAAAATGTCAAACTCATAAGATTTCATCACCAAATAAACAAAACCCTCATCAACAATCTGCATATACCTCATATAGGATTCTCAAGCCAGAAAATCCTATTTTCCAATTTTCTTACTTCACATAACATATTTAATTCATTTACTCATAACTAGTCCATTTTCATGAAAAATACCAAATCAGTCCCAAAAATATTTCTTTTCTAGGATTTAGCAGAATATAGTCCCATATTGAACATATATTTTTTCCGAAATTTTTAAAATTCATTTACTATTTTTCATATGGCCAAAACAGCCAAATATTTAGACATTTATCATAAACTGTACTTTTATCCAAAAATTCTAAAATTTATAGAGTATACTTCTGTTATATACATGTACTCCCAATAACAATTTCACCAATTTTGGAGTTAACCACAAGGAGCTATAAGGGTTTACTTTTAAAATAGTATTTTTCAATAAAATTCATAACTCCTAATCTATACATCCAAAAATCGCCATTTTTGGACACAATCTAGAAAACTCATTAAATTATCATTTCATTTTTTTCTAGAATTGTTTTAGAGTCAGAAAAATTACAAAACTGAAAAACATAATAACCCTTACAATCCCATACCTCAAAAAAGCTGTATTTCTGACTAGAATATCGGATGTAAAGCCGAAGAAAACTTCAACTGAATAGCAATTCTCAAAGTATCTAAATACTCACAAAAATACGCTCGATCATATAGGGAGAGAAAACTTATGTTTCTGGTGTGATTTTCAATTCTAACTTAAGCGTCTATTTATAGGAAAATGCTAGAACGCCAAAGGAGACTAAATTAATAAAATATTAATTTATTTATTTTTCTCTACGCATGCCTAACCTTTGAAATCAGTAGCCAGCCACCTTTGAACCAAATTTGCAGCCCACAAGTTAAAAACAAAAGTGGGTCCCACCCAATTTTAATAATAATCATTTTATTTTCTGAAACTTCAGTAATTCATAGAAAATAGCACGTTTATGAGTTTTGTTACAAATAGATACCAACTGTGACTCTCATCCCAACCTTGGATAACACAACACAATGGCACCTTACATAAAGGTATAGTCAAAAATTGTTTTAGAAATTAAAACCTTTGGGAAGTGCTCAAGGAAACCTTCGTACATGGGAGGTCATGCGTCTAGTTATTATAGATATCATATGTCCACAGAATTATCCTTGGTTGACCCAATAGACCCCAAAAAAAAGAGAATATTACTATCATGTTCTTTCCAATGGTGAGTCTTCTCTTGACATATAACTATCTCCACTGTCTCCAGTTGAAAATTATATTTCAAATAAACTCCAAGATCATATAGGTAGTGCTCGTAGATATACTCAGTAAGTGGATGTGCACAACCCTGTCTTATGATAACACGAGGTTGTATGTCATTAGACATCTAGTATGATAGTGGCAAAACACCCTTCCAACGTTGGGTTCGCCTCACCCTATTTGATTCACCAAATATAACTACTAAATGATGTACAACACACTTTTATATACTATTTAGGGAGAACCTCCACAACTAGAGACCACCGTTCTATTCCCATGTTACCCCCGCTCGACCCAGTTATTACCTGAAAGGAATTGTGAAGCAAAAGGGTGCGCACAAATAGTCCAGTAAAGAATATCATGACTAAAGATAATTAAATTATCAATAGCCTTCGTCAATAATAAATCAGAGATTTAGAACATATTGTAGATGATAAAAATTTTCCACCATAGTTACAGCGGAACGAGCAATCCATTAGAAGAGTCAAATAGACCGTAAAGTATATTATCTTCTCCACATTAAAAGTCCACAAACAATGTTTTATCCATGTAACATCAATCAACAGTTCCTTTCCACAATTATATGAATAACTCATAATCATAATTGTGATTCTAAATTCTTCTTCGCATCCAGGACGAAGATAATTTTCATCACATGTTTTTACCTGAAACATCAAAGATCATGGTTATACCAAATCACAGTTCCTATTCATAATCATACTAATAAATTCATCTTTGCACTACGGGCCAAAGATATTCAACAACAATTCATCTTTGCACTACAGGCCAAAGATATTCAACAACAGTTCATCTTTGCACTACGGGCCAAAGATATTCAACAATAGTTCATCTTTGCAGTACAGGCCAAAGATATTCAGTAACAGTTCATCTTTGCACTACGGGCCAAAGATATTCAATAACAGATCATCTTTGCACTATTGGCCAAAGATATTATTATCTCAAAGAAATATATAATCATTTCAGAATTTATATAAACAAAAATTATAACCATGTTGATCAATTCACCTTTGCACTTAAGCTAAAGATATTCAATTATAAATTCAATGGTCATAATCATACCAGTCAACAATTCATCTTTGCACTACTGGCCAAAGAGAACTCATAGTCACGATCATACCAATAATCTACCAATCTTTACACTCATGTCAAAGAGAAATATCATCATTAGGGTTATAAAAATTTATATATAATAATAAAAACAATATAATCAACATATAGATTTAATCTCAAGAGTAAGATTCATAAATCAACGATAATTTGGTCAGAAAAAAAAAACTAAGTTTGTCGTGAATAGTACTCGTGAATAGTAACTCATGAATAGTGATTAATTAATAGTAACTCGTGAATATTAACCCGACATAAAAAAAATAGAAATTCCACAATAAAATCCATACCAATATTTCAGTATAATGATATTGAAAGAATAACATTTCTTAAACTTATAAATAATTTATTTTAATTGTTTACACTTTACTAAATAATGCATTTAATCATCCTAAATTGTCAAACTCATAAGATTTCATCACCAAATAAACAAAACCCTCATTAAAAATCTGCATATACCTCATATAGGATTCTAAAGCCATAAAATCCTATTTTCCAATTTTCTTACTTCACATAACATATTTAATTCATTTGCTCATAACTAGTCCATTTTTATGAAAAATACCAAATCAGTCCCAAAAATATTTCTTTTATGGGATTTAGCAGAATATAGTGCGATCTTGAACATATATTTTTCCCGAAATTTTTAAAATTCATTTACTATTTTTCATATGGCCAAAATAGCCGAATATTTAGACATTTATCATAAACTGTACATTTATACAAAAATTTCAAAATTTACAGAGTATACTTCTACTATATACACGTACTCCCAATAAAAATTTCACCAATTTTGGAGTTAACCACAAGGAGGTATAAGGGTTTACTTTTAAAATAGTTTTTTCCCATAAAATTCATAACTCCTAATTTATACATCCATAAATCGTCATTTTTGGACACAATCTAGAAAACTCATCAAATTATCATTTCAAATTTTTCTGGAATTTTTTTAGAGTCAAAAAAATTACAAAACTGAAAAACATAATAACCATTACAATCCCTTACCTCAAAAGAGTTGTATTTCTGACTAGAATATCGGATGTAAAGCCGAAGAAAATTTCTACTGAATATCAACTCTCAAAGTATCTAAATACTGACAAAAATATGCTCGATCATATAGGGAGAGAAAACTTATGTTTCTGGTGTGATTTTCAATTCTAACTTAAGCACCTATTTATAGGAAAATACTAGAACACCAAAGGAGACTAAATTAATAAAATATTAATTTATTTATTTTTCTCTACGCATACCTAACCTTTGAAATCAGTAGCCAGCCACCTTTGAACCAAATTTGCACCCCACATATTAAAAACAAAAGTGGGTCCCACCCAATTTTAATAAAAATTATTTTATTTTCCGAAACTTCAGTAATTCATAGAAAATAGCCCGTTTATCAGAAAAATACGAATTTTATGTCCATTCCACATGAAATCGAATTCTCTACAACTTTGTAGCTTTAAGTTTTTCCAAATTCCAGACATAAAATATCTGAAATCCCCAAACGGATGATTTTTAATACCTCTTAAAATTCATAACAAATCATTCGTTCATTTTTAACTGTTCAAAATTTGTGGATATATACTCAACTTATATATGTATAACATATCAAAAAATCACAATGATCTAACGTTCGGGTTAAAATTATAACTCACGTAGTAGAGCTTTAAGAACACCGATTTGATCTTTTAATACCTCCAATCCGACAAAATACTGATAAAACACCTCAACATTAATTCCTTCATTTATAACCACATAAATAAATCCATCATTTATATTTGCATCAAATAAATATTTCCTTATCATATAAACCAATAATTAATTATTCACAAATAATATTACAGAATCACAATAATGACAAACTGACAGGCGGTTCGAGGAAAGAGGGGCTTTAGATTAGGATTTCCTTCGACGCCATGCAATTAGGTGACCAAAGCTCTCATTGACAGAACTTTCTAGATATTGCCAATAATGATATCTAATAATATTATTCAAATAATATAAAATATTGATCTGATAATGGAAAATACTGTGCCGTGATAATTATTGAAATAATATAAAATATCAACGAAACAATTATTGAATCAATAAAATAAAATATTGAGCAAATAATTCTGTAACAATTATTGAGTAGTGCCTTCTTACGTAAGAATCAATAATTCAAAATATTGTGCAATCTGGTATTATTCTTGTATGAACGACGCGTATTATTGTATTTTAACCACGTGTATTCTAACAATTGTTAAGCTGTAACAACTACTGTAGATTATTTATAAAAACTCAAACTTGTCGTTTTCTTCATCCGACAGTTATTCTGTTATGGGGCCCATAAATGGTTGCGCCGTCGTACGAATATTCCCCGACCACAAGAATATTCCACGACCAAACGAATATTTCCCGACAACAATGAATATTTTATAACCACTTACTTATTTTGTGTAATTTGCACATTTCACCCATAACTTTAAACTTTTATCAATTTAACTATTTTCTAAATAGAATAACAATTATCAGAAAATTGAATACTTTTATTTCGTAAAATTCGGGGTCTTACAGTATTATACTGTAATATTTTGAGCCCGAAAAAGTGCAATTATCGAAACTATGTTTTCCTATAAATAGAAGCTCATTCTTCTTTCATTCTCACCAATTCACTAAGACTCACAAGAGCAATTATAGAGAGAGAAGCTATAGAGAGAGAAACTTTAGAGAGAAAGTAGAAGAGAAGTCTGCTACATCACTATTCTAGTATCCAGTCTTCTTCTGAGGAAAAGTGTGAGACTCCAAATTTTATGAAATAAAAGTATTTAATTTTTCTATTTTGGTAAATAGTTAAATTGATAAAAGTTTAAAGTTAAGGGTAATATGTGATTATTTTTTTTTGAAAAGTAAGTAAGTTGATATAAAATATTCGTTGTGTCGGAGAATATTCAATTAGTCGGGGAAAATTCTTTTTGTCGGGGAATATCCGTACGATGGTACAATCATTAGTGGACCCCACAACGGAATTATTTTCGGATTGAGAAAACGATAAAATATTTTTATGAAAACAACGGTAGAAATTTTACCGTTAACTGTTTAAACACCCAGTGTTAAAAGTACAGTAATACGCGTGGTTGCATAGTAGCACATGGTATTGATTATTGATGCTTACGTGAGAAGTCACTCAATTTTGTTTTATTAGTATTATTAATGTAATAAAACAGAAAATCTTTTTATATAAAATAGAATACTTTTATAAAGTTATTTGTTTTATTTGACAATAATTAGAATATATTATATTTTATTATGCATATTGTTTGCATAGTGTTTGCATAGTAAAATCTTTTTATATAAAACAGAATACTTTAATAAAGTTATTCTATAAATAGAATATATTATATTTTATTATGCATGGTATTGCATAGTGCCTGCAGAGTGTTTAAATAGTAAAATCTTTTTATATAAAACAGAATACTTTTATAAAGTTATTCCTTTTATTAGATTATAAATAGAATATATTATATTTTATTTAAAATATTTTGCTTTAAATATGGACCGTCCGATTAAAGTAAATCAATCTGGACCGTTCATGAATTAGTTACTATGCAGTCCATTGTTCTATAAATAGAAGCTCATTCCTTCATTATTTCTTACGAATTCACTGAAACTCTAGAGAAAGAAACTATAGAGAGAATTCTTCTTCTATAATCTTGAGCATATTTATTTAGAGTTTAAGAAAGCTTTGAGCGTAGTGCAAGTTTTCTTCAAGTATATTCCCGCCCTACCAGTCAGAATACTTTTCTTTTTAAGGTAGGGGATATAATTGTCGTACTCGTAAAAGATATTATTATTATTATAGTAAGGGATATTATTTGTTGTACTCGTAAGGGATATTCTTTCTTTCTTATTCATGAAGAGAACTTCTGTTATTCCATTCTTTATCATTCTGTTGGAATAACCTGTATATGCGGGCTACCCTATACTTGGTGAAATTCTTCTGTTATTCCATTTTTATTATTATGTTGGAACATCACGTACATACGTTTTCACGTGGGACTGATTTCCGTCTTTATTACTCTGTTTGAAAATCACATCATGTATTTTACGTAGAACACTGGTTCCGTCTTTATTATTCTGTTGGATATATCTTTCATGCATGCGTTTCTGTGGGACACAGTTAAAATCTTTATTATTCTCGTTGGAACATCTTGTCGGTCATGTAATTTCGCTTTGACTGGTTCCATTATTTATTATTACATTGGGAATAACTTTGTTTATGCGATCTATCACACGCATGGTGAATCCTCCTGTTATTCCATTATTTATTATCCTGTTGGAATAACTTTGTCATGTGATTATTACATGCATGGTGAATGATCCTTTGTATTCATTCCTTATTAAATGGTGGAAATGATCTGTCTAAGTGGATTACCGCATGGCGGAGAAAATCCATTTGTAGTTTCATATATTCTATTATACTCAGTTGGTTAAAGTTTTGACTTCTATACTCCATGAAATTAGTTGAATATCCTTGATATTTGTGCTTCATCCAGTATCTTTTCATGGAAATATTCTTCTGAGCATTCTTGAATTTTACTCTACAAAGAAATATCATGTTGACAATTTGGACGTTATTGGTTCTTGGATAAATTAATTCTTGAACTTGTTTTATTAAATTATTATGTCATTGTCATCATCCTAATATTTATATTATGTTGAAAGTCATATGTGGCCTGTAGTGCATAGATGGACTTGGTATGATGATGACCAGGAATTATTCGGTATAATCATGACCGTAATGTTACAAATAATGTTGAAAAAGTCCTCACTGGCCCGTAATGCATTGATGGACAATTTTTGGTATGATTATGGCTATGGATTCTCTTCGGCCAAGGGTGCAAAGATGAATTGTTTTATAGCATGATCAGGACCGTTGATGAAAACACGATTATCTTTGGCCCGTAGTGCATGGATAATTCGTGGTCGTGATACTAATGAATATCCTTGGCCTGTAGTGCAGGGATGATTCGATGATGTGGATTAATTATTGAGCCGAGTCTCAGCGATGAAATATTAATCCATGGATGTGAAAAAAATGAATATCTTTGGTCGTAGTGCATGGATAATTCATGGATGTGATACTAACGAATATCCTTTGCTGTAGTGCATGGATAATTCGATGATGTGGATTATTTCTTAAGCTGAGTCTCAGCGATAAAATATTTATTATACACTTTTAATTCGTAGAAGATAGTAGATATCATGCTCTACTTGACTCTTCTAAAATACAGTTGTATGTCTTTGGCATGTAGTACAAAGATGAATTGTTAATGAATATCTTTGGCCATAGTGCAAAGATGAATTTATTAGTATGATTATGAGCAGGAATTCTGATTTGGTATAACCATGATTTTTGATGTTTCAGATAAAGATAGGTGATAAAAATTATCTTCGTCCTGGTTGCGAAGAGGAATTTAGAACCACAATTATGATTATGAGTTATTCATATGATTGTGGACAGGAACTGTTGATTTATTTTACATGGATAAAATATTATTGGTGGACTTTTAACATAGAGAAGATAATAGACCTTATGGTCTATTTGACTCTTCTAATGGATTGTTCGTTCTGCTGCAACTATGGTTGAAAACTTTTATCATCTACCATATATTCTAAATCTCTGATTTATTAATGATGAAGGCTATTGATGGTGTAAATTAGCTTTAGTCATGATATTATTTACTGGGCTAGTTATGCTCACTATTTCTGCTTCACAATTCGTTTCAGGTAATAAGAGTGTTGCCGGGTCGAGTGGGGATAACAGGGGAATAGAACGGTGGTCTCTAGCTGTGGAGGTTCTCCCTAAACAGTATAGAAAAGTGTGTTATATTCTATACATCATTTAGTAGTTATATTTGGTGAATCAAATAGGGTGAGGCGAACCCAACTTTGGAAGGGTGTTTTGCCACTATCATACAAGATGTCTAATGACATACAACCTCGTATTCTCATAAGACATGGTTGTGCACATCCACTTGCTGATTATATCTACGAGCATTACCTGTATGATCTTGGAGTTTATTTGAAATATAATTTTCACTTGGAGACAACGGAGATATTTATATATCAAGAGAAGACTCACCATTGGAAAGAAGATGATAGTAATCTTCTTATTTTTCTTTGGAAACTTTTGGTTCAACCAAGGATAATTCTGTGGACATGTGATATCTATCATAACCTAGACGCGTGGCCTCCCATGTACGAAGGTTTCCTTGAGCACTTCCCAAAGATTTTAATTTCTAAAACAATTTTTGACTATACTTTTATGTAAAGTATCATTGTAAGGTTGTGGTCGAGGTACCATGAGAGTTACATACATTTGTATTAAAACTTATAGTTAATTGTGGTCGTATTCTATACGACAGCTCAACAGTTGTATAAATGAAGTTGTATTTAAATTTTGTACCATGTATCTGGCGACTCAGAATGAGTGATGTATACCTAATTTTGGGGGCGTCACAGTTGGTATCAGAGCTTAGGGATATGGTCGCTGGCGGAGATAAGAGTCTAGAACTAGGAGGGAGGCGAGTTATATACTTCGCTAGTGTGTGACTTACCTAAGCTGAAATTGTTTACTTGATAAGTTGACAAATTGTGATATGTGAATTAACCTTTGTTTTGAAAATATATTCTAGAATGATATCTGAAATACAGGATATGAGAAATGGAAAAATCATGATACAGAGGAAATTACCGGGAAGGTAGAATCTGAAAAGAAAGAAAGGTATTATCGTCTATTCGAATATCAGGTACATACGTAAATTTCGAGGGCGAAATTTCATAAGGAGGGGTGATTGTGAGACCCCGAATTTTATGAAATAAAAGTATTCAATTTTTCTATTTTGGTAAATAGTTAAATTGATAAAAGTTTAAAGTTAAGGGTAATATTTGAATTTTTTTTTTGCAAAGTAAGCAAGTTGATATAAAATATTCGTTTGTGGGGAATATTCTTTTTGTCGGGAAATATCCAAATGATGATACAATCATTAGTGGACCCTAGCAATGTAATTATTGTCGGATTGAGAAAGCGACAAAAAATATTTTTATGAAAATAATAAATGGAAGTTTCTTAGATTAGCTGTTAAAACACCTAGTGTTAAAAATACTGAGTAATACTGCGTGGTTACATAGTAGCATTGCGGTATTGATTATTGATGCTTTACGTGAGAAGTCGATCGATTTTGTTTTATTAGTATTATTAATGTAATAAAGTAGAAAATCTTTTATATAAAAGCGAATACTTTTATAAAGTTATTTGTTTTATTAGACAATAATTAGAATATATTATATTTTATTATGCATATTGTTTTGCATAGTGTTTGCATAGTAAAATCTTTTTATATAAAATAGAATACTTTAATAAAGTTATTCTATAAATAGAATATATTATATTTTATTATGCATAGTGTTGCATAGTGCCTGCATATTATTTTGCATAGTAAAATCTTTTTATATAAAACAAAATACTTTTATAAAGTTATTCATTTTATTAGATTATAAATAGAATATATTATATTTTATTTAAAAGATTTTTCTTTAAATATGGAATGAAATCGATTAAAGTAAATCAATCTGGACCGTTCATGAATTAGTTACTATGCAGTCCATTCTTCTATAAATAGAAGCTCATTCCTTCATTATTTCTTACGAATTCACTGAAACTCTAGAGAGAGAAACTATAGAGAGAATTCTTCTTCTATAATCTTGAGCATATTTCTTTAGAGTTTAAGAAAGCTTTGAGCGTAGTGCAAGTTTTCTTCAAGTATATTCCCGCCCTACCAGTCAGAATACTTTTCTTTTTAAGGTAGGGGATATAATTGTCGTACTCGTAAAGGATATTATTATTATTATTATTATAGTAAGGGATATTATTTGTTGTACTCGTAAGGGGTATTCTTTCTTTCTTATTCATGAAGAGAACTTCTGTTATTCCATTCTTTATCATTCTGTTGGAATAACCTGTATACGCGGGCTACCTTATACTTGGTGAAATTCTTCTGTTATTCCATTTTTATTATTATGTTGGAACATCATCACATACATGTTTTTTTACGCTAGACTGGTTAAAATCTTTATTACTCTGTTGGAATATCATGTATACATGTATTTTTCTGTGGGACTGGTTCCGTCTTTATTATTACATTGGAATATCCTGTTTGTGCTTTTACTTTGGACTGGTTTTCGTCTTTATTATTATTCTGTTGGAACATCTTGTGGCATGCAATTTTGCGACTCGGTTCCATTATTTATTATCTCATTGGGAATAACACATGCATGCGATCTATCACACACATGGTGAATCCTCCTGTTATTCCATTATTTATTATTCTGTTGGAATAACCTGTCTATGTTGATTACCACATGCATGGTGAATGATCCTTTGTATTCATTTCTTATTAAATGGTGGAAATGATCTGTCTAAGTAGATTACCGCATGGCGGCGAAAATCCATTTGTAGTTTCATATATTCTATTATACTCAGTTGGTTAAAGTTTTGACTTCTATACTCCATGAAATTAGTTGAATATCCTTGATATTTGTGCTTCATCCAGTATCTTTTCATGAAAATATTCTTCTGAGCATTCTTGAATTTTACTCTACAAAGAAGTATCATGTTGACAATTTGAACGTTATTGGTTTCTGGATAAATTAATTCTTGAACTTGTGTTATTGAATTATTATGTCATTGTCATCATCCTCATGTATATATTATGTTGAAAGTCATCTGTGGTCTGTAGTGCATAGATGGACTTGGTATGATGATGACCAGGAATTATTTGGTATAATCACGACCGTAATGTTACAAATGATGTGGAAAAAGACCTCATTGGCCCGTAGTGCATTGATGGACAGTTTTTGGTATGATTATGGCTATGGATTCTCTTCGGCCAAGGGTGCAAAGATAAATTATTTTATAGCATGATCAGGACAGTTGATGAAAACACGATTATCTTTGGCCCGTAGTGCATGGATAATTCGTGGTCGTGATACTAATGAATATCCTTGGCCTGTAGTGCAGGGATGATTCGATGAAGTGGATTAATTATTGAGCCGAGTCTCAACGATGAAATATTAATTCATGGATGTGAAAAAAATGAATATCTTTGGTTGTAGTGCATGGATAATTCATGGATGTGATATTAACGAATATCCTTTGCTGTAGTGCATGGATAATTCGATTATGTGGATTATTTCTTAAGCTGAGTCTCAGCGATAAAATATTTGTTATACACTTTTAATTCGTAGAAGATAGTAGATATCATGCTCTACTTGACTCTTCTAAAATACAGTTGTATGTCTTTGGCATGTAGTACAAAGATGAATTGTTAATGAATATCTTTGGCCATAGTGCAAAGATGAATTTATTAGTATGATTATGAGCAGAAATTTTGATTTGGTATAACCATGATTTTTGATGTTTCAGATGAAGATAGGAGATAAAAATTATCTCCGTCCTGGTTACGAAGAGGAATTTAGAACCACAATTATGATTATGAGTTATTCATATGATTGTGGACATGAACTGTTGATTTATTTTACATGGATAAAATATTATTGGTGGACTTTTAACATAGAGAAGATAATAGACCTTATGGTCTATTTGACTCTTCTAATGGATTGTTCGTTCCGCTGCAACTATGGTTGAAAACTTTTGTCATCTACCATATATTCTAAATCTCTGATTTATTAATGATAAAGGCTATTGATGGTGTAATTTAGCTTTAGTTATGATATTATTTACTATGCTAGTTATGCTCACCATTTCTGCTTCACAATTCCTTTCAGGTAATAAGAGTGTTGCCGGGTCGAGTGGGGATAACAGGGGAATAGAACGATGGTCTCTAGCTGTGGAGGTTCTCCCTAAACAGTATAGAAAAGTGTGTTGTATTCTATACATCATTTAATAGTTATATTTGGTGAATCAAATAGGGTGAGTCGAACCTAACTTTGGAAGGGTGTTTTGCCACTATCATACAAGATGTCTAATGACATACAACCTCGTGTTCTCATAAGACATGGTTGTGCACATCCACTTGCTGATTTTATCTACGAGCACTACTTGTATGATCTTGGAGTTTATTTAAAATATAATTTTCACTTGGAGACAACGGAGATATTTATATGTCAAGAGAAGACTCACCATTGGAAAGAAGATGATAGTAATCTTCTTATTTTTCTTTGGGAACTTTTGGTTCAACCAAGGATAATTCTGTGGACATATGATATCTATCATAACCTAGACGCATGGCCTCCCATGTACGAAGGTTTCCTTGAGCACTTCCCAAAGATTTTAATTTCTAAAACAGTTTTTGACTATACTTTTATGTAAATTAACATTGTAAGGTTGTGGTCGAGGTACCACGAGAGTTACATACATTTGTATTAAAACTCATAGTTAACTGTGGTCGTATTCTATACGACAGCTCAACAGTTGTATAAATGAAGTTGTATTTGAATTTTATATCATGTATCTGGCGACTCAGAATGGGTGATGTATACCTAATTTTGGGGGTGTCACATAAAGGATATTATTTTTTTCAGTATTCATAAGGAATAATATTTTCTTCCATACTCTGTAGTATGTGAGTAATATTATTTCATCTCGTATTCCTGATTATACCCTCATTTTGTCAAAGTATTGCTTCTATATTCCGTGAAATTAGTAGAATATCTTTGAAATTTGCGCTTCATCAAGTACCATTTCACAAGGATATTTTCTGCATATTCTTGTTAAATTTTAATCTTTTCATGTCAGAGTACTATCCATGAGTAGTATTCATTTTTATGGTACTATTCACAAAGTACTATTCATAGGGTACTATTCACAAAGTACTATTCATAAAGTACTATTCACGGGATACTATTCCTGAAGTACTATTCACGGGGTACTATTCGGGTACTATTGTGAGGGCCCCGAATCCGAGGTCACGAATCACTGCGGATCCGGTTCGATCATTCTATCACTATTACTATATTTACGGAAGATATAAACATAAGTTGTTTATACAATACATTTTACACACTATTCCCCAAAATCGAGTAACCTTAACTTATACACAATACATAACTTAACTAACACATAACATTATTATCATACAACACTATTACAAATCTAATCGCGCATATTAACTTTAAGTTATCACTGTCTTTAACATTTCCTTGTATCCGATGCATTCGCCTTAATCTGCAATGTTTTATCATGATATAGCAAGGGTGAGCATAAGGATTGCCCAGCAAGTTTAAGTTCAATAATATAACGATATATCATGATTGAAAGAGTCTAAATAATAAGCTGGCTATAATTCAACAATATAATTGTGAACTAGCAGGAACAAATTTAAGACTGAACAAGTATTATACATGAAAAAATATATCTGAACCAACTGGTAATGAAGGTGATCAGCCTTTCATACCTAACTTATACATGCAATATGTACAGAGCACAATTCATGGCAATCAACAATGATTAACCATAAGCTTATCCGAATAAAACAACTCTTAGTAGAGTTAAGTAAAAACAAACTTCCCTGAACCGTTGATAGCTATGCAATTTATATCGCTTTATTTGAAGACCTAATATTAGTAATATAGATCTCCAATATTAGAATAATATCATCACAATATAATACTATTATACATATATATATATACACAGAATAACCTAAACACATAACCCTATCAGTCTACAACACACATAGGACTCGATATCAAGTCAAACTATTGCAGTTTGAGTTGAACCCGACACAAATCTGACATCCCGACGGTCTAGTCGAACTTTTATCGAGTCTAAGTTCAATTAAACTCTACCTAAACACTTAACAATTAACTCAGATAATTTTAATATTAGTCAAAATATTTTTCATAGACTTATAATAATTTTCAGATAATTATTACCATTTATCGTGTATTTTCAATCATTAATATCGTATTTATATAATATAAATACCACAATATTCTTTTATCATTAATATTTATTTATAATCAAATATTAATGAAATACATGTCATAATATTATAATATATTTATAATATAACAAAGTATTTTAATACTTTAAAATCACCTTTATATGATTTTTAAACAATTAAATTCATTATCCAAGTAATTACTATTAATATTAAAATATTAATATTTTCATGAAAAAATATCAAAAGTTATATTTTATACCTTAAAATATTTTTATAACACTTAAATCATTTTCATATGATTTTTAAATCATTTATTCTATTTTTCCATAATTTATTTAATATAGTTATTAAATAAACTAATTATCACTAATATTAATTAATTAATGAATTTCATCATAAAATATTAAAAGTCTTTGAAAATATCTTTAAATGTTTTCTTTTACCATAATATTATTTTTCATGATGTTTCATGTATTAAAATCATTTTAAATAATTTATTTAATATTATAATTAAATAAATTAAATACCATTTATATTCCAAAAATATTAAATATTTATGAAATATACTCTAAATAATTAAAAACTATTTTTAGGACTTTAAAATAATTTTTGAATTTATTATGTATTTTTAATAATTAAAAACTATTTTTATCTATTTTAAATAATTTTCAAAAAATCGGAAAATAAATATATAAAGCCGTCGCTAAAGGGCCCTATAGCGACATAATTAAAATCTCTATAGGTGTTCTTGGGAAATTTTTCTTGAAAACCCGAACTTTATCACCGAGATACCAAGTTACTAGTTTGTAGGTAACTTGATTCTTGGATAAGTCGTTTTGGATTTACTAAGGTGTTATAATTATAGTGCTCATGTAATATTACTAGTTAAATCAAGTATCATGGTCATACAACATCAGATCTGAGAGATCTAAGCTTCCAAACTTTCTGACAACACTGTTCTTCATTTTTGGGTTTTCCAGAAAATGAAGAACAGTCGAGGGTACAAGTTTTCGATCCTCATATCTTGTATCCTATAACTTGTTTGGGTGAACTATTGGTTCAAAATTGTAGACCACATGCCAGGGTACAATCTTATAGCAACCGATCATCATAACAACAACTAATTCACAAGATTCAATCTAGTCAAACCTTGTCAGAAATATTGGTCTTGAAGGTTTTACGGGTTATCGAACTTCAAAAAAGCGACGGTCGGTCGATACTTTGATTGACGAGTTATTTACAAATCTGTTAAAGATAAAGGTGATCTAAGGACACGATTGTGTAGTATAAATGTCAGGCTACAATAATAAAACAACAATATGGCCAAAAGATCAAACGATTATAAGATCAGAGGCTTGAACAAACTTGTCAAAAATTTCTGGGAAACTGGGGACTTTCTAAGCTGCCCAGAAACTTTAACCGTGATCGGTCAACGGTCTTTGACCGGTCATATCAGGAGATCTAGGCTTGATCCGACCCTGTATCCAGTTTCAGATCAAAGTCTACATGACATAGAATAGATCTAAAACAAAAAACACACAAAACATCAAACACCTTAAGATCCTGAGGCCCTGACATTAGGCTGTCAGGCCTTATTTTCCCAGTTTTTCAAGATTTGAGAAATCCTTAAATTCGAGTGTCTAAATGATATGGATCTAGGTTTTGGCAACCCAGATCATCAAGTGACACCCTCAAACACATATCTAAACAACAAAACATATCATCTAACACAAAATCTAAAGATTTCAAATTTTGAAGGTTATACCATTCTAGCATGGATTTTGATTTATGATCCTTGATGTTTGCTCTTGGAGTCTAACTCTTGATCTTAGTTTATCTTTTCTCACTTTCTCAGTTTCTCACTCTACCTTCCCGAATTTTAGAGAGAAAGAGTCTTGGTGAAAATGAAAAATTAAAGTGACCTATTCCTCTCTTTTTAATCTATATGTATTGTTGTTGCTATGTAAAGGCTGATATAATTGGGCTGAATTCAATGTTTGTAGCACAAGGCTAGGACTAGGGTTGGTGAGCAACTCACCTTAGGGCAACATTTGCAAGTTATATCAAATAATGCAATAAGGGCATACTTGTCATTTTGATTTTATATTTAATGGCATTCTTGTCAATTAGCCAAATCCTTAGGGTTTAGGGTTTGGCTTTAGGGTTTAGGATTTGGACTATTTTAGGGTTTAGGGTTTAGCCCTTAACTTGCAATTTAATTTCCAAGATTTCCAATTTAGGTTCTAAAAATTGAAAATTAATATTTCTAAATTATAATTAGAATTTTCTAATTATATTAAAATTCCTTAATCATACTTTAAATCTTACTAATTAGGATTAGTATTTCCTAATTAAAATTGCTAATTAAGCAATTAGTGTCAAAATGGTCATTAGGGTTTATAAACCTCTAATTGGGGTTTCTAATAGAAAAATAATTTTTAATTTAAAGATTTAGATTTCGTAATTAGATTAGGATTTTCTAATTACTTATAACTTTAAAAATTAGGATTAATATTTCCTAATTAACATTAAAATCATTTAATTAACACTTAGATTTTCCCTAATGATAAAATTAGGGTTTCAAATCCCGAAATTAGGGTTTTCTAAATTTGAAATTAGGGTTTGCTAATTAATTAAGCTCTACCCTAATTAATATTATAATAATAACACTTAAGCAATATTATTATCCGTTAAGTTCCCAGATTAGAGTTTTAAATTTCTGAATTAGGTTTTCGGATTCCCGGAACTGAAATTAGGGTTTCCATAACCGGTTTCTAGGGTTTCTTATAATTTGCTAGGGTTTTCTAACCGAACGTTGACGTTCTTAATATATACTTAGGGTTTTTGTTACAGATATCGTTTATCTGGTCAACACTTGACCCACATATTGTACGCATACACAACCCTATACACAGAAAATATTCACGTATTCCTCAATCCTAAATAATTCACCTAAATTCTTCACAGAATTTTGAAATCCTCAAAATTCCATCTTAAAAATATCAAACGCATACACTAATTTTCCGTCTAGGTTCTAATTTTTAACCTTAAATCAATAAATTAAAATTTTTAAAAATATTCTAAATTTTTGGATTGTCACATTCACCCTTTCTTCTAAAAATATATTCCCCGAAATTTACCTTACACCTTACACCTTACATCTTACACCTTACATCTTACACCGTTCACATACATTATCACATGCTACCCAATGCACCACTCACAAGAGTAAAAATTTTCAAATTTTGCTGAGGAGTCATATAGACTATTTGTCTATCATTTTCGCAAAGGTTTTATGGAAATTCATCCGCAAACCATCATAACTTACAGACACAAAGGGTGATTAGCCCGATATGCCTTGTACTGGCCAAGTACTGATTTTATCTGTTTCTCTTCACTGCCATAGGCACAAAATTCTACCTCAGCCTTATTGGATTCCGTACCAAAACAATTTGGTTCTAGAAATTTCTTTCAATGAACACTTAGACTTTTCATAAACTTTAGTCTAGCTGAATCGAATAGCATAGACTCATATCAATAATTCAATTCAATCGAATTATTTAAGTGTAGCCAAACCCCGTTGGCAAATTAAAAATTTTGAAAATATTTTTAAGAATGACACCATGATGCCGTACTGTATTAACAGTCCGTTTGAGGATGCCGTCATTATATGACTTTGTCATAACACATCATACAATAGTGGAATAACGATTTTAGATCAAATTCACACTAAGTATTCCTGTATTTACAACTCTATCACCTTTTTATCATCTCTGCACCAGGTTACATAGTACATGAGTGATAAATAAAATAAATTTTGATATTTCAAATCATTTACGTCTAGCTGAAATAAGTAGCATAGACTATACTTTAAACCGTTTCAAAAATGATTACGAGTCTACATATATATATTTTTTAAAAGCACATAGTGCGTATTTAGCTTGATGTCAATCATTTCGAAATCTAGTATAGCTAGGAGTTTTGGACAAATTATGTATCCAGTAATAATCATTTGCTTAACAATCTATCTGTTCCTATTATCCTCAATATTCTGTTTACACACAACTATACCCCGTTCGTAAAACCACACTTATGAGTCCATAAATTACCACAATCATATGAGTTTAAGAACTTTCCTAGACAAACCTTTGGCGTCCATTCGCTGAGGAGTTCATAAACATTTCATATAACTATAAATCAAGTATGTCACATAAGTATGAGTTTTAAGAACTCGTACTTAACCTTATATCCTCTACTTATGACCTATTTATCTGTTATACACATGAGAAACGAATCACCCTCTTAACATGCATATAACTAATAGTGCGACACAAACATTTCAATGATTATCATTGTCAGAACTAAGTAGTTGTTACACCAAGTACAATTCCCTGCCCACACAAAGAATCATACAACTCAGCTATCGACATGAATCCTCAATTGAATCCCCAACTAACTCTAACACCCATCGCAATACGAATTTCATTTAACTCGTATTCATAATTCTTTCTTGAATCTGTACAAATTCATAGTAAAACTGACACTAAGCAATCTTGCTGTAAACTTTTCAATCATTCGCTTGATTCTTATCCCTACTATCACTTTATCAAATCACGGGGTGATCTCATCGTATATCTTACGATTCATTTTTATATCTTGATCGTTTTGTTTTACGATCTCTTATCACTGCACTTTTAGTCTTTTAGACTCGATTTATTCATCACTACCGTTCAACTTTATTATCAGAGTTAGGGAACTCTATATCTTATAACTCGCCGAGATTCGTCTTAGAATCTTACTGACCAACTAACTCTATTTGAGTTAGTACTTATCCTAATCACTGCGATTATTGGTTTTAGGTATTCCTACCTAAGTTCATAACCTACAACTTTGATACCAACTGTGAGGGCCACGAATTCGAGGTACCGAATCACCGCGGATCCGGTTCGATCATTCTATCACTATTACTATATTTGCGGAAGATATAAACATAAGTTGTTTATACAATACATTTTACACATTATTCCCCAAAATCGAGTAACCTTAACTTATACATAATACATAACTTAACTAACACATGACATTATTATCATACAACGCTATTACAAATCTAATCGCGCATATTAACTTTAAGATGTCAGTGTCTTTAACATTTCCTTGTATCCGACGCATTCACCTTAATCTGCAATGTTTTATCATGATATAGCAAGGGTGAGCATAAGGATTGCCCAGCAAGTTTAAGTTCAATAATATAACAATATATCATGATTAAAAGAGTCTAAATAATAAGCTGGCTATAATTCAACAATATAATTATGAACTAGCAGAATCAAACTTATGACTGAACAAGTATTATACATGAACAAATATATCTGAACCAACTGGTAATGAAGGTGATCAGCCTTTCATACCTGACTTATACATGGAATATGTACAGAGTACAATTCATGGTAATCAGCAATGATTAACCATAAGCTTATCCGAATAAAACAACTCTTAGTAGAGTTAAGTAAAAACAAATTTGCCTGAACCGTTGATTACCACTTCGTAATTTATATCGCTTTATTTGAAGACCTAATATTAGTAATATAGATCTACAATATTAGAATAATATCATCACAATATAATACTATTATACATATATATATACATAGAATAACCTAAACACATAACACATAACCCTATCAGTCTACAACACAATAAGACTCGATATCAAGTCAAACTATTGCAGTTTGAGTTGAACCTGACACAAATCTGACATCCTGATGATCTAGTTGGACTTTTATCGAGTCTAAGTTCAATTAAACTCTACCTAAACACTTAACAATTAACTCAGATAATTTTAATATTAGTCAAAATATTTTTCATAGACTTATAATAATTTTCAGATAATTATTACCATTTATCGTGTATTTTTAATCATTAATATCGTATTTATATAATATAAATACCACAATATTCTTTTATCATTAATATTTATTTATTATCAAATATTAATGAAATACATGTCATAATATTATAATATATTTATAATATAACAAAGTATTTTTAATACTTTAAAATCACCTTTATATGATTTTTAAACCGTTAAATTCATTATCCTAGTAATTACTATTAATATTAAAATATTAATATTTTCATGAAAAAATATCAAAAGTTATATTTTATAACTTAAAATATTTTTATAACACTTAAATAATTTTCATATGATTTTTAAATCATTTATTCTATTTTTCCATAATTTATTTAATATAGTTATTAAATAAACTAATTATCATTAATATTAATTAATTAATGAATTTCATCATAAAATATTAAAAGTCCTTTGAAAATATCTTTAAATATTTTCTTTTACCATACTATTATTTTTCATGATTTTTCATGTATTAAAATTATTTTTAAATAATTTATTTAATATTATAATTAAATAAATTAAATATCATTTATATTCCAAAAATATTAAATATTTATGAAATATACTCTAAATAATTAAAAACTTTTTTTCAGACTTTAAAATAATTTTCAGAATTTATTATGTATTTTTAATAATTAAAAACCATTTTTATCTATTTTTAATTAATTTCCAGAAAATTAGAAAATAAATAAACAGAAACCGTCGCTTAAGGGCCCTATAGCGACATACCCGTCTCTATAGGTGTTCTTGGGCTGTTCTTGAGAAAACCCAGAACTTCATCGCCAGTTACTAGGTGCCTAGTTTGACCGGTAACCAATTCTTGGATAAGTCGTTTCTGGATTTACTAAGGTGTTATAATTATAGTGCAGCAAAAAGCACTATTTCACCACTGTGGTTATAGTGTTTTAAGCAATTAGCCACTGTGCTTTTAAAATATTCAATTAGCTTACTGTACTTTTTAAAAATGTTCAATCAACCCATTCCGTCCAATTTTGCAGACGGGCGTTAGGGCGTTAAAAAATTGGGCTGATTTTCCTACGTGGCTTTTGAAAAAAATAAATAAAACAAGTTATTTCCTACGTGGCGAGCCAGTCAGCCAAATTCTTAATACTATTAAGTCACTGCACTTTAAAAAAATGCAATTGGCCCACTGTGGTTTTTTAAAAAAAATTATGTTTTATTTTCTTTCTTTTTCTTTACCTAAATATTTATAATATGTATAATATTAATAAAAATTAATATTATAATATTTATAATATTTATGTTTTATTTAAAAATAAAAATAAAAATCCTTTTATGTTTTAAAATACTTATAAAATTTTTAAAAATAAAAATAATTTTATGTTTTATTTTCTTTCTTTTTCTTTACCTAAATATTTATAATATGTATAATATTAATAAAATTTAATAATATAATATATATAATATGTATGTATAATATTAATAAAATTTAATATTTATAATATGGACTTCTATAGATTTAAAATGGATTGGGGATTTCTAAAATTAGGGTTTATGAAATTGAATTCGTTCTTTCTTAAACCCCAAATTCGTTCTTATATTGCAGTTGGTGGCGAGCTTCATCGTTCTGGAGTGGAGAGAAAAAAATTGAAGAGAGAGGATAATTCATCTTATGCAATACTTGTTGAAGGTTTTGTCTTATGCTCTAATGAAAATATTTCCATTAGATCAAGCTATGAGAGTTCATCTCCAGATTCAATCATCCCCCATTTTTTTCCGCCAAAATCAAGCATGTAAGCATAAAATTTACTGAAGCTCTACTTGATCACAACCTCACCATCCTCCCTAACAAATTCTCCGATGACCCTCACAATAAGGATGAGATGGCCACCAAAATTTAGGCATTAGCAGGATCGACCTAAGGCAATCAAGAGACACAGTAGATCCTCCGTATTTTCTCTCTCATCACCAAGTGAGGTTTTCAGAGGGAAGAACTGATCAATTGCGAGATCATCGAGGCTTATTTCAGGAAAGCCGGAACATCGCACGATTCCAGCAAGCGGTAAGAGAATCGGTTGAGACTACTCGAACGAAGATGAGCTTTGGCAGAAGAAGAGTCGTCGAAGTTTGACTTTGTTCTGATTGGAGTTCTCTTGGTGGTTTATTTGAAAGTCGATGTAGCCATTTCATTATAAATAGAGAGACTAGGGTTTACATAGCCTTGCAGAAAGAAAACTATTGAACAGAGAGAAGGAGATAGAATTAATTAGGAAAAAAATGAAGATAAATAATATTTTTTAATAACTAAACACAAAAAACAAAATAAAACAAAATAAAATAAAAAATTACGTAGTAGATCTCATTTATGTAATGTAAATAAAAAATTACTCCATTTCATTGTTTTTAAATTTTTGTAGAAATTACTCCATAGATCTCATTGATATAAAAAATTTTGATATATTATTTGTATTATTTGGAATTAATTTTTAAAATTAAAATAATTATTAAAAGAAAGGAAAAGAAAAAGGAAAAGAAAAATTTAAAAAAAATGAATTAAAATATTTTTTTAATATTTTTTTACCACATAATGATTTTATTTTTTTTTTTTTGTTTGAGAAGAAAAATTATAAAGAAAATCCATTAAAAAATTATTTTGTTTCCACAAAAGGATATACCACGTAATTAAGCATATACCACATAATTGTTTATTTTTTTAAAAAAAGACACGTAGGAAATTTGTTAACGTCGGTTACGAAAAATGGACGGAATGGCCTAATTGTATATTTTTAAAAAGCACAGTGGGATAATTGAATATTTTAAAAACACAGTGGCTAATTGCTTAAAACACTACAACCACGGTGGTGAAAAAGTGCTTTTTGCCATTATAGTGCTCATGTAATATTACTAGTTAAATCAAGTATCATGGTCATACAACATCAGATCTAAGCTTCCAAACTTTCTGACAACACTGTTCTTCATTTCTGGGTTTTCCAGAAAATGAAGAACAGTCGAGGGTACTAGTTTTCGATCCTCATATCTTGTATCCTGTAACTTGTTTGGGTGAACTATTGGTTCAAAACTGTAGACCACATGCCAGGGTACAATCTTATAGCAACCGATCATCATAACAACAACTAATTCACAAGATTCAATCTAGTCAAACCTTGTCAGAAATATGGATCTTGAAGGTTTCTGGGTTTTCCAGAACTTCAACAAAGCAGACGGTCAATGATACTTTGACAAAGGTTATTTACAAATCTGTTAAAGATAAAGGTGATCTAAGGACACGATTGTGTAGTATAAATGTCAGGCTACAATAATAAAACAACAATATGGCCAAAAGATCAAACGACTGTAAGATCAGAGGCTTGAACAAACTTGTCAGAAATTTCTGGGAAACTGGGGACTTTCTAAGCTGCCTTGAAACCTTAACCGTGATCGGTCAACGGTCTTTGACCGGTCATATCAGGAAATCTAGGCTTGATCTAACCCTGTATCCAGTTTCAGATCAAATCCTACATGACATAGAATAGATCTAAAACATCAAACACACAAAACATCAAACACCTTAAGATCTTGAGGCCCCGACATTAGGCTGTAAGGCCTTATTTTCCCAATTTTTCCAGATTTGAGAAATCCTTAAATTCGAGTGTCTAAATGATATGGATCTAGGTTTTGGCAACCCAGATCATCAAGTGACACCCTCTAACACATATCTAAACAAAAAAACATATCATCTAACACAAAATCTAAAGATTTCAAATTTTGAAGGTTTATACATTTCTAGCTTGGATTTTGATTTTTGATCCTTGATGTTTGCTCTTGGAGATCTAACACATGATCTTAGTTTATCTTTTCTCACTTTCTCACTTTCTCACTCTATCTTCCCGAATTTTAGAGAGAGAGAGAGTCTTGGTGAAAATAAAAAATTAAAGTGACCCATTCCTCTCTCTTTAATCTATATGTATTCTTGTTGCTATGTAAAGGCTGATATAATTGGGCTGAAGTCAGTGTTTGTAGCACAAGGCTAGGACTAGGGTTGGTGAGCAACTCACCTTAGGGCAACATTTGCAAGTTATATCAAATAATGCAATAAAGGCATACTAGTCATTTTGATTTTATATTTAATGACATTCTTGTCAATTAGCCAAACCCTTAGGGTTTAGGGTTTGGATTTAGGGTTTAGGATTTGGACTATTTTAGGGTTTAGGGTTTAACCCTTAATTTGCAATTTAATTTCCAAGATTTCCAATTTAGGTTCTAAAAATAGAAAATTAATATTTCTAAATTATAATTAGAATTTTCTAATTATATTAAAATTCCTTAATCATACTTTAAATCTTACTAATTAGGATTAGTATTTCCTAATTAAAATTGTTAATTAAGCAATTAGGGTCAAAATGGACATTAGGGTTTATAAACCACTAATTAGGGTTTCTAATAGAAAATAATTTCTAATTTAAAAAATAGATTTCATAATTAGATTAGGATTTTCTAATTACTTATAACTTTTAAAATTAGGATTAATATTTCCTAATTAACATTAAAATTATTTAATTAACACTTAGGTTTTCCCTAATAATAAAATTAGGGTTTCAAATCCCAAAATTAGGGTTTTGTAAATTTGAAATTAGGGTTTGCTAATTAATTAAGCTTTACCCTAATTAATATTATAATAATAACACTTAAGCAATATTATTATCCGTTAAGTTCCCAGATTAGGGTTTTAAATTTTTGAATTAGGGTTTCGGATTCCCGGAACTGAAATTAGGGTTTCCAAAACCGGTTTCTATGGTTTCTTATAATTTGCTAGGATTTTCTAACCTAACGTTGATGTTCTTAATATATACTTAGGGTTTGTTACAGATATCGTTTATCTGGTCAACCCTTGACCCTTAACCACATATTGTACGCATACACAACCCTATACACAAAATATATTCACGTATTCCTTAATCCTGAATAATTCACTTAAATTCTTCTCAGAATTTTGAAATCCTCAAAATTCCATCTTTAAAATATCAAATGCATACACTAATTTTTCGTCTTGGTTCTAAATTTGAACCTTAAATCAATAAATTAAATTATTTAAAAATATTCTAAATTCTCGGGTTGTCACAACTATTCACCCGGGGATTTATTCATGACAAAAATTAATTTCTTTGTTGTCCAAATCATTTTTGATACAATATTATTCTTGAATTTTTACTACACAAAACAGTATCGTGTTGACAATTTGGGTATTATTGAATTTTGGATTAATTAAATTATAAATCTTTAAAAATTTATCATTTGCTTTCTTTTAATTGAATTCTTATATCATTGTCATTATCCTCATGCTTATATTGTGATAAAAGTCATATGTGGCTTACGTGTATTGATGTACTATTGATTGGTATGATTATGACCAGGGATTATTCGGTATAATCATGACCGTAATGTTACAAATGATGTGGTAAAAATCTTCATTGGCCTGTAGTGCATTGATGGACAATTGTTGGTATGATTATGACAAGGAATTATTCGGTATATTCATGACCATTGATGATTACATGAATATCCTTGGCCTGTAGTGTAGGGATGATTCGATGATGTGGTTTATTTATTAAGCTGAGTCTCAGTGATAAAATTGATGATAAATTTTTTAAATCATAGAAGATAGTAGATATCATACTCTACTTGACTTTTCTAATGGATTGTTTGTTCCGCTGCAGTTAAACTTGATGTTTATTATTTTTTATCAGTTAACCACTGTTGAAGGCTAACGATAATTTATTCTGCATTATCTTAGTCATAATATTTCTTACTGGGCTAGTTGAGCTCACCCTTTGTTTTCGTTGTTCTCTTCTGGAAATGAGAATATAGCTGGGACTAGTCGGAGAACGGAGAGACGGTCCAGATGTTTGCATTAGTAGTCCTCACTATTCAGTGAAATAGTGTGATAATAAATGTAATAAGGACTCCATTTGAGTTAGAATACTGTCTAGAAGACAATATTTGTATTAAAACTCTCAGCTTATGTTTTGTCGTATTTTACACGACAGTTGTATAATTAAGTTGTATTTGAATTTTGTACCATGTATTTGGCGAGTCAAGATGGGTGATGTATACCTATTTTGGGGGCATCACAGATGATGTATACCTATTCCGGGCGCGTCACAATAGATAATTCAAAATAGCACTTCTCTTTTCTTTAAAACGTTTAACAATGAACAACATAGGTTAAACATCAATTTCGGTCCAAGATCTTGAGCAATTCATTCTTTCTTTGAAAAGGAAAACCCAGCACCAAGTCCGTAAGTCCGATATATATATATATCTTACGAGCACGTCTAGGTGATCAGCCTATAGTACTCTATGTTGTACAACACTACTTCTATAAACAAATCTACGTTTAAGTTTTGGCAACCTCACGTACCTGTCGTTTGACGACAAAATATTTGTTTATCATACTCAGTCTTTCTTTAAAATCAATACATAAATAGTTTGGCAAAAGATAGCAACATTGACAATATTTTGATAGATTATCAATAAATCCACAAAACACATTAAGTCTAGCCGAAGGAATTGGCTTCGACTCCATTATACATCAATTCGTGCATAAGGTACATGAATTACAAAGCTTGTCCAAGAAAATATAGACAAGGGTCAGAATACTTGCCTTCAGCGTCTTTTACAATTTCTACATTTTCCTTTTGAGTCTTTAAGGATTCTACAATACATAAGTACATAACATACCACATTAGGTCATGAACAATCAAGTAGGGTCACTAATTTATCGTATCCTTCTTCTCAATCTAATTTATTTATTAGATTGGTTATCATTCGTTACGATTTATCGTATTACATTTTATTTACGTTCAAGTAATCTTCGTCAACCTTTAGTTGTTAACTTAAGGTTTTAATCATCTTTAAGGATGTCATTTCAAGTTAATTAAAGTTTTAAATTATCTGTAATCCACTTCTACATGTATTACATTCATTTTTATCCTTCATATCCCTTTCTTTCTAGTCTTTGGAACATGGCTGGCCAAATTTTCATTATAGGACTTCATTTGCTGCGTGAGTCGTAAGAGTGATGTGTATGTCTCGGTCTTGGCGTTGCGGCGCCACTCCCTTTTATTCTTGGCCGTCATTGCCACTTCCACTTCTGAGAGGTTGGGGTTCTACCAAGCGCCGCTGCAAGTGTCGACTTTACCTCCTTGGGGTCGCTACGGCAAAGATCAACCCCATGCCTCGCATAATTTTCCCAATTTTCTTCTTCTGTAAAATTTTCCTAGCTCATAACTTATTCATTTTTGAATCCGTTAACACGTAATTCACCGATTAAGTTCTTTATTGAGCGTTAGTTAAACGTTTGTGGATGTTTAAAGCTCGTTTCTCCGTTCTAAGTCAGAATTTGACCATTTTCGAGTCCGTGACTCTGAAATGCAAACTTAGACTATTCTCCATCGAAAACCAATGTTTTCGAGTTAAACGGTGACTTTTGACTTTCATTCCGAGAATTCGACTATTATCGTCTAATCTCGTAAATTTTGCCATAACTTCGTTACATGAGATTTTGACACCATTCAAAATGGACTCATTCCATATATATATCATCCTAACCAAACATATTTCATTCAATCTTATACATGATGATATTCAATTTGTCCATCAACAACAAAATTAAAATTCTTCAATGTTCCTCATTAGTTCATAACTTCTATGATTATGATTTTCTTACAATATGGTTTATTAAGGTTTAAGTCCTCTAATAACCATCCTTATCACTCCTTATCATACATGCTCCACCAATATTTACTTCTCTATCAAGCTATAATTGAAGAGATGTAGAATAATTGTTAAAGGTTCATTACCTTTGATGATCTAGCTTTCCTTTCTTCTTCTTCTTCTTGAATTATCAAAGACTAGCCCTCACTTTTCTCTCTATGATATTAGCTCTAGGATGTTGGTGATTTGATCAAGGCAACAAATGACCAACAACCTCTTCTATTTATAGGATTTACAAGGTTAGGGCATTAAGGTCATTAAACCATCCCACCTCCTTTCTTCCACCTCCTTACTATTCATTTCTTGGGCACCACACATCTTAGCCCTTGATTGCTCACCAAGTGGTTAGCCATGACTCACTCATGGGGCCCACATGGGTTGTCCCATGGGTTTTGCTAACCCGATTACCCATCAGTTCGATCCACAAGTACGGTTCTTGGTTCGGGCTTAAGTTTAATTACTTTGGGCCTACCGTTGGGCTTGCATTATAAATCTTTGGGCTTTAACATAATACCAATTGGGCTTGCACGATTCCTACATAAATCCTACACAGTCCATTATAATTGGCTTAATGCTTATAACGTATAATCTTCATATTTTTCTCATATACTAATTCGTATAATCATTTGTCATATACGTTGTACTATCTTTCATTTATACTTGTATAATACTTCATAGCATACTCGTATTCATTGCTTCGTATAATACTTGCATATTATACGATAATCATTTTTCAATCTTTACTTTTCTTAACATTCTCAAACATAGTACGCAGGCGAAAAACTGCGTTTGTCATAACTGAATTATTATTACATAATCCATCCTCCCTTACTATTCTATCGTTACGTATTTCTTGGAAGTTCAAAAATAATTTCCGAGCAAAAATTGAGGAATAGTGTTTTTCGGAGAATTTCTTGGAAAACTTTTATTTTCGTCTTGGAAATTCAAACACCTTAATTCTACCACGTAGCTAGAATACTACGATATTACAATATTTTTAGGTTATAGAACAACCTTCATCTTGCTTACTCAATATAATAACATATATAATAATTTTATTCATTATTTAATCAATTAAAATTATTTTACAAATAATCCGATTTTCTCGGTCGTTACAATTTGGACTCAACATTATCCTCCTACAATGATTTTTTTTCATTTTCTCATTCAAATAAAATAAACTAAATACATTAAAGATTAAATATATTTGTTATTTCTTTTTTTTTTCATGCATAAATGAATAGAATTACTGATATGACATGTATATACAATATCAAACTTTATTTTATAATCAGTCACTTCCGTAGGAAACTGTTGTATTTTTATGGCGAAGTATTACATTAACGGGTTAAAACCCTTAATATCCAATATGCCCTATACAAATATAACAATTTCCAATAGACTTCATCGAATCTATTATAAACATAAAATCCATGCATGAAGAAACTTGTCACCCAAGTAACACAATTAAAACTACCACAAATCCTCCAATGTGGTCACTCTTTTCTCCGGCGCTTTTGAACTCCTAAGTCCGGCAGATGTCGACGCGGATTTTATCAACGGCAGCTCTGACCGGCCACGGCGATGAGACAAAGGATGAGTCTCCACAATATCTATATTCCATAACACCTTTTCTTGAGACTTAGACCTATGTGGCATGTCATGCGTTACAGTGTTCCTCCACGGCGGTACGCCACCATTTGGCCGTAAAAAGCTGCCGGATCTCGTCCTCAGCCGTACCTGAAATCCGTCCCTCACCGGCTCCCAATCTGCCATGGACATGTCGGTTAATTTTTGCGCTGATAATTGCATAACCTTTTTACCAATTACCCCCGAAACAAATAGATTATTTGTTGCGGTTAAATATCTTCCGTGACAACTTATGAAGCGTACAAAATCTTCTCCTCTTAATTTTTCAATTAACCATATGGAATTTTTTGATGAGCCGTCGCGGTGCTGGGAAACAGTTTCTTTGTCGTTTTCTGCTATTAGGTATTTGTCTCTAACGGTTCTGAGACGGACAGTTTTGGCTTTAGCAAAGAGTTCCATTTAAATGATCTGTATTTATTCAAATTCATTCATCACGAAAATGATATCAAACAAATTAAACAGAAAATGAATAAAATAAATGTGTTTAATTTGATTTTTACGTACCGGAGTTGGTGCAAATGGATACCAAAAACAAATAATTAAATGTAATGAAATTATAGAATTAATTGATTTGTGGCAAACGATTGCAAGAGGAAGAGGAAAAAAAGAAAAAGAAAACAGAAAGAGAGAGAGAGAGAGATGCCAAGGGGAAACTAGGTGTGTGAATGAGTTCCATTTAAATGATCTGTATTTATTCAAATTCATTCATCATGAAAATGATATCAAACAAATTAAACAGAAAATGAATAAAATAAATGTGTTTAATTTGATTTTTACGTACCAGAGTTGGTGCAAATGGATACCCAAAACAAACAATTAAATGTAATGAAATTGTCGAATTCATTAATTTGTGGCAAACGATTGCAAGACGAAGAGGGAAAAAAAGAAAAAGAAAACAGAGAGAGAATTCGGTTTGCATGGCAGTCCTCTTTATATATGGATGGAAGTTTAGAAAAATGACTATTTTTATATTCACCCTTATGAAGGGAACACGGTAATAGTTTTGAGTGTTACTATAACCAAAAACTAGCTTAAAAACCCTTACAAAGCACGAGTTGAGTCTGAATTATACTATAGTTGTTGAATTGGTTGTTTATTTTTAATGAAAAATAAATGGAGTGTGAATATGATGGTTGGTGGACCATGGTTATTTGGGACCTTTGGATTATGATGAGACCGCAGTTCTACGGAGATAGATGGGCTTGGGCTAGAGATTGTTGCAGTGGATGGGAGATTTGTGGAATTAAGGGTCCTAATTATATTTGGGTTCTGAATTTGGAAGGAAATGTTGGACTATGAACCAACTTCCTTAATTATCGGAGATTTGATACAATTCTGTCAAGGATTGGTTGTTGGGTGAGAACCCCTTAACTTGATTCGGAGAAAGATTGCACGAAGGTGATGAGATCATTATAAATACAAGGCACTTATTTGATTTTAAGGTACATGCAATTTACTTTCCAGCACTAGAGCTTTAAGCCTCTATTGTTAACCTTATATCGGCATGTACTTATTCTCACACCGGAGCTATCCCCCGGCAGCCCAAGCCGTCAAGCTTTTGGTGTTTCCCCGTTTCTGTGCAGGATTGGACGCGCTTTGGTGATTGAGGCGCGTGGACGGATCTTGGCATTAACATTGGCGTTAGAAGAAGGGTTGTCTAGTGTTGCTGGTTTTCAATTACATTTATTAACTTCTTGCATCTGAGATTATGGAGGACAATAGGACAGTTATTAGTGGAGGGCAGCCGACGACAGAGGGTTCTTATGACGCCCCCAAATTCTGACCTCCACTTGGTCACCCAAATTTGGTTCGTCACTTTCTCAAAGTATTACCATAATAACTAAAATAACGCATACACAACGGAAAATCTACTTTAGAATAATATACAATAATTTATTATAATTATTCCCTCAAGTCTCGCAACCTACAGTGCTTAATAGGTTACATAATTATATCTAATAAAAACTTATTACATGATCCTACTTAAGCTTAAACATAGTCTGCAGATAGTCTTAATACAACATGATTAATTTAAACAGAAAGGGGCAAGCTAGTCGGTAGCCTTGCCCTTGCCCTTGTCTTTCCCAGATACACCTCTATGTTCCGCCTTAACTGAAAGGTTTTAAATAAGCAAGGATGAGCACAAATTACCCAGCAAGTAATATACAACAAGGGTGAGGATATACTATCACAAGGTTTGAAATATCGAAGGGTTATTTCTAAGATAGTTCAAAGTGTCAGAATAACATCATGAATAAGGAATATGACAATTCAATATAACTCAACAGATATATATGAATTCAACGGCTAACAATGTATCCAACTGGATAAGCAATTTATACTGAGCAGTCACTAAGGACCACTGAACTTTCACTAGAGTTACCAATATTAAATTGATAACCAAAAATATCAAGTACTATAGATGATCAGTCTACAATACTTCACGTTATGCATAACACCACAATAATATTTATTCATGTGTCGGGGTTTCCAACAACATACACTCCCCTTACCAAAAGGGTTGTTCAACTCAGTTCTTAAGATTTCCGCACCAATCAATTGGTTTGGACAGTTTTTATAAACATGCATATAGTCTACCCGAATCTAATGGCATCGACTCTTTCACAATATTCAAGGACAATACCAATTTCAACATAAATAATAGATTTTCTCAAGGGTTTAACATACTAGCTCCTTTGAACGAGAAAGTAATATAACTTGTATTCAAAGGGATAAGCTTACGGTATTTGTCAAATAAAATAATGCAATGATATTGAACAACAAAAATAGTAGGGTTCGGATACTCACACAACTTAAATTTAAGTAAGGATAGAGAAACTTGATCAATGTAATAAGATAAGTTTAGAAACTTGCCTTAAGCGTAGTTTATCCACGTTAATAACTCAACCTTTCGAATCCTATTTATAGCGTATTATATGTATACAAGGTTCATTAGCTAACACAGTCTTTAATCAAGCTTGACATGACTCAAGTACTCACATATGGTACAAAATCATTTTATACATCATCACAAGTTCAACGCACGTAACTTTGTTTTGATATCATGTAAACATTCTTTTGGTTTTATTATTCGAAAGTTATGAACAACCTTTATTTCTATCACATGGCATGTTTCTTAACACATTACATAACATATTAGTCACATAAGATAAGCTAAAGTAATCATGTAAGCATGCTTCAAACATCAGACCAAAAACAGAATTGACACGTGATCGTCAGAGATTTGGCAGCTAAGCCTAAGCCTGCTTGAGCCTAGGGGGCCAATGATGGAAGCTTTCCTCGCCAAACCAGATCGAAATGTGTGGCCTTGCATTCAGTCTCGACTTGACCAAAACTCTCACGCATGGTATATATGTCATGTTAAAGGTCTAAAGTCCTTAAATCTATTTTAAGCTATATACTTTCTTTAATCATGCTAATGCTAGTCCAATATGCTCACATTAGATTCATATACTTGTATATACACATTACACACGCTCTTATGCTATTACATGTCATGGTACTATAATAGATTTGCAAAACAAAACTTAAAGCAAAGTTAAGAATCGTAGCAATTTACGTCTACTATCATAAATGTATGCAAAAGGCTAGCAGGTTGAGATCAATCAAGAACAACCGCTTTGCAAGAATCGTTTCAAATTTTAAACAAAAGATTTACCCGCGAAATCATTCCTAAACACTCATATATCAATTGTAACATGCTTATATGATCGTATAACATCTATATAAACATTACTCAACCATACTAACATCCAATTCTCCAAAATTAAGAATTTGCAATTTCAAGAATTTAGACAACTTTGATTACAGAAACTGAAATTGGAAGGCTAGGAATAGAATTATACCTCTGAATTGTGAAAGAACTTGCTACTACTGAACTCCTAAACTTGTATGCTCTCAACCTCACTTAGCAATATCTCAGACAATTCAAGCAACACCAATTGATAAAACATGTCTGCTATTTATAGAAAACTTCTTACCCAGACATAACAATTTTCTATTGAGTCAAACCCATGGATTGTAAGATTACATGAAGGTTATAGAAGAGTTGTTAGATTGGTTGTTGGAACCCATCATGATCACCACTTCCCCATGATCATGAGCTAGAGAGTTGGAAGAAAATGAAATAGGCTAGCCTTTTGAAAACATACGTATTATAGCTTCCATGTACTGTTCATTGTACTTGGGTCACTCATTTTGGGACAAAGTAAAACTCAGCAACACTTAGCTCTACACTTGTACACATTTAGTTACTTTATTACAATAAGGGTTTTAATGTCCAAGTGTTACCATATAAGGAGAGTTTAGGGATTAATTATACACTCACATCATATAGTCCATGTACATTAAATATAAGTAATAAAATAATGCAGTCATATATTATTTTCCAGGTAGTTCCATAATTAACCCTACTACTCATATATCAATATTATAACCTTATTATAATAATAACTTATTTATTTATGTTAAATAAAGAAATTATTCCTTCCTTGATTAATTACTACTTAAAATACTATAGTTTAATATATAGTCACACAATGTCACACCATGCTATATAGTTATATTTGCATTATCGTTCACATGCACATAACTATCAATATAATATCATTATATTGATAACCCACTTAATTATGTTAAATAATTAACCACGCTCTTCCTTAATTAATTAACATCAATATTAACTAATCATTGATAATATTCTCATTACATTTATAGGTATATTGCAATTAATAACAATCGATATTACTTAATTAATTATAAAGTAATCCATATTCCACCATAATTAATTAACATTAATTAATGGATTAACAATTCCATTGTTGGACATAACATATTGTTAGTAGTTTATGCCCTAGAGGCCAATTATTTGATATAATTGTTTAACATTTTGATATTATATTTGATTGAATAAATAAATGATTTTATTATGGTTTTATTTATCGCGTAATATAATTGTTAACATAATAAAATTCCTTAGAATAATGATACAAATTATATAGTTTCAAGTATGTGACTTGAATACATGAGATTATAATTATAATTATAATTAGTATCATTGTTCTTAAATGTCCATAGTCGAGTATCATTGTTGATGGGACAACAATGATGCATCGAGACTAGTATGTGGATCGATCGATGACCAAATCTCATTGGTCATAAATATATGAGATATTAAGTCAATGCATAGGTACATGTTAGAGAACGATGTAATCGGATGCACTCTACCATGAGAATTTATATGGAGCATTATGCTAAGTGTCATTAGCAATTCTCATAGTGATAATGATGTAATGGTCCTCCCGACCTAAAATCACTATATTACTACACGAGAATTTATGTACTTTGATATCATCAAATGTCACCTTTAATAGGTGGACTATAAAGGTGATTATTGGGTTCATCATGAATCGTGTGAGAAATATGAGTGATCTAGATGAATTTAACCATCCTATATATTATGGGTGATATCCATAGGCTCTCTTGATCGAGAGTAGGGACTATGAAATGCACGGCCATGCTCAAATAGTGATTTATTTCATATAGTCTACTCATTGATCAAGAAAACTAAGATTAAATTATGAAAGAGTATGACACATTCCATGACTCGAAGTTTAATCTAGGATATTAAGGTTAAAAGGATTAAATTACATTGAAACATTGGTCACTTAAAAGGTCAGATCGAATCATCGATCTTATTATTACTGGGTAGCAAGTTGATGCATTACTAGATGTCGCTTTCACCGTTTATAATTTTATAATATGATTTTAAAATTATTGCCAACGTAATAATAATAACCTATAGGTCACACACAAAGAACGTTATTAAAGGGAATTAATTTAAATTGTAAGGATTTAAATATATCAATATGATTGATAGTATTTAAATCATTAATTTAAATTAAAAGGATGCTTTTATATATATATATATATTAATTAAGTAAGACTTAATTAAGATATAATATATATATATATATATATATATATATAAATTGATTTTATTTTAATTAGATTAGAGTTTTGATTAATTCGATTTATTGCTATATATATGATATATCGTCCTTTTGGATTTTTAATCAAAACAAAAACCCTAGCCGCTTCTTAGAGAGAGAGACTAGAGAAAATAGTTTGAAAATTCTCATCCTTGGTGGCTAGTACCATGATTCCTTCTTCTCGCAGATCGTAGGACGATTCGTGTGGAGCGCTCGTGGATACCGTAGTAGAGACACAATTCGCTTGAATTGCGCTGGAGATTCAATCGCATCGATTCTAGCTTTTACAATCTCCAGATAATTTCTAACCTCTCAATTAATTGAATTTTTCGCATGGATCCCTGCTCTTAGGGTTTCGTAAATTGCTTTTAAATTTTATTTTCGCGTATGCTTTCGCGTCAAACCCAACAAAGGGTATCAGAGCTACTTAATAAATGATTAATTCGATATAACGTGTTTAATTGTTTTTTATATATATATGATATGTGATGATACAATTTTACCTATTCGAAATTGATTATATTGTTTTCGATATATATGATATATGATGATACAATTTTACTGAACTGTTAATTGAGTATATGATATTCTGTAATCAACATATTCTGGTATTATGAATATCAGTAATAGATATGCATGTATATGATGTTCTGTTAATTGAGTATATGATATTTTGTAATCGATATATTCTGGTATTATGAATATCAATAATAGATATGCATGTATATGATGTTCTGTTAATTGTATCTTATATGGCGTAATAACAGTATACAACTTATGTTCTAATTGGATTAGAAGTATGCAGATTCAGTTTAATATGATTAATTGAAACTGGACATATATGATATGTACCGGGTGTATTGTTATTATGACTATTTTGGTGGATTAAATATATGATTCTAAAACTGTTTCAGAGATTCATATGAAAAATTTCAATATGTGATTGTAGTTCAAATTTTTTTCCAGGGCGCCGCTTCGATCGGCCACGATCACAACGACCACCGATGGACGACCACCGCCTGTGGGGAGACCCCCTCGACCGTCGTCAGAAGCGCACGATGGTCGTGTGACCCCAATATGTTATATATAGTTTTTTTTAATTATATATAAATTATTATGTGTTTATTGTGATATGCATGGTGCATGCTTATGGCCTTTTGACCCATAGGTTAGTGGTTTTTGGTTTTGAAATACGGCTTGCATGTCGCGGCCTTTCTATAAATTCTAATGTAATATTCTCTTCTCATCTAAATCCCCTCGAATGTAACTCGAGGTTTTTTTATGTCATGTAATAATCTGTAATCGATGAAGATGACAAGATGGAGAACACGATGAAAGATGATGATGGAGAGGAGGCACATGCTTGAGGAAGATCCAAGGAAGCTATTTATTTTAAGATCTTTTACCACCTTAGATTGACCTTCAATCTTTCATTAGCTTGAAAAGATCGATGAGGATTCGGGCCATAATCGTGACACATTTAATTTTGCACTTTATTTATGCTTGTATGCGATATGATATGTTAAATAATGTGAATGCTTAATAAGATTAAAATTGGTGAGATCTAAATTAATTAATAAAATCCCTCATTAAATTATTAAGTCTAAATCAGATGCCTTCCAATGAATAACACTCATCAAGAACTTGATCAATAGATGTAGGTTTGCCAAAGCAAAGTACCCTATTTATCTAGGTAAGATGCGATAGGATAATTGTGATATCCAAACTGTTAAAATCATTAGGCCCGACTTAACTAAGTTATCTCAATAGATTGTGGACTTAGAGGCATAGAGTTTGGTAGGTACCATTAGATGGACTAGAAACAATTGTTGTTTACCAAACTATCCAGAGTTATATATGATATAATTGACAAAAGGGTTGTCTACCTAAATAATTATGTTTTAAGAGATTAGCCAAAGCTAACTTAAGGCATAATGAAATATGGATCTTGTCTCACTAGAAAGATTTAATAGAAAATGCTTTCCAATTAATGGTGAGGGCTATTAATTTGAATAAAATAGTGGGAGGTATATTTTGAATGTACTATTATCAATTACATAATATCAACTCGCAATTTGACTTATTATTTTTGCACTTATAAATTGTAGATATCAATGGCAAACAACAACAACACAAATAGTCTTTCATTACGATCACCCTGAAAAGGACAAGTCGAGTGGAATTAATTTCTCGACCGGCATATAGAACTTGAGGATTGTCCTCAAACAAGAGCGCAAGCTTTATGTCCTCGATGGGCCATTCGCAAAGACCAATTATCATCGCACCACGCATGAGTATAATGCTTACAAGAAGCATCAAGATGATGCTCGACGTGAGTTGTGTCATGCTAGCAACCATGAACGCCGAGCTTCGAGCTTAGAAGCAACATTAGTTGATGGATGCTTATGAGATGATCGAGCATCTCAAGAAATTGTTCAAGGGCATGCTCGACAGAGAGGTATGATACAAGAAAGGCGTTGTATCACCGCAAGATGGGTGAACGTGATCCAGCTTGGTCCACATGTGTGTAAAATGATTGGGTATATTGAGTACCTTGATAGGTTGGGTTTTCCAATCACCCGTAAGCCCAAACCGATCTTGTTTTGCAATCTTTGAACAACAAATTTACTCTCAATTTGTTATGAACTATCTTATGAATGAAATTGAGAAACCCCTCATCGAAGTTGTTGAGCATGTTAAGAACCGCCGAGAACAACATGAAAAAGGCAGACCCGCTCCCATAATGATGGTGCAAAAGGGGAATGCTAAGGAAATGGAAAGGCAAGAAGAAGATAGATCTAAATCTTTTGCCAAACCCAATTCCAAAACCAAACAGCTTTAAAACCTAAAGGTGGGGTGGCTAAAGAAGGTGAATGTCACTTGTGTGGAAAAACCCGACACGGAAAAGGAACCATCATGCTTATTTGGAAGAAGTGAAGAAAAGGAAAGGAAGTACGACTTCTCGATTCGGGTATATATGTTATAGAAGTCAACTTGTCTACTTCTACATCATGGGTATTGGATATCGGATGTGGTTCTCACATTTGTGTTAATGTGCGTGGACTCAAGGAGTAGGACTTTGGCAAAAGGAGAGGTTGACCCACGAGTTGGGAATGGAGCAAAAGTCACAGACCGGCCGTAGGAACTTATCATTTATCTTTGCCCACCGGGCTAGTTTTAGAATTAGAAGATTGTTATTTTGTGCCCGCTATAAGTAAAAAACATTATTTATGTTTCTTTGTTTGGACAAGAAAGGTTTTTCATTTATAATAAAGAACAATCGTTGTTTGTTTTACTTAAATGATATTTGTTATGGTGTTGCACAATTGTTTAACTGGCCTCTATATTCTTGATTTAGAAATGCCTATCTATAACATAAATACAAAACGATTTAAATCAAATGATTCAAATCGACATATCTCCGGCATCGCTGTTTAGGCCATATAAATGAGAAACGATATCCAAACTCCATAAAGATGGGTTCTTGGATTCATTTGATTTTGAATCATATGAGAAATGCGAAGTCTTGTTTATTAGGCAAGATGACTAAAGCCCCTTTCATCGGACATGTTGAACAAGCTAATATGTATCGGGACTTATACATAGTGATGTATGTGGACCCATGAGTTCGTTAGCAAGAGGTAGGTTTTATTACTTTATTACATTTATCGACGACTTTAGTAGATATGGATATGTGTATCTTATGAGACACAAACCAATCCTTTGAAAAGTTCAAGGAATTCAAGAATGAAGTTCAAAACCAATTTGGCAAAAGCATAAAAGCCCTTCGATCCGATCGAGGAGGTGAATACTTAAGCCAAGACTTTGATGACCTTCTAAAGGAGTGTGGTATTATATCACACTCACTCCACCCGAACACCACAATGGAATGGTGTGTCTCGAGAGGAGGAATCGAACCTTGTTGGACATGGTACGATCAATGATGAGTCATGCAGATCTTCCAATAAGCTCTCGGGGTCATGCCCTAGAGACACTTGCATTCACACTTAACCGTGTTCCTACAAAGACGGTTCGAGAAGACACCATATGAGATGTGGACAAGGAAACGCCCTAAGTATGTCGCTCATGAAGATTTGGGGTCATGAGGCATTTGTAAAATGTCCGGATTCGACAAAGCTCGGACCCAAATCGATAAATGTAATTTTATGGGATACCCAAAGGAAACAAAAGGGTATTATTTCTACAAACCTTCTGAGAACAAGGTGTTTGTTGCTCGAACTAGTATTTTTCTAGAAAGAGAATTTGTCTCTAAAGGAAACAGTGGGAGGAAAGTAGAACTCGAAGAAATTTAAGACTCACAAAATATCATTGAACCTGAGTTGAAACGTGAGCAAGAACCACAAGATATTATGGAAAGTGAACCTGCTCAAATTACACAAGTCATTCAGAGATCTTGTAGGACACGCCAAGAGCCTGAGAGATATTATGGATATCTTGTGACTCAAAACGGCGATGTGATGCTCATAGATCAAGATGAGTCTGCTTCCTACCAAGAAGCTATGAATGGACCAGATTCTGAGAAATGGCTTGAAGCCATGAAATTTGAGATGGACTCCATGTATACAAACCAAGTATGGACTCTGGTTGATCCACCCGAAAGGGTAAAGCCAATCGGGCGCAAGTGGGTTTTCAAGAAGAAAACTGACATGGATGGTAATGTATAAACCTATAAAGGCCGACTGGTAGCAAAAGGTTTCAAACAAATTCAAGGTGTTGACTATGATGAAACCTTCTCTCCAGGGCAATGGTTAAATCCATCAGATCTTACTTGCTATCGCAACTTTTTATGATTACGTAAATCTGGCAGATGGATGTCAAACCGCTTTCCTTAACGGAAATCTCCTCGAGGATGTGTATATGACACAACCCGAGGGTTTTGTCACCCAAAGGATGCCGGAAAGGTATGTAAGCTCAAATGATCCATTTATGGATTGAAGCAAGCCCTCTGAGTTGGAATCTTCGATTTGATGAAGCAACCAAAGAATTTGGCTTTATTAAAATGAAGATGAACCTTGTGTATATAAGAAGGTTAGTGGGAGTCACATCAGTATTCCTAGTATTATATGTTGATGACATATTAATTATTTGGAATGACATTCCTTCCTTACAGTCAGTAAAAACATGGTTAGGAAAATGTTTCTCCATGAAAGATTTGGGCGATGTCGCTTTACATTTTAGGTATCGTGATCTATAGAGATAGATCGAGAAAATGCTTGGCCTAAGTCAAAGTACATATATTGATAAAGTGTTGAAACGGTTCAGCATGCAAGAGGCAAAAAGAGGAAACTTACCCGTGACTCATGGTGTAAAGATCTCTAAGGCCCAATGTCCTAAATCACAAGATGATGAGGAGCGTATGAGAAAGATCCCTTATGCTTCGACAATTGGATCTATCATGTATGCAATGATATGTACTCGTCTGGATGTCTCGTATGCTTTGAGCATGACGAGCAGATACCTAGAGAATCCAGTGAAGGTCATCGGACAAATAGCCAAGAATATCCTCAAGCACCGAAAAAGGACTAAGGATTCATTCTGGTATATGGAGGTGAAGATTTAACCCGGTAGTAAAGGGTTACATAGATGTTAGTTTCAGATCGACAATGATGACTATAAGTCTCAACCAGTTTTGTGTTTTTCCTTAATGGTGGTGGTGTCATTAATGGAAAAGTTCAAGCAAGAGAGAGTAGATTGATTCTACAATAGAGGCTGAGTATATTGCTGCTTCTAGTGCAGCCAAGGAGGCTATATGGATTAAAAAGTTCATCACTGAACTTGGTGTTGTTCCAACCATTGTTGATCCGATTGCTTCTATATTGTGATAATAATGGAGCCATCAGACAAAGCTAAGGAACCCAGATCTCACCAACGATCCAAGCATATACTTAAGGTACCATCTCATCCGTGAAATCATTGATAGAGAGATGTACATATATAGAAGAGTGCCAACAGATGATAATATTATTAGATCCATCGACCAAGGCTTTGTCGTGAAAGGTAAGCTACACGACTGGTCACACTAGTTCCATGGGTATTAGATACATGAGTGATTGGCTCTAGTGCAAGTGGGAGACTGTTAGAGTTTATGCCCTAGAGGCCAATTATTTGATATAATTGCTTAACGTTTTGATATTATATTTGATTGAATAAATAAATGATTTTATTATGGTTTTATTTACTGCGTAATATAATTGTTAACATAATAAAATTCCTTAGAATAGTGATACAAATTATATAGTTTCAAGTATGTGACTTGAACATGAGATTATAATTACAATTAGTATTATTGTTCTTAAATGTCCCTAGCCGAGTATCATTGTTGATGGGACAACAATGATGCATTGAGACTAGTATGTGGATTGACTGATGACCAAATCTCATTGGTCATAAATATATGAGATATTAAGTCAATGCATATGTACATGTTAGAGAACGATGTACTGGAAAGACCACCATGAGAATTCTATATGGAGCATTATGCGAAGTGTCGTTAGCAATTCTCATAGTGACAATGATGTAATGGTCCTCCGACCTGAAATCGCTATATTACTACACGAGAATTTATGTACTTTGATATCATCAAATGTCACCTATAATAGGGTGGACTATATAGGTGATTATTGGGTTCATCATGAATCGAGTGAGAAATATGAGTGATCTAGATGGAATTTAACCATCCTATATATTATGGGTGATATCCATAGGCCTCTTGATTGAGTAGGACTATGAAATGCATGGCCATGCTCAAATTGTGATTTGTTTCATATAGTCTACTCATTGATCAAGAAAACTCAGATTAAATTATGAAGAGTATGACACATTCCATGACTCGAGTTTAATCTAGGATATTAAGGTTAAAAGGATTAAATTACATTGAAACATTGGTCACTAAAAGGTCAGATCAAATCATCGATCTTATTATTACTTGGGTAGCAGTGATGATGCATTACTAGATGTCGCTTTCACCGCGTTTATAATTTTATAATATGATTTTAAAATTATTGCCAACGTAATAATAACCTATATAGGTCACACACAAAGAACGTTATTAAAGGGAATTAATTTAAATTATAAGGATTTAAATATATCAATATAATTGATAGTATTTAAATCACTTAATTTAAATTAAAAGGATGTTTATATATGTATATATATTAATTAAGTAAGACTTAATTAAGATATATATATATATATATATATATTCGGATTTTATTTTAATTAGATTAGGTTTTGATTAATTCCGATTTATTGCTATATATATGATATATCAGCGTCTTTGGATTTTTAATCAAAAACAAAAACCCTAGCCGCTCTTAGAGAGAACTAGAGAAAACAGTTTCGAAAATCATCATCCTTGGTGGCTAGTACTGCGATTCCTTCTTCTTCAGATCGTAGGACGATTCGTGTGGAGCATTCGTGTGGATACCATAGAGACGCAGTCCGTTTGAATTGTGTTGGAGATTCGACCGCATCGATTCTAGCTTTTTAAATCAGTATAATTCCTAACCTCTGAATTAATTGAATTTTTCGCATTGATCCTATCTTAGGGTTTCAAAAATTTCTTTAAAATTTTATTTTCGCTGTGCGTTTCTGTGCCGAAACCCAACAATTACGTCCTCCCCCCTTTATAAAAATTCCATCCCGGAATTGCTACAAGATTACACAAATAGATGGGGATAATCCCTCATCATCCTATCTTCTAACTCCCACGTAGCCTCCTCGACATCGCGGTTACGTCAAAGTACTTTTACAGAAGAAATAATTTTATTTCTCAATGTTTGCTCTTTCCTATCAAGAATTTGGACAGGAATTTCTTCATACGCTAAATTCTTCTCCACTTGAATGGGTTCATAAGAAATCATGTGCTTGTAGTCAGGCCTGTATGGATGTAACACGGATATGTGAAACACGTTATGGATGTGCTCCAACTAAGGTGGTAGTGCAACTTTGTATGCTACTTCCCCCACTCGCTTGAGTATCTCGAACGGTCCTATGAATCTAGGACTCAGTTTTCCTTTCTTGCCGAAACGGATTTTCCCTTTCCACGGAGATACCTTCAAGAATACAAAACTGCCGACTTCAAAGTCTCGGTCTTGTCGATGCAAATCCGCGTACTTTTTCTAGCGATCTTGAGCTGCTACTAGTCTGGCTCTTATTACTGTCACCACGTCCGCGGTTTGTTGCACTAACTCTGGTCCCAGTATTCGTCGTTCTCCGACTTCATCCCAATATAATGGCGTTCTGCACTTTCTTCCGTAAAGAGCTTCGTACGGTGGCATGACGATACTCGCATGGTAACTATTATTATACGTAAATTCGACTAAGGGTAGGTGGTCATCCTAATTACCCTTGAAGTCCATCACGCAAGTTCAAAACATGTCCTCTAGCGTTTGTATGGTTCTCTCACTTTGTTCATCCGTTTGAGGATGATAAGCAGTACTTAACCTTAACTGTGTTCCCATCCTCTCTTGCAAGCTTTTCCAGAATTATGACGTGAAACGTGGGTCTCGGTCAGAAACAATCAATACTGACACTCCATATCGTGAAACAATTTCCTTTACATACAGATTTGCTAACTGATTCAAAAGCGGATCATGATCGGCAGAAAATGTGCGGTCTTTGTAAGTCGATCAACGATAACCCAAATGGCATCTAAACCTTTCTGCGTGACCGGAAGTCCTACCACGAAGTCCATCGTAATATGCTCCAATTTCCACTCTAGTATTTCCAACGGTTGTAGTAACCCACTCGGCTGCTGATGCTCTGCTTTTACGCGTTGACAAGCCAAACATCTACTAACAGACTCTGCGACTTCCCGTTTCAAATTGGGCCACCAAAAATGTTGCCTCAAGTCTCGGTACATCTTGGTGCCTCCCAGATGAACAGAATATGTCGTATTGTGTGCCTCTTATAAAATCTCCTCTCTGAACTCGGTTACCACCGGTACCCACACTCTCTCTTCGAATCTTAAAATACCGTCTTTATCTACTCAAAATTTTTCTTCCTCATTTTTCATAATTCTTTTCCTGATTTTCTCGCATTCTTCATCTTTCTCTTGTGCTTCCTTTACTCTATCCAACAATGTCGGACAAGCTTCCATTACAAATAATTTCTCGTCAGGCTTCTCGGGTCCCTTCACTTCTATTTCCAACTTCTCCATATCTCTTATTAATTCCTCCTGAGTCATTAGTTGAAACAATTTCTCCCTTCCTTTCCTAATCAGAGCGTCGATAACTACGTTTGCCTTCCCCGGGAGATAAAGAATCTCACAGTCATAGTCTTCGATTAGTTCTAACCACCTCCTCTAACGCATATTCAACTCCTTCTGTGTGAAGATATATTTCAGACTTTTGTGGTCCGTGTATATCTCACATTTCTCTCCGTACAAATAATGTCTCCAGATCTTTAACGCAAAAACTATTGCCGCTAACTCTAAGTCATGAGTAGGGTATCATTTTTCATAATCCTTCAATTGTCGTGACGCATACGCAATGACCTTGCCATGCTGCATCAGCACACAGTCCACTCCTCTATACGATGCATCACTATATACTATAAATCCTCCCGTATCATCTGGTAAGGATAATACAGGTGCCTCACTTAACCTCCTCTTCAACTTCTGAAAACTTTCTTCGCATTTGTCAGTCCATACGAATTTCACCATCTTCCTAGTCAGATTAGTCAACGGGGTCGCTATCTTAGAAAAGTCTTGGATTAATCTTCGATAGTACCCTCCTAACCCTAAGAAGCTCCTCATCTCTGTCGGTGTTCTCGGTTGTTCCCAACTACTTACTGCTTCAACCTTTTCGGGGTCTACTGAGATTCCATTCTCATCCACCACATGGCCTAAGAATTGAACCTTCTTTATCCAAAATTCGCATTTTGAAAACTTTGCGTACATCTCCTCCTTTCATAGTGCCTCTAAAACAATCATCAGATGTTCAACGTGTTCTTCCTCTATTTTTAAGTAGATCAAAATGTCGTCGATGAAAACTACTACGAATTTATCCAAGTATGGCTTGAAAACTCAATTCATCAAGTCTATGAATGCTGCCGGAGCATTAGTTAAACCGAATGACATTACCAAAAACTCATAATGTCCATAACGGGTTCGAAGCACAGTCTTTGGTATGTCCTCATCCCGCACTTTCAGTTGATGATATCATGTCCGTAAGTCGATCTTCGAGAAACATTTTTCTCCTTTTAGTTGATCAAACAAGTCGTCTATCCTCGTTAATGGATATCAATTCTTGATCGTTACTCTATTTAATTCTCGATAATCGATACAGAGCCTCATTGATCCGTCCTTTTTCTTCACGAATAACACGGGTGCTCCCCAAGGAGACACACTTGGTCGAATGTAACCTTTATCTAATAGCTCTTGAAGTTGTATCATCAATTCCTTCATTTCTACTGGCGCCATACGATATGGAGCCTTCAAAATCGGTGTCGTTCCCGGTGCTAAGTCTATTACGAATTTGATTTCTATGTCTGGCGGAAGACCAGGCAGATCGTCCAGAAACACGTCTTGAAATTCATTTTGTGACGCCCCCAAAATTAGGTATACATCACCCATCTTGGGTCGACACTTACATGGTACAGAATTTAAAAACAACTTATTAACATAACTGTCGTGTACAATACGACATAAACTGTGAGTTTAAATACAAATATCGTTTACTAGATATTATACAAACTCAAATAAAAAGTCCTCATTCTAGATTATTATCACACTATTTTACGAGAATAGTGAGGACTACTAATGCTATCTTGAGGACCATCACTCGTTTCCCCGACTCGTCCCAAATTTATATTATCATTTCTCAAGAGAATAAAGTGAAAGAAAGGGTGAGCTCAACTAGCCCAAGAAGAAATATTATGACTAAGATAATGCGAGAATAAATTATCAATAGTCTTCAATAATGTTAAAGCGATAAAATACAATAGACAACCGGTTTAAGCTGCAAATGAATATGCAATCCATTAAAAGAGTCAAGTAGAAAATAAAGTCTACTATCTTTTAGGTTTTAAAAGGTTTTTCATCATCGTTTATATTTGAGACTCGACTTTAATAAATATTTCACATCATCGAATCACCCCACACTACTGACGAGGATATTCTTTAGTATCACGACCACAATTATTCATGCACTACGGGCCAAGAATATTTGTGTATTCATTAATGGTCATGATCATGCCAACAAGCTGTCCATCAATGCACTACTGACCTAATCGAGGATTTTTACCACATCATTTGTAACATTACGGTCATGATTTACCGAATAGTCTACGGTCATAATCATACCAAGTCCATCTATGCACTCTGAGTGCCACGAGATGACTTTTAAAAAAATATAAACATGAGGATGATGACAATGATATAAGAATTCAATAAAACAAGTTCAAGAATTATTTTATCCAGAATTATTAACGTCCAAATTAGTAAAATTCAAGAATGATCGGAAGAATATTTCCATGAAAAGATTTGGATGAAACGCAAATATCAAGGATATTCTACTAATTTCATGGAGTATAGAAGTCAAAGTTTTAACCAATTTGGGTATAATAAAGGATGGAATAACAAAAGAAATCACCATGCATGCGATAGAGCGCATACAGATGAGTTATTCCAATGGAATAATAAATAACGGAACCAAAGTCGGTGAAATTCACAAGCCAGGATGTTCCAACAGAATAATAAAGATGGAACCGAGATCCGGTGTAAAACACACAGATAGGATATTCCAATGAATAATAAAAGGCGGAACCCGAGTCCGGTGTAAAAACACATGAGCAGGATGTTCCAATGAGAATAATAGAAGAATGTCACCAAGTATAGGGTAAACCACTTATACAAAAGTTATTCCAACGAGAATAATAAAGCGGAACCAGTAAATTGTAAAACACATGCATGGATGTTCCAGCAGAATAATAATAAAGCGGAACCAGTCAGGTGTAAAACACATGCAGCAGGATGTTCCAGCAGAATAATAAGCAATGGAATAACAACAGTTCTCTTCATGAATAAGAAAGAATAACACCCCTTACATTTGGTAGGAGATTGAATCTTTGCGGCGGTGTAGTAAAAATACTCTTCTTCTTTCTCTCTTATTCTCTCTATACTTTCTCTCTCTATAGCTTGAATGAATTAAGTGAAAAATAATGAAGCCCTAGGCCTCTATTTATAGAAGATTTCTAGCTTAGCACCTTAGTGTGAAAAGGCAAGTGGCTTCGGCAATGGTTTGACGCCTTTGTAATGTGAAACGACAAGTGGTTCGGCCTTTTGTAATGTGAAGCGACAAGTGGTTCGGCGTCGGTAAAGGTAATTACTATTAACGAAGGTAAATACTATTGATGAAGGTAAATACTATTCATAAGGGTAATTACTATTCGACGAAGGTAATTACTTATTGACGAAGGTAAATACTATTCACAAGGGTAATTACTATTGATGAAGGTAATTACTATTATTTGAAGGTAAATACTATTCACAAGGGTAATTACTATTGACGAAGGTAATTACTATTGACGAAGGTAAATACTATCGATTTGAAGAGACTCTTAGATGATGACATATGAGCCCCCATAAAAAAATCAAACTTACCACAAATCATTTTTTTTTCATCAACACATATTTAATCTTTCAACAATTATTAATCATTTATAACTTGTCGTCTCAATTATTGATTTAATACTATAACATATTATCTGGATGATAATTGTGACAATAATTGAATCAATAATATAAGAGATATGATCGCAAAGAATTATCGTAGTAATAATTGAGCATAAATGAAAGTGACTTTTCACGTAAGCATCAATAATCAATACCGGTGTACTCTTATGCGACCCACGCGTATTCTCGTACTTTACCACGGGTAGTTCAACAGATTTTTTAACGGTAACACCTCGCCGTTATTTTTATAAAAATATTTTTGTCGTTTTCTCAATCAGAGCAATAATAATGTGGGGTCCACCAATGATTGAGCCATTATGCGAATATTCCCTAACAAAAGAATATTCCCCGACCAAACGAATATTTTATAACAACTTGCATACTTTGCAAAATTTATAAATATTACCCACAACTATAACATTATATCAAATTTATTCCATAATATTCAAAAATAATATTTATAGAAAAATTCATCTTTATTTATAAAAAGTGGGTCTTACAACCTCCCCTTCTTATGAAATTTCGCCCTCGAAATTAGGGTGCGATACGGTATGTCAAGAGGTAAGGATACCTTGATTTCATTTTGATTCTAACTCCCAAGTCATTTCCTCAACATCGTGGTTCCTCCATAAAACTTTGACTTGAGGTATAACCTGGAGCGTAGAATATGTTCCTTCTTATCCAAAATTTGAGCAGGAACCTCTTCATACGTCAAATCTTCCGCTATTTCGTCCGGTTCTAACTCAATAATATGGTTCGGGTCTTTCACATATTTACGTAACATAGATATGTGAAAAACGTTATGAACACGAGACATATTTGGCGGTAAAGCGAGTCTATAGGCCACAGTTCCTACTCGATCGAGGATTAAAAATGGACCGATGAATCGAGGATTAAGTTTTCCTCTCCTTCCAAATCTTGTAACTCCTTTCCATGGAGCAACTCTTAACAACACATGATCTCCTATATCGAATTCCACGTCCTTTCGATGAAGATCAGCATAACTCTTTTGTCGATTTTGTGAGGTTTTTTATACGTTGTCGGATCGTTTGAATCTTTTCCGTAGTCATACGTATCAACTCCGGTCCCAACAACGTTGCTTCACCCACCTCATCCCAAAGACATCTTTGAGAGCGACACTTTCTTCTTCCATAACGCTTGAATGGAGCCATGCCAATACTTGCTTGATAAGCTGTTGTTGTAGGAAAACTCCACCAATGGTAAGAACTTGTCCCAACTCCCTTGAAATCAAGGACACAGAGTCTTAATAGATCTTCAAGAGTTTGAATAGTCCTCTCCGATTGTCCGTTAAAATCGAGGATGATATGCCGAAGCTAAATCGTAAGTCTGTGCCCATAGCTTTTTGCAAACTAACCCAAAATCGTGAAGTGAATCTTGGGTCTCGATCGAAACTATGGATCTGCAGCATACCATGCGATCTTACAATCTCGTTTATGTACATCTGAGCAAGGCGTTCAAGTGTATAAGTTTCTCGTATCGGTAAGAAATGAGCGGACTTGGTCAACCTATCAACAATGACCCAAATCGCATCAATGCCTTGAGAAACCTTAGGAAGGCCGAGAATGAAATCCATGGTAATGTGCTCCCACTTCCATTACGGAATTTCAAGTGGTTGCAATGGACCTTTTGGTACTTGATGCTCGCTTTAACTCGTTGACAAGTTAGACACCTTGAGATAAGCAATGCTATCTCTCTCTTCATATTGCTCCACCAAAATGTATAGTGAATATCATGATACATTTTGGTACTCCCGAGATGGATTGCAAATGGTGTGTTGTGTGCCTCCATCATGATATTATACTTTAAATCGTGGTCGTTAGGAACACAAAGTGCGGAGTTGACTCAAGTATTCCTTCTTCATCGATTCTTGCTTTAAAGATAGCACCTTCTTGCACTTTCTTCCTCATACGCATCGGCTCAGTGCGTAGCTTGAGCGACTTTAACTTTATCAATTAAAGTCGGTTCTACTCGTATACTCGCTATCATCACATGCGTCCACAGAGTCTTTAATTCTATCTCCATCCTTTGCAAGTCACACAAAATGGGCCTTTGCGTTGACAATATCGCTTTTCGACTTGCATATGATTTTCTACTCAATCGTACTACCACGTTCGCTTTTCGAGGATGGTATTGGATGGTATGATCATAATCTTTCAGCAGTTCAAGCCAACGTCGTTGTCGCATGTTGAGTTCCTTTTGAGTGAAGAAATATTTGAGGCTTTTATGATCCGTAAAGATCTCCACTTTCTCCCCATACAAGTAATGCCTCCAAATTTTAAGTGCAAAGAAATAAATTGCTAACTCTAGATCATGAGTAGGATAATTCCTCTCATATTCTTTGAGTTGTCGCGAGGCATAGGCTATTACTTTTCCATGTTGCATGAGAACACATCCCAACCCTTTGCTCGAAGCATCACATGTAGATGACAAATCCTCCGAGGCGGATGGTATTGTCGAGCAGTCTTTGAAATAAGTCTCCTCTTGAGTTCTTGAAAACTCTTCTCACATTCTTCGCTCCAACCGAACTTTGTATCTTTCCGAGTCACCGGTGAGTCGATGGAATAGCGATTCGAGAAAATCCTTCCACGAATCTCCGATAATAACCAAATTTAAACCGAGAAAGCTACGTACTTTGGCCATCGATTTAGAAGTTGTTCGACTTTGAATAGCTTCAATCTTTCTTTGGGTCAGCAGATATTCCATGACTTGATACCACGTGCCCAAGGAATGCTACTTCTTCAAGCCAGAACTCGCATTTCTTCAACTTGGCATAAAGCTTATATTCACGAAGCTTTTGGAGTGTCAGCCTCAAGTGTTGCTCATGATCTTCACGGCTTTTGGAATAAATAAGGATGTCATCAATAAAGACGACCACAAAGTGATCTAAATATTCCTTGAATACTCGGTTCATCATATCCATGAAGGCAGCAGGAGCATTAGTCAATCCAAAGGACATGACTAGGAATTCATAATGCCGTCATCGAGTTTACGAAAGCCGTCTTTGGAATGTCAGCGGTTCTAATCTTCAATTGGTGATATCCGGAACGAAGATCAATCTTTGAAAAGAATTTGGCTCCTTGCTACTGGTCAAACAGGTCATCAATACGTGGCAATGGATACCTATTTTTGATGGTGACGTGATTCAACTCCCGATAATCAATACAAAGTCGCATACTCCCATCTTTCTTCTTCACGAATAGAACAGGAGCACCCAAGGAGAAGTACTAGGACGAATAAAGCCAATGTCTAACAATTCCTGCAGTTGGGTCTTTAACTCCTGAAGTTCAATAGGAGCCATTCGATATGGGGCTTTGGAAATAGGTTTTGTACCGGGTTCAAGGTCGATACAAAATTCAATTTCACGCCCTGAGGGTAGGCCGGGAAGTTCTTTGGGAATCGTCGAGAATTTATTAACAATAGGAATATCGTTTAAAAGCGGCGTATTTTTATTTAAATCGTGACATGAGCTAAGAAAGCTTGACATCCGTTTTTCAATAAGCGAATAGCTTTATGGCTTGAGATGACCGTGATTGATTTTAATGGTTTGGTCGTTTGAATTAGCATAATAGGTTGGTTAGAATATGAAAGCTAACAACCTTACGAAAACAATCAATTTTTGCATGATAAGTAGTTAACCAATCAATCCCTAGAATCACGTCAAATGCAAGTATTTTTAATGAAATAAGATCGACGGGTAATGTGAGGGTACCGATTTGAACCAAACAAGACTTATAAGCGAGTGGATGTAATGAAGGTTTCTCCCAGCGGAGTTTCCACAGATAAGTCAAAGTCTAATTTCTCCGAGTCAAATTTAATCGATGAGCGCAAGTAGGAGAAATAAAAGAATGGGGTAGAACCGGTATCAAATAAAGTATAGACTTCATTAGAGTTTATGATAAGCTTACCCGTGATGACCTCATTCGGATTCCTTGCTCTTTGGGAGGTCACAACAAATGCTCTCCCTTGCACTACTGGGTTTTGAATTTTACGGGATGGCCTTTGGTGCCTCCATCCTAGCTGAATTTGTCTTGATGGCGACAAAATCGAGCTAAGTGACCTTCTCTTCCACAATTATAACATGCTTTGGACGGCATGACGCAGATTTTGGTGATGTGTCCCTCTCCTCCGCATTTGAAGCATATGATAGGTGGTCTTTCTCCTTCCTTAACAATGGGTCTTTGGTCTTGACGTCTTTCCATCATTGTTGAATCTCCTTTTCTTGAAATGTCCATTCTTATTGCTTTGTACGATTACCACCAAGTGGTTACCATATCCGGCTTTGTTGATTCCTCCACGCTTGTTTGTCACCAGCCTCGATGACTATTCTCATTTGGTATTATAATTTTTAAATTTTGCTCTCTTTTAGTTCGTTGACTCATTATCGCGCTTCCACTAATCGAGCCCTATTTACAACATCCGAATACAAACACGGTTTATGAGAAATAAGATGTTGGCGTATCTCGACTTCAAACCTCTTAAAACATTCGCGCCATTCTCTCTTCATTATCCACAAGTGGGGGACGAAACCGTGATAACTCCGCAAATTTTGCCTCGTATTGCGACACGGTCATATTATTTTGTTCCAACTTGATAAACTCCACCTCCTTCATGTGGCGAATACTTTCAGGAAAGTATTTGTCGTTGAAACGACTCTGGAACTTCTCCCAAGATATCTTGATGCAATTTGGTTGAGTACGTTTACCGATTCCCACCGATGAATCCGCCTCTCCGCGCAACATAAAGGCGGCAAAGGGAACCTTTTGCTCCTCGGAGCATCCCAAGACATCAAATATCTTGGTAATCTGCTTTATCCATGCTTCCGCTAGAAGTGGTTTTGGCTCTCCCTTAAACTCCGGTGGTCCCAGCTCCTTAAATTGTTTAGCGGTGACCGCCCGAGAGTTTTCCGTGTTTCCACCTACGTTTTGGAATGAGAGTCGCTCTGCTTTCTTTGTTGCATAAATTGCATAAAGCCTCGAACATTTGATCATTAAATCATTTGGTCGGTGTTGTTGTTTGCATGAGGATTGTCGCCTTCACGATGCACATTATCTCGATTATTGATATGTGGTGAATCAACAATCGCTGCGCTCCATTGCTATTCTCAACATTCTCGGATGTCATTTTCAGAATCGCCACAAAACAAAAGGTTAATTGACATGTAACAAATTATCCCTATCTTACGACCAACCAATAAAATATCACATAAACTTAGGTAGGTAAATACTAGCGAAGGTATTCCCGTCTCTCCCCTCCTAGTACTATTCTCACATCTTAGCCAGGATCATATCCTAAGCTCGATACCAATTGTGACGCCCCCAAAATTAGGTATACATCACCCATCTTGGGTCGACACTTACATGGTGCTGAATTTAAAACAACTTATTAACATAAGCGTAGGTATACAATACGACATAAAGCGTGAGTTTAAATACAAATATCGTTTACTAGATATTATACAAACTCAAATAAAAGTCCTCATTATGATTATTATCACACTATTTTACGAATAGTGAGGACTACTAATGCTATCTTCGGGACCATCACTCGTTTCCCAGGCTCGTCCCGGCTATATTATCATTTCAAGAGAACGGTGAAAGAAAGGGTGAGCTCAACTAGCCCAAGAAGAAATATTATGACTAAGATAATGCGTAATAAATTATCAATAGTCTTCAATAATGTTAAACCGATAAAATACAATAGACAACCGGTTTAAGCTGCAATGAATATCAATCCATTAAAAGAGTCAAGTAGAAAATAAAGTCTACTATCTTTTAGGTTTTAAAAGTTTTTCATCATCGTTTATATTTGAGACTCAAACTTTAATAAATATTTCACATCATCGAATCACTTACGCTTTTCTGCCGAGGATATTCTTTAGTATCACGACCACAATTATTCATGCACTACGGCCAAGAATATTTGTGTATTCATTAATGGTCATGATCATGCCAACAAGCGTCCATCAATGCACTACTGACGGCGAGGATTTTTACCACATCATTTGTAACATTACGGTCATGATTACAAGAATAGTCTCTGGTCATAATCATACCAAGTCCATCTATGCACTACAGGCCACAGATGACTTTAAAAAAAATATAAACATGAGGATGATGACAATGATATAAGAATTCAATAAAACAAGTTCAAGAATTATTTTATCCAGGAATTATTAACGTCCAAATTAGTAAAATTCAAGAATGATCAGAAGAATATTTCCATGAAAGATCTTGGATGAAACCTTGAAATATCAAGGATATTCTACTAATTTCATGGAGTATAGAAGTCAAAGTTTTAACTTATTTGGGTATAATAAAGGATGGAATAACAAAAGAAATCACCATGCATGCGATAGACCGCATACAGACGAGTTATTCCAAGCAGAATAATAAATAACGGAACGGTCGGGTGAAATTCACGCAAGCGGGATGTTCCAATGAGAATAATAAAGATGGAACCGGATCCGGTGTAAAACACACGAGATAGGATATTCCAATGAGAATAATAAAGGCGGAACCAGTCGGTGTAAAACACACGAGCGAGGATGTTCAATGAGAATAATAGAAGAATGTCACCAAGTATAGGGTAAACCACTTATACGAGTTATTCCAACAGAATAATAATAAAAGCGGAACGGTCGGTGTAAACACATGCATGGATGTTCCAATGAGAATAATAATAAAGAAGGCGGAACCAGGTAGGTGTAAAACACATGCACGACGAGGATGTTCCAATGAATAATAATAAGCAATGGAATAACAGCAGTTCTCTTCATGAATAAGAAAGAATAACACCCCTTACATTTGGTAGGAGATTGAATCTCGCTTGATGGTGTAGTAACAAAATACTCTTCTTCTTTCTCTCTCTTATTCTCTCTATACTTTCTCTCTCTATAGCTTGAATGAATTCGTGAAAATAATGAAGCCCTAGGCCTCTATTTATAGAAGATTTCTAGCTTAGCTTTTGCTTAGTGTGAAAAGGCAAGTGGCTTCGATTTGTTGGTTTGGCCGCTGTAATGTGAAACGACAAGTGGTTCGGCCTTTGTAATGTGAAAGCGACAAGTGGTTCGACGTACGGTAAAGGTAATTACTATTAACGAAGGTAAATACTATTGTGAAGGTAAATACTATTCATAAGGGTAATTACTATTGACGAAGGTAATTACTATTGATTGAAGGTAAATACTATTCACAAGGGTAATTACTATTGACGAAGGTAATTACTATTGACGAAGGTAAATACTATTCACAAGGGTAATTACTATTGACGAAGGTAATTACTATCGACGAAGGTAAATACTATTTGTGAAGAGACTCTTAGATGATGACATATGAGCCCCCATAAAAAAAATCAAACTTACCACAAATCATTTTTTTTTTCATCAACACATATTTAATCTTTCAACAATTATTAATCATTTATAACTTGTCGTCTCAATTATTGATTTAATACTATAACATATTATCTGAGATGATCTTTGTGACAATAATTGAATCAATAATATAAGAGATATGATCTGCGCCAATTCTTTGTAGTAATAATTGAGCATAGGTGAGTGACTTTTCACGTAAGCATCAATAATCAATCTGTAGTGTGCTACTATGCAACTACACGCGTATTCATCGTATTTTTACCACCGGGTAGTTCAACAGTTTTAACGGTAACACCTCCGCCGTTATTTTTATAAAAATATTTTTGTCGTTTTCTCAATCCAACAATAATGTTGTGGGGTCCACCAATGATTGAGCCATTATCACGAATATTCCCTAACAAAAAGAATATTCCCCACCAAACGAATATTTTATAACAACTTGCATACTTTGCAAAATTTATAAATATTACCCACAACTATAACATTATATCAAATTTATTCCATAATATTCAAAAATAATATTTATAGAAAAATTCATCTTTATTTATAAAAGCTGGGGTCTTACACATTTACTACGGGTATATCTTTAATCTCGACTCCCTTTTTTCGAGTATCTACTATGTAAGATAAATAACCGACACATCCTTTCCTTAACAACTTCTTGGCCTGTATCATCGTAACGCAACATGATTACTTAAGCGATGAGCTACCATGAAACACTACCTTAGACTTACTCGGAGTCTGAAGGTTCACACACTTATTCTGACAGTCAATTATCGTTGCATGGTTATAACCAATCCATTTCCAGTATAACGTCAAATTCTCCCAGTCTAATAGGAATCAAGTCTACGCTCAGTTCATGTTCTCTAATGTTTGCGCAAAAATTTTGATAAACGTATTCTACAGGGATTATTTCCTTATTTGCAATCTCTATGTTCAAGGAATCTTCTAAACGTTCTCGGGGTGTACTAAATTTACTAGCAAATTCTTCAGATATAAAAGAACAGGTGGCACCCGAATCAAATAATACATAAACATTTATATTATTGATTGGGATTATACCTGACACTACGTCCTTCGCAGCCACTGCATCATGGACGGTCATGTTAAAGGTTCGAGCGGTCGATCGATTGGGTTGTGCAGGTCCACCAATCATTAATTTGATCCTTCCTCCCTGGCCTCCGCCGGCTCCACTGCTTCCTTTCTTCGGGAAATCCTTTATCTGGTGCTCTGTTGATCCGCAAGCAAAACATCCCCTGATCTTCTTTGGCTTTGGGCAATTTGGCGATATGTGCCCCTCCTGACCGCAATTATAACAAGTTGTCTTCCCTTTCCAGCACTCCCCCTGATGGCTCCTTCTGCACTTGTTACAAGTTTCGGTCCTCCTCTTGAAATTTCCCAGGTGACTCCCACCTTGGTTATTGTTTCAGTTGTTGCTATTGTGGTTGTTGTTGTTGTTGTTTTCCCATTTCCTTTTTCCCGAATTACTTCCTCCACTGATGCTTCCTCCACGATGCTCACTACCAATGTTCTTATTCTTCTTCTCCTTATGATATAGACTTAAGGCCTCACTGCCACCTTCCGCAATGACTGCCTTGTCCAATAAAGTCGTAAAGGAATTAATCTGAAAGACTGATACCTTATTATACAACCACGACTTCAACCCTTCCTCGAAGCGTCTCGCCTTCCATTCTTCATCCCCAACTTGGTGCTCCGGAAATTGCGTTAGTTCATTAAACTTAGCAGCGTATTGCCCCACCGTCATATCTCCTTGTTTCAATTCTAGGAACTTCACTTCCATCCTACTCTTCATACTCTTTGAAAAATAATTCTCGAAAAACAACATCGTAAACCTTTCCCATGTTATCGTTCCTTCATCCGCTCTCTACTGATTAGTTTCCCACCAATAGTTCGCTTCGCCCCTCATCATGTATGTGGCAAATACAGTCTTCTGGTCTTCACCCATGCGTGCTATAATGAAGGCCTTTTCGATCTCCTTGATCCAGGTTTGCGCAACTATTGGGTCAGTAGTTCCAGTGAATTCTGGGGGTCCTACACTCTTAAAGTCTTTTAAGGTTGTTACTAGGACAGCTCGGGGAACGGGTGGTACAGGTTCGTTTATTCCTCTCAAAGGTTCTCCTAATAAATCTACCAGTCACTGTATTGGATCTACTGGACCTCTCTCATCGTTAACTGACTCTTCTGGAACAGGTATTCTACGTCTGGGCGGCATTTTTTGCATCACAAAAATTCATCTTATTATCTAATTATCATATTTAGACATTTCTTAATTGAAAAGAACTAAAAGTTTGTAACACGTTTCTGAAATAAGATCATTTATATTCATATGCCAAATGGTCACAATACATGTTCTTTTCTAGCATACTGCTATAAATGAAAACACATATCCCCTAATATCACAAACGATGGGGACAACACTTTCTTACTACCCCTGTAATATTTCTCAAAAGTTCGGGGTTTACCATTATCTCACATCTTACACAAAAGACTGAGATTACAACAATATTTTAACAACACATAATTAAGAATACTACACTATTGAACTTTTCCCTCTAGACTCAATCTAACATTCCACGCTCCACGGCGCTCTGATACCAATTCTGTGTTATGTGTGCCACCATATCCTGACTTATGGTGTGTCGGGTCTGTCCTTGCTCAGCGGGGTAGTGATTTACCCCATTGATCAATCTTTCCATGGTCGTGCGTAGAGCATAGCCCATCTTGTTCATCTTCTTCTTCTTGCACCGTACCTCATCTTCTAGGTCACCCACTCTGTCATTAGAATCCTCCCACTTTCCCTCGAAGTGGATCCTATCCATCACTTTCATCTCTAACTGAGTTCGGAGAGCCTCCTTCTCCGTCTTCTCACTCAACACCCTCTGTTCCAATTCTTCTAACTTTCCTGCCAACTCAACATTCCTTGCCACCTATCGATGAAACAAGGCACCCATCTGGATCTCTGCCTCCTTACGGTGAGCAATTTCCACTTCCATCTCCTGCATCACTAGCTGCCTCTCAAGAGTCTCAGTCTCTAGCTCTTCGACTCTACTCCCTAACTCCAAAATCTGCTCCTCATACTCTCCTAGCATCCGATCCTCAAAAGTAGTACCGTCGGAGTCCTCCATGGGCTCGGGTCCCTCTTCCACGGGTTCTTCCTCCATAGGTTCCTCCTCCGGATCAGATTCCTCAGGTAGAGGCACCATCTCCTCCTCCTCATCATCATCACTAATTGGGACAACTACCGATATAGGCTCCGCTATCACGGGTGCCTCATAGACTACGTGGATATCACGCGGCTCCTCCTCAACTACTCGACTAGGTCCTCCCATGTCAGTCATCCTATAATCACCAACATAAGACAAGGCAAGCAACAACTCCATCAGAATGTTAAATAAACATAAGTTCATTATATAGAATGAAGTTACATTTCATAACACGCTAAGTCTTTCAGGGAGAACTCTTCATGAGTTGTATCCCCTTTCCTAACTTCTAAGTTTTCTTAAGTTATAGTCTAAGGAGTCTCGTTCCTAAGGTTTATAACTATAGCTTTGATACCAACCTGTGACGCCCCCAAATTCTGACCTCCACTTGGTCACCCAAATTCGGTTCGTTACTTTCTCAAAGTATTACCATAATAACTAAAATAACACATACACAACGAAAAATCTACTTTAGAATAATATACAATGATTTATTATAATTATTCCCCAAGTCTCATGAACTCATGGTGCTTAATAGATTATATAATAATATCTAATAAAGACTTATTACATGATCCTACTTAAGCTTAAACATAGTCTGCAGATAGTCTTAATATAACATGATTAATTTAAACATAAAGGGGCAAGCTAGTCGGTAGCCTTGCCCTTGCCCTTGTCTTTCCCAGATACATTTCCTCGTGTTACGCTTAATGGCGAAAGGTTTTAAATAAGCAAGGATGAGCACAAATTGTCCAGCAAGTAATATACAACAAGGGTGTAGGATATAATATCACAAGGTTTGAAATATCGAAGGGTTATTTCTAAGATAGTTCAAAGTGTCAGAATAACATCATGAATAAGGAATATGACAATTCAATATAATTCAACAAATATACATGAATTCAACGGCTAACAATGTATCCAACTGGTTAAGCAATTTATACTGAGCAGTCACTAAAGACCATTGAACTTTCACTAGAGTTACCAATATTAAATTGATAACCAAAAATATCAAGTACTATAGATGATCAGTCTACAATACTTAACGTTATGCATAACACCACAATAATATTTATTCATGTGTCGGGGTTTCCAACAACATACACTCCCCTTACCAAAAGGGTTGTTCAACTCCGTTCTTAAGATTTTTGCACCAATCAATTGGTTTGGACATTTTTCATAAACATGCATATAGTCTACCCGAATCTAATGGCATCGACTCTTTCCCAATATTTAAGGACAATACCAATTTCAACATAAATAATAGCTTTTCTCAAGGGTTTAACATACTAGCTCCTTTGAACGAGAAAGTGATATAACTTGTATTCAAAGGGATAAGCTTACGGTATTTTTCGAATAAAATAATGCAATGATATTGCACAACAATAATAGTAGGGTTCAGATACTCGCACAACTTAAATTTGAGTAAGGTTAGAGAAACTTGATCAATGTAATAAGATAGGTTTAGAAACTTGCCTTAAGCGTAGTTTATCCAAGTTAATAACTCAACCTTTCGAATCCTATTTATAGCGTATTATATGTATACAAGGTTCATTAGCTAACCCAGTCTTTAATCAAGCTTGACATGACTCAAGTACTCACATATGGTACAAAATCAATTTATACATCATCACAAGTTCAACGCACGTAACTTTGTTTTGATATTATGTAAACATTCTTTTGGTCTTATTATTCGAAAGTTATGAACAACCTTTAGTTCTATCACATGGCATGTTCCTTAACACATTACATAGCATATTAGTCACATAAGATAAGCTAAAGTAATCACGTAAGCATGCTTCAAACATCAGACCAAAAATAGAAATCGACGATCGCGATCGTCAGATGCACAAGTAATTTGCTACTGTCTGAAAGCCTAGGGATGGTAGCATTGCTTGATCCCCGCCGCAGACCAAGATCGAAATGTGTGTGGCCTTGCGGTTTCGTAAAACTTGACCAAAACTCTCACGCATGGTATATATGTCATTTTAAAGGTCTTTTCATGCTTCTCAAATAAATCTAGGTTCCCTTTTATAACATATTTCCAACTTAGTTATTTCAACCATTTGGATCCATTCAATGTCATGAACCTACAAAGTCTATCATGATTGCTCTCTAAACATACAAGATAGTTATAACACTAATATTAACATGCGTACGATTATTCACAACATATATGTGAAACTAATATCGCTTTAGTTGAAAATAGGCTTTGCTCATGCTTTTCTTGAAACGTGCTACCTAAGCATGGCATATATATGTTTATACTACATAAGCGAGTCTAAGAGTGTCATCAAACATGCTCACTAATATCAGATTTTAGTTTTCAAGGTATCATGACAATATTCACATTCAAAGCTTGCTAATAGGTTTAACATGCTCATGTTCCTCTACCAATCAAATAGACACAATCTAAAGGTTTAATCATGATAGCAGGTTTGCAAGGTCAGAATACATACATGGCATACATACACAATAAGTTTATTTCTAAAGTCCTTAAATCCATTTTAAGCTATATACTTTCTTTAATCATGCTATTGCTAGTCTAACATGCTCACATTAGATTCATATACTTGTATATACACATTACACATGCTCTTATGCTATTACATGTCATGGTACTATAACAGATTTGCAAAACAAAACTCAAAACAAATTTGAAAGAATCGGCATGTAATTTCTGCGCCTCAATACAAATATAAAATGTAAAAGTACTTGCCAGTGTCTGTTCGATCCAAGAACAAATGCCTTGCAATTGTTCAAACCCAAACACAAAATTTACACACGAAATCATTCCTAAACACTCATATATCAATTGTAACATGCTTATATGATCGTATAACATCTATATAAACATTACTCAACCATACTAACATCCAATTCTCCAAAATTAAGAATTTGCAATTTCAAGAATTTAGACAACTTTGATTACAAAAACTGAAATTGGAAGGCTAGGAATAGAATTATACCTCTGAATTGTGAAAGAACTTGCTACTACTGAACTCCTAAACTTGTATGCTCTCAACCTCACTTAGCAATATCTCAGACAATTCAAGCAACGCCAACTGATAAAACATGTCTGCTATTTATAGAAAACTTCTTACCTAGACATAGCAATTTTCTATTGAGTCAAACCCATGGATTGTAAGATTACATGAAGGTTATGGAGGAGTTGTTAGATTGGCTATTGGAACCCATCATGATCACCACTCCCCCATGATCATGAGCTAGAGAGTTGGAAGAAAATGAAATCGGCTAGCCTTTTGAAAATATAGGTATTATAGCTTCCATGTACTGTTCATTGTACTTGGGTCACTCAATTTGGGACAAAGTAAAACTCAACAACACTTAGCTCTACACTTGTACACATTTAGTTACTTTATTACAATAAGGGTTTTAATGTCCAAGTGTTACTATATAAGGAGAGTTTAGGGATTAATTATACACTCACATCATATAGTCCATGTACATTAAGTATAAGTAATTACATAATACAGTCAGGTATTATTATCCAGTTAACCCTACTACTCATATATCCATATTATAACCTTATTATAATAATAACTTATTTATTTATGTTAAATAAAAAATTATTCCTTCCTTGATTAATTACTACTTAAAATACTATAGTTTAATATATAGTCACACAATGTCACACCATGCTATATAGTTATATTTTCATTATCGTTCACATGCACATAACTATCAATATAATATCATTAATTGATAACCCACTTAATTATGTTAAATAATTAACCACACTCTTCCTTAATTAATTAACATCAATATTAACTAATCATTGATAATATTCTCATTACATTTATAGGTATATTGCAATTAATAACAATCGTATATTACGAATTAATTATAAAGTAATCCATATTCCACCACAATTAATTAACATTAATTAATGGATTAACAATTTTGTTGTTGGACATAACATATTGTAATATACTACTATCATATGGTTTCATCCATGTTACACATCTCACATAATTGTTCCATTTAATTTTCAAAGTGGAAAATTTAATTTTTCTCCAACTGACTCTTGGCGCAGCTGCGCTTGATTTTATCTTCTTTGAGCACAGGCAAGGCCATGCTCGACACGATGCTAAGATTAATCTTGATTTCAACCCATGCCAGTTTTCGACGCTAACTCGTTAAACATGACGTGAATTGATCTCCAAAAAAGTGTTACTATAAGTCCATGAGCGTATAAATTACTTATACGAAATCACATGATCGACACGATTAATCTTTCTAATTTCCATTTTAATTCACTTAGTGAATTTTCTCGTTTCGCATTAGGCCATATAAGGCATTTCACAAATCTCTTTGTCACTTCACACTTCTTAATACGCATTAATTTAATACTAATCAATTATATTATCCAACTCATAAAACAATAACACTTATTTTCACATAAATAGTATTTCCATTAATATATTCATTTAATAATACGTTGAAATTCTCGAGTATTACAGTTCTTCTCACCAGAAGGGATCTATTAAGGATAGATTGGGGCCATCAAAGAGCATCAATGACAGATTTGGGCCACAAGGTGCCCCGAAAGGGTCTCAAGCTAGAGACCATAATGATGTCAGAAGGAAGTTGTTTTCCACCGCCAGTAAAGGACCTGCCAATGATCGGAGAGGGGTAGAAGGCAAACTGCCTAGAACCCAATACCGAGAAGATTAGGTGGACAAGAGATCTACTCTTGCCAAGATGGCCCAAAAGACTGATAAGGCTTTGAAGGTACTGCTGCAGCAGAATGAAGAAATTGCAAAACAGATGGTTCTTCTGGCCGAACAGGAAGATGAGGCCTCCAGCCGGACTCAACCCAAAGGGCGTGGTAGGTCTCCGGACAGACGGGCCAAAACACGAAGGGATGAATTTTTAAGGCGATCTGAAAGCAGGCTTCGGAGCCACTCTCGAGATCGAAGAAGAGCAAGAGGTTGCATTCCCGAAGATCTAAAGAGGGCACCTCGCTTTGTTGATTCTCGGTATGGCGACAATGATAGGCAATGAATCAGATCAAGGGAACGCACACCCGAGGGTTCAAAGAGGGCACCTTGCCCTGTGAATTCTCGGCATAGTGAGAAAGGCAGACGATGAAGCAGATTGAGAGGTAATACACCCAAGGATCCAAAGAGGGCACCTCGCCTTGCGAATTCTCGCCATAGAAAGATTGACAGATGAACCCCATCCAGGGCAGAAATTTTAGAAGGAAAAGGGCGATCCGATAATGGGAAGAAAGGTCCCCCAAAGAAGGAAATCTCCTTACAGCCGGATGGAGTAGAACTGTTAGCTTGAAATTTGAAGGAGCTTCAGAAGCAACTGGCTGAGGTTAAGCAGGGGAAGGAGAGTTCTGACAAAAAGGCATCCCCTTTCTTTCCAAAAATCCTTTGGGAGTAGGCAGACCCTAGTAAAACGCTCCCCTATATGTAATGTTATGATGGTTCAGGGGGTCCATACGACTATAACCAGGCATATAATAGGCTGATAAGTAGTTTTTATACCTACTTCTTCGGTATCTGTTACTTGAATTAGTTTCTCAAACTCATGTTTCTTAGTTACTTTTTATGCATTTTGTGTTCATTTTATAGATTATATGCTTGGGAGCTGTCTGAGCGACTATTGGTATGAAAACACAAGAAAAATACGACTATTGGCATGAAGAAACAAGGGAAAGCGATTCAGACATCTTTTGGACTAAATACGTAAGCAAATGCAAGAATGGAAGATTGAAGGACTTTTAACACCAAGTTGGATGCATGTTCTTGGCTTGGAACTTAAATTTTATTGTATATCTAATTCTTAGCTTTCCAGAACATCTTGAATCATCCCAATCGGAGTTCGGATACGAGAGTTATGGACTTTTTATCAACAAAGATCAAAGCTATGAGTTGTCATGCTTGCCATTTACATAGCATCTACTTCAAGCCCAATTTACTACTTGATCCAATTCGAATCTGTCAATTCTCAAAGAATGAAAGTTGTATATCTCGTCGATATCTTCGATTTGATAGGTGGCACACCCCGTACCTCCTCCTGAATCAAAAGTTATAACCGTTTTACAAAAGAATACTGCAGTAGAAAAAGGACCCCCGCCAGGGCGGGCTTTTTGTGAAGGAAACCCCCGTCGGGGCCGGGGTACAAGCTGCAAAACAATAGCATAGCTAGTCGGGGCGGGCCTTTTGTGAAGAAAACCCTCGTCGGGGCGGGGGTACGGGCCAGAAATAGTTTCTGACGCGTTTTGGGTCGAATTTTGATACCTTTTTTACTCCAAATTGGATTGAGTTTGCTCCTAAGCTATGTAACAACCCGATATTTTCTATACAATTAAATCAGAAAATTTGCGTATAAATTTTTTATTTATTTAAAGGATGAGGGTTTGTACAAGATAAGTTGTATATGTATTTATGTGATAAATAAAAATATATTTATTACATGAATATTTAAAAATAATTTTATTTTAGAGTTATTGATTATTATAAATTATATTCTTATAATAGTTAATTTTATAGTAGAAATATTTTATTAATTATTTTCCATGAAAATATAATCATATATTATTTAAATAATATATGAAGTGATTTTAGAATAATTATAACAATTATTCTATTATATGAATTTTGTATAGATTATTAAGTTAATTAGTTTACCTTAATTATTAAGGTTAATTATGGAAGAATAAATCGATATGGAATCCAAACCCTAATTTTGGATTTTGATCAATAAATGAGAATAATAATATAATATTAATTATATTTTGATTTTTCAGTACTATAAATAGGTACTGTATGTATGAACTGACAATGGTGGGTCAATTATGGTGTATAATGTTAAAACCCTAGCATTAATTTTTGTAACCCTATTTTTAAATTCAAATGGGAAAGTCAAGACTGTTATATAACTATGTTATATGATCTATGTTGTGTATTAAATGATTAATTAGCTAAACCCTAATTAAAATCTAGAAACCCTAATCTTTAGAAATCCCTAATTTGAAACCCAAACTAGAGAATGTGACCAGTCAGAAATTGTGTTAATGTGATTAATATCAGGTATAGTAGGTTTTATTGCTAATTATGGAAAACCTAATTAGTAATTTAAAACCCTAATATCTAAAAACCCTAATTACAATTTGGTAACCCTAATTATCAAAATCGTAAACCCTAATTGCTAGATTAACAAAGTTAATTATAATTAGAGATATTAAACCCTGATGTTCTTGTATAAATTAATTAGAAATCTAATCTAACAAACAAGCCCTAATTTTCTATTTTTAGAAACTAAAATTTTACATTTTTCAAACCCTAATACTTAAATCTTGTAAATGTTATGTACTAAACCTTAGGGTTAAACCCTAAGGGTTTGCCAAGATTACAAGTTTGCCATTAAATTTATGAGCGAAAAGACCAAAATACCATTCTTTGGATTTTCTTTATTATGTAAATTGAAAAGCTTGACAAGTGTGGGAGTGGGTGACCTAACATGTTGACTTAATACAACTTAAACCTCTAGCACATTAAGCTAGATATCAACCAATACATGCATCATACACTTGTATATATAGATTGGAAGAGAGAGAAAGCCATTTGTTAACTTGTTTTTGCATAAACACATATCCTAGAGCCTCTCTCTCTCTCTCTAAAACCCACGAAATATAGTAGCATTTCAGTTCACAAAACAAGCCCCACGTTTACCATTAACAGATCAGGAGGCCAGAATCAAAATTTTTCTTAGAAGGTATATACACCCTAAGCTATAATCTGTCCATCGATCTGTTGTTAGATGTTGAAATTTTTATGTTAAACATGTTAGATATAGTGTATAAAGATGATCTGGGTTGCTAGATGTTAGATCCATAACATCTAGTGGCTCGGATTTGAGATTTTATAAAATCTGAAAAAATTTATTTAGATGTCTGACAACTAATATCAGACCTCCTAGATCTAATTCTGTTTATGTTTCTGTATGTTTAAATGTTGGTATTGGTAGTATGTTGTAAGGTCTGTGCTCTGGAATTGGAATCAAAACCATCAAATGTTTAGATTTCAGTTTATTCTTGGTCAAAGACCGTTGACCGGCCATGACTGGACAATTCTAGGTAACCCAGAAATTTCTCAGAAAGGCCTGACAAGATTCTCTCGCGTCTAGATCTTCCTGTTGTTAGTTGTTTGGTTTCTATTGTTGTAATAATGTTGTAGTATGTAGTTTTTACTATATTATTATATCTTAAAATCTTCTAAATATCAAACTGGATGATTGTTATGGATGGTCAAACTAGGCCAGACGATCATGGAAGTTGTTTTTTGGGTAACCTAGAAAACGCTTGACCATGTCATCTGACAGGGTTTGACCGGCATTGTTATGTTTGATCTGTTGTTGTTTTAGTGATATAATGTGATAGAGCTCTTCCTTACCATGTTGGGTACGCACTGGATGCATTATATCACAAAAACATCACATAGATCACAAGTTGTGGATGCCCAAATATGAGCAGTCGAACTATTCTTCATTTCTGGGTAACCCAGAAAATGAAGAACAACTCTAACAACCACTTTAGATGTTCAGATCTCTTTGGTTATGCATGTTATGATCATGTTTGTTGCTGGGTCATGTAGTCCTACATTATAACTACACGATCTGACCAATACTATACCCAGAAACACATTACATAGATCACGATTCTTGGTCGAACAAGGCATCTAGAAACTGGCTATGAATGTTCTTGAGGGATCAAGAACACCTTAGGCGACGCTTTCTGTCGCTAAAGGCTATAACGACGGATGTTTTAATTTTACTTAATTTATTTTCGAAAAATCATTTAAAAATAAAAATTAATTTTCGAAAATTATAAAAATTATTTTAAAAATTATTTTAAGTTATAAAAATTAACTTTTAATAATTTGAAATATTTTTCATAAATATTAGTATTTATTTAAATATTATTGATAATTTATTTATTTATTAAATACATTAAATAAATTAATTAAAAATCATTTTATTATATTAAAATCATTTTAAATGATAATAAGTTATTTAAAAATATTTTAAGTTATAAAATATAACTTTAAATATTATAAAGTAAATTTCATTAATTATTTAATATTAATTATGTTGGGAGAATGCATATGTTGATTTGATGTTTAAATACTAATGCTCATTATTATTTGTAAAGTCCTTCAAGGAATATATGTACAAGGACTTAGTGATAGATCAAATTTGTTAGGTTGATCTAAGCTCTTAATGTGTATCATTCTGTAAATGAATGTATAGATAGAAAGGTCAAAGCTGTTAGGTTGATCCTAAGATGTAATAGATAGGCTTCGAAGAATTCGTAGTGCATCAATTTGATCAAGATTGCAGAAGTCAAGGCAAAAACGTGGAGCTTCAAGAATCGTAGTGTGCCTGCCTTGAAGGGCCTCTTCAAAAATCGTAGAGTGGTCCCAACGTTTGCCGAGCCAACTAAGAGATCGTAGTGTGCTCTCGAAAACGTAGAGTTTACAACTCAAGCAAGCAAAGATCTTAGTGTGCAAGTATCTAAGAGAAATCGTAGTGCTCTCGGCTGAAAGCATCAGACCAAGCACCAAAGCGACAAGTCACCACGATCTGAATCGTAGAGTACCACGATCTAAATCGTAGAGTATCGTCTGTCTTGTGTCAGAAGCATCAAACATCACGCTTTATGTGGAGACAAATTTCAACATATGACGAATGGATTCTAAACGTTGTAGTACTCACCAGTCCCAAAGACATAAGAGATATCCTTAGTGTGCAACAAAGAAGCATATTGAAGAAGCTAAGGAAGGTACCATTGGTAAGGGGGAAAACACCTTTTCAGGTGTTAGGTGAAAAGCAGTCTGCTGTGTCAGTGGGCCAGAATGCAATTCAGAAGATGTGCAGAAAAGTCTCTGTTAGTTCCCAGTAGGCACAATAGATCTAAAAGGGGGGTTGAATAGATCCTTTTTATTTCAAATACTTTTCTCTATTATTTTTTATAGCTATTAAATTAGCATATGACAAACATAAGAATCTTTTCAAGCACAACAGAATAAGTAAAAGATCCCCTTCATTGATATATTCATAATCAAACATACATTATTCGTAGAGTTACTTTAGTTGTAAGCAGTTAAAACATACATAGCAGTTATAGTAGTTATAGTACATAATGTAAATGACATAATGTAAAAGACACAAGGGGTTTTAAGTGGTTCAGAGACTCAAGCTCCTAATCCACTCTTCTGCTTTCAACTAGCAGGATTTCCACTAAGGAAGGACAGTACCCTTAATCACTAAGATTCCTTCAAGGCCAGCAGCCTTGGGACTTCATTTTACTAAGAACTCTTCAAGTCCAGCAGCATTGGGACTCCTCTAGTTCCCTAGGAACTCTTCAAGTCCAGCAGGCTTGGAACTTCATTTAGTCCCTCTGGACAAGGACCCTTCTGGCCATGCTTTGTTTAGTCCCTACGGACAAGGACCCCTCAGGCCCTGGCTTTGTTGAGTTGTTGTTATTGGAGTCGGTGCTAAGCTGCTAAGATGTCTTCATGCTCTGAACATCTTCTATCCTTAACAACTTGGCTTGATCATCCTTGAAGTGCAGCTGAGTGTTGCATGATGCTCAGCTTCTTCGGTAGCTCAACCACTTCGGATGATCCCTTGATGAACTGCCTTGAAGATCTTTCTCTTGATACATGATGGCTCACATGATAGGTTTCCAAGATGACTGTAAGTTCTTCTTCTCGGTACTTAGAAATTTTCTCATGTTTATCACCATAATGGCATTTGTGATCTCCCTTCGTGATACTTGATGCCTTCTCATGATGGACTTGCTAAGATGACTGTGAGCACTTATCTATTGTACTTAGAGTCTTCCCATGATGGACATCAAGATGACATGATGCTCTTCTTTCTCTCGACAGTTCAGAACACTCTTCGTGTAGTAGAACTCTCACTTCTAAATAGTAGAACTCACACATCTACTTCTCTCTTTTTCAGTCTTTTGAGTGTTCTTGGTGGATCGTAGGGTGAGCCTTTGGACTCACTATCTCACATTGTTTAGATCAGTCCACTTTATCTCCAAACTCGCCAACTCCAGCAACCCTCGATCTTTGAAGCTCTTTCTCATTTATACTCCTTCCCAATCCTTCCGTTGGAAAGTAGCCGTTGAAGGCTATTCAAATGTCTTCACAGATCTCGAGTTGCTTGAGGTAGACTGCTGATGTGACATGTCATACTTTTTCTGACGCTGCAATCTACTGTTTCACCTACCCTGTCAGATGTATCACTTTATTGTCTTGGGTAGGTTGAAGACTTTATTTCTTCTGATTTCTCGATAAGAGGTTGTCCTACATCGATGCTCTCAATAAGCACTTGTCCGAAAATTACCCTTTAGATTGAACCGTTGTCAATGCTTCAGTCTTCAGCTATTAGGGCTCTACGATTCTGATGCATGTCTTCGAGGACCTAATCGTAGTGTCTTGTTGAGTGTTGCTCATTGACTGGTAGAGTTAACACAACGATCCTGAAGAGTGTTGATTGGAACTCCAATGTAGTACACATCTTCCTTCTATTGTGCAGTGCTTCAATACTTCTGTTTGCTTCGAATGTTCTCAGATACTGATGGCCTAACTCCTTGCTCTGGTTCCCTCTGAATATCAAGAAACTTCATATTTGTGGCGCGTCCAGCTTTCTTTCTCCTTGTGATCTCCCGTTCACTATCATCAATGAACTGACCCTGCACTTAATCACATTAGCCTTGCTCTTCAGAGGCTAACCAGTATCTCGGTTCACCTTCCATCAGTTCTTTCTTTGTTTGGCAAACACTATGATCTTGGTTACTTCCAAGATCGTTGTCTTCTGTTTACTTGATAGCTACTACATTTGCCGACTCTACTTAGTCAGCTTCTGAAGTCTTCTTTGGATCTCCTCGTGGAAGACTTTATCACGAATGGCCTTACAACTCAATCTTGATGCTGATTGGGTTGGTGCTTAGATCTTCTGTTTGCCTGCATGTCATTCGTTGAGTGCTCTTTGTTTCCCTAAAGGTGAAATGTATCTTTGCAGTGCCAACCAGAGGCTTCCTTCCATTGGATATTCTGGGAGTGCTCATTAGTTGAGAATCGTTCTTTCTCTACGATTCTGCCTATGCATTGTGAGCACTTCTTTTGAGGTCGTAGTTCTGCACTCTACGATTCGGCTTCGGCTGTGCAGACACTACGATCCTGAGATCAGATCTTGACACTCTACAATTTCTGCCTGGGGCTTGTTGTCTTCATCTGATCTTGCTCGACTGCGATCTCTGCATGTAATCATTGGAATCTATGAACTTAGAGTGTAGTCTATTATCCTTGACATAGCTTTGGCATCAGTAGACTCTACGACTTCGAGTGTAGTCTACGTTTCTGACTTGGCTTCGGCAGATGACCGGTCGACTTGTAGACAAGCTGTCTCTACGATTCTGAACATAACTTCCTCAGCACACTACGATCCTGAGGAAGCTCTACTCGACACACTATGATCATTCTTCGTTTCCCCAAGAAGTCTACGAACTCCATGATCTACTATCTTGCATACTCCTATTCTGCCTCGATAGCTCTCGAGTTAACCTTGACTCTCCTAGCAGACTACGACTTCTGGTGTAGTGCTCGACGATTAGACAAGCCTATCTATTACATCATAAGATCAACCTAACAAGCTTGATCTTCCTATATTTATAGTCCTTGTACATCATTTCTTTTTAAGGACTTTACAAAGCTGTTTTGCTTATGTAGGATCAACCTAACATATTTGATCAATTCATTCTAAGTTCTTGTACATATATTTCTATTATCTATCAAAGGATTTTACAGCTTTTCTTAATGCAAGCATACTTGCATATTCATTCATTCATTATATATATATATATATATATATATATATATATATATATATCATAATCAAATCATATATTAAATAGGAATATCATTCACATGTTTATTCCTGACAATCTCCCCCTATTTGATTATGACAAAAACATTTAGTGCATATGCATGTTATGAATGAATCTTATATACAGTGAGCAGCTGTATTTCTAAAACAGATAATCATGAATGTTATTTATATTGATATGGCAATTTATATATTCAAACATTCTACATCCTGGATCCAGAACATACCTAACAGGTTAGAGATGTACCTCCTTGGCTCCATATATGTTTCCAGGATGCTTGTTGATCAGCTACTCATCTGTTTGTTCTTCTTGCTCTTGCTCCCCCTGGGATGATGACCTTCTGTCTTTGCTTGGTTCCCCTTCAGCATCGTTCTGATCATGCTTCCCCTCAGACTCTGTGATCATGGGATCATCATCTTTTTGCTCCCCCTCAGATGATGATACTCTTTCTGAAGCTGATGCCTTCTTTGATGTCTTTCCTTCTATCCCTCTGCTCTTCTTTGAGTGCCTCTTGCTCTTCTTGCTCTTCCTCTTTCTATGCCTCTTTTTCTCCCCCTTTTTGTCATCAATCATTTGAGAGAGCTGCTCCATGTTGGACATAAGCTGCTCCATTAGGTAGGAGGAGTTGGCAACTTCAAACTTGAGTTCCTGCTGGCCTAGTTCAAGTTGCACTGAGAAAGACTGCTTCAGGTCGTCAATCTTGTCAGACAGGGCTTGGATCTGCTCTTCATTGATCTTCTGAATTCGTAGAGCATCTGTCTTCTGATCTTGTATGGCCTTCTGATAGATGTTATCTCTCTCTTGGAGTTTGAGAGATACATCAGCCATAGTAGCTTGAAGATTGTGCTGGAAGGAATTATCTCCTGCTACTGTCAGCTTCTATGATTCTTCAGTGAGCAAAGATATTTTCTCGCTTAGATCATCAGAACTCTTTTGTAGTTCCTGCTCCAAAGTAAATTGATCCTTTTGTTGGGCAGCAGCTGGTTGAGCATCAGTTTGGACTCTACAATTTTCATCCTTAGACAGATTTTCGAAAGTCTGGAGAATCTGAATAATCATTGAGTTCCAATCACTGGTTGAGGATGAGGGAATGTCTGATAGTAGTGCTTGAGCATAAGGAGGCTTCTGGTTTTGGGCTTGAACATCATCAACATTAGAGTGAATAGTCTCTACGATCAGCTCCTTGGTCATGACTCTTCGTCCTTCAGAATCCACTCTACGATCGTAGGGAATATAGAGTTTTCAGCATGGCGATAGACTTTGAAGTGGGGCTGGTTTTTGATCAGTTTGGTGGCAAACTTCTTTACTCTTGGAAAGTTCTGAGCCACCAGTTCCATGCTTGGGAAGTGAGAGAAGCACCAACTAAGATAGCTTCCATCTCCTTCAGTGTGAGCCTTTAGCCATGGCATCCACTGGAAGAACCATCTCATCAGCATGTCATCAGGGTTGTAGAGAATGGTTGAATAGTCTACCTCCATATTGTTCCAGTTCTTTGCTAAGTCAAAAGTAGTCATTCTTACTACCTTGAGCTGCTCATCTCCATAGTTTACCCATCTTTCAGGGGGATCTTCTGATGGTTCATTTGGGACCTCTACCACTATTATCCTTTTGAATCTAGCTGGCGAGAGGACAGGATAAAATTCTAGCTCCTCTGATTCCTCAATTCAATGATGGCATTTGATTGACCACTGCTCTTTTTGGAGGCAAACTTGGCTTGCAGTCTGTAGCTTTTCCTTCTTCTTGGAGGTTCAGGTTTGGGAGAGTTAGACTCTTCTTCTTCTTCAAACTCTGACTTCTCTGGTTCAGCAGACAAACTTCTTTGAGGTTCAGCACTGGCAGGGACAGACTTTTCTTCTGTCATCTCATCAACTTTTGATTCATCATGGGGGCTTTCTGGATTTGAGGAGGCATTATCTTCTTCTCTTAGAACAACATTGTCTAACCCATTATCTGGGCTTGTTGGGGCAGTTGCATTTGGGGATGCAATTTGGTCGTCTTGAATTTCTTCTTCATCATCAGAGTGACTGCTCTGAGGATTAGCCATGGGCTTGAGCATTCTTCTGTATCAGCAGATGCTGCAATTTCTTCCATCACATCAGCTTCACCTTTATTGCTGGATGTTGTCCGTGGGGACTGGGCCTTGACATCTGTTTCTTTTTCTTCTGCTGACTCTACGTCCCTTTCTTCAGTATATGTACTATTTTGGGAAGCTGAGGCTGGTTCAATTTTTACTTTGGCTTTCTTGTTGACTGGTCCTTGAAGCAACCTGCTGCTTCTCCTCTTTATTGTTTTAGTAGTTAGGACTTTTTCTTCTTTATCCTTGTCCAAGGAGGAGACTCTTCTTGATGAGGTTTGAACTTTCTTCACACTACCAGCTCTCTTCACACTTCTGGATTTCTTCTTGACTTGTGTGATTTCTGCTGGTATAGAGTCATCAGACTCATAGCTTTCTACCTCTTCTATTTTCCTCTTCTTTGCAGAGGCTCTGCTGCTGCTCCCAGCTGTCAGCCTTTTGTTCTCCTTAGGGTTCTTCTTCCAGTTCACAAATAATTGTGGAGACATCACTTTGTGCACATTCAAAGTTTTTCCCTCATCATCCTTGATTTTCAGTCCTAGCTTCTTCTTTAGCACAATACTTAGCAATCTACAGTTCCTTCTAACTCTGCATAAACAGTGATGTGTCAACCGTCCATTGGTTGTACGATGCCCAATAATGAGTTGTAACTCCCCATAACTTTTCAGTTAGATATTTCCTTTTTAGAAAAGTAGTCGTTTAAACGACGTGGCTCTGACCGTTGACCTTTTGATTTGTAGAATGGCATGATAAGGCAGCTATGGACTCTACGATTCCCTTTGTTGACTCAACGATCAACTTTTGAGAGATGTTGCAGTGGATGGCTTTGTCTTTTATCCTTACTTTGATGCAGCATAGCTCAATCACTGATGTATTCAAACTTATCTCCTCAACTTGAATAGTTTAGCAAATGTCTCATTTTCCAAACTCTTTATGAACCGGAGTACCCTTTTGTAGGATTACGATCGTTGAGTTGTATTCTACGATCGTTGAGGTCGTACTACGATCGTTGAGGTAGCACTACGATCGTTGTGGTTGCACTGCGATCGTTTAGTTCTCTTCAAACTTGACTCTATGATCGTTGACTGACTTGGTCCTTGAGATGAACTAGATTAAACATTCCTTCTGGGTCAATGTAGCTCAGGAAGGGCCAACCTCTTAGAGTAAGCTAAGGGTCAGGTTTGTCCCTGAGGCGCTCTCCAGATGCAATGCTATAGAAGTGATTTGTACTAACATCTAATTCAACCTTTTCTGGTGGGGAGATCTTTTACCAGCTTTAGACAATTGCTTTTCTAAAATCGTGGTGTCCTCCTGCTCTTACACTGCGATCATATCTTTGATCGTAGGCACTTCACGATTATAGGTTGGGTGGCTGAAAGGTTATCAGTAGTACATTTTAAGACGTTCCTACTGACTATGGATCTTCATTTGGTCCATCAGCCGCAAAGTTTTGGGACTCTGTAGCTAGTACAACGTTTCATAGTATATCTCAGTGCTGTTGTTCCTTAACAGATCACTGCTCCCCCATTGTTGATGCTATCTTCCCAGATAGATGTGATTCCCTCTTCTTCAGATTCATTTAAATGCAGCCTTGCATATCTTCTTCTGACTAGAATCTCCATCATCACTTAGATCTCCTTGTATAGTAGAGATGAGTATTTTCATGACTGATCACTCTACGATTATTTGACGGTATTACGAATGTAGTCTTCTTTGACAGTTGTGTTTGCGAAGTTCTGCTCTCGCAATAAGTTCCTCTTGAATGATGCTCGATAATCTTCTGTTGTGAGCTTCCTTGAGGATTCTTCCCATATAGCATTCTTGATTGGCTTTTGAGCACATAAGACCCTTTCCTTCTTTGGCTGAATGGATTGCTTCCATATACAGATTAGTAGCCATGTGAGCTCCATCCTGGTTAGCTCAGAAGGTCTTCAAGGACAGGCTTGGACAGATAGGAACTCTATCAGAATCATCTCTGAATTGTCCTTGGCCTTTTGCTGGTTGAGTCTTCTTGACTGAAGTCTTCTACTTCATCCTTCCTTAGTGTTGTTAGACTTACCAAGTACCTGTAGGTTTCAATATATTTCTACTTTTGGTACCCATACTTAAATGGGTCCTGCTAGGTTAGTTTTCTAAACCCATGTTCCTCTTATTTGGATATTCATCATATTTATCACCAACAGACATATTCATGCATACAACTATCTTAAAATAATACATTTTGAGATGCATGATGGTGAGTGTGTGTAGGATTTGTCATTTAATAGCACACTCTCTATCTCTGATGGTTTCATCATTTACTGTATTATGTTCACAATGTTTAAGTGTTCACAGAGTAAGAATCAACTCCACGATGTATGAGTATCTAGTTGATTCATGTAGGTGATCAGTTTCTACAAATCAGTAGGATCCTCTTGTAGAACTGATCATAGTCTGTGGGTTGTCAAACACTTAGAACATGGGCTTGTACACATATACTAACCCATCAGCAAAGATTACTTCATATAAAATTCATTAGGCCTGTGATACTCTTATGACCCATTTCAAATTTTCTTTAAGATGTCATCTTCAACCTAAAACTTGGATGGAGAAAAAGTTTATAGTTATCTGAGTGTCTATCCTCAGGTTACATTCTCTCTTCACCTTTTTAGGTAGATTATGACTCCCTGACAGAATACTGTTATAGTTCATAAGAGGGTGCAATAATGATGTATGCATTTAATTGAGAGGAACCGTACCTTTTTACTGTTAGTTACTAAACGGTCATTTATCTTGGATATACTGAGTTTAGGTATTGATGTGCATGGCTTTATTTTTGCTCCTGACAGCTTATTGTTCTTGTTGGCCTGTATTCAATTAGTTGAGGTCTTGAAGATGCAGCCTGAGAATCTAAGCATCTTTAGTTCTTTTGACATCTTTCAGTTCATGAAGTTTGCATCCAGCCGATGGTTGACCAGACATATATCTGAGGAGAGTTTCTTTCTTCTCTGGATGAGCATTTTTTTGCATGTATGGTCTTTTCATTTTTCAGACTAGTGGATGCTTGACTCTGTCATTAATGTCTCTTGAGCTCTCTCGTCTGGTCTTCAAACTACAAGATTGACTGTAGGCAAGGATTGGTCCTATTGATGTAACAATCGAGACCATGGACTAATCTGAGCAGCTTCAGGTGTACATACACATTTAACCTATACACAATATTTCCAACATGTGAGCTCATCTGCATATAACAAGTTACTTACTACTAAACTAAGTTTAGAACAATGTTGTTGCCTGGGATCAGACTCAAAGCGATTAGCTTTTAAATATAGCATGAGAACCTTCTTTGATACCAATTGTTAGTTCCTAGTAGGCACAATAGATCTAGAAGGGGGGGGGGTTGAATAGATCCTTTTTATTTCAAATACTTTTCTCTATCATTTTTATAGCTATTAAATTAGTATATGACAAACATAAGAATCTTTTCAAGCACAGCGGAATAAGAAAAAGATCCCCTTCATTGATATATTCATAATCATACATACATTGTTCGTAGAGTTAGTTTAGTTGTAAGCAGTTAAAACATGCATAGCAGTTATAGCAGTTATAGTACATAATGTAAATGACATAATGTAAAAGACATAAGGGGTTTTAAGTGGTTCAGAGACTCAAGCTCCTAATCCACTCTTCTGCTTTCAACTAGCAAGATTTCCACTAAGGAAGGGCAGCACCCTGAATCACTAAGATTCCATCAAGGCCAGCAGCCTTGGGACTTCAGTTCACTAAGAACTCTTCAAGTCTAGCAGCCTTGGGACTCCTCTAGTTCCCTAGGAACTCTTCAAGCCCAGCAGGCTTGGAACTTCGTTTAGTCCCTTCGGACAAGGACCCTTCTGGCCCTGCTTTGTTTAGTCCCTTCGGACAAGGACCCCTCACGCCCTGGCTTTGTTGAGTTGTTGTTGGAGTCGGTGCAGAGCTGCTAAGATGTCTTCATGCTCTGAACATCTTCTATCCTTAGCAGCTTGGCTTGATCATCCTTGAAGTGCAGATGAGTGTTGCATGATGCTCAGCTTCTTCGGTAGCTCAACCACTTCGGATGTTCCCTTGATGAACTGCCTTGAAGATCTTTCTCTTGATACATGATGGCTGCACATGATAGGTTTCCAAGATGACTGTAAGTTCTTCTTCTCGGTACTTAGAAACTTTCTCATGCTTGTCACCATGATGGCATTTGTGATCTCCCTTCTTGATACTTGATGCCTTCTCATGATGGACTTGCTAAGATGACTGTGAGCTCTTCTCTATTATACTTAGAGTCTTCCCATGATGGACATCAAGATGACATGATGCTCTTCTTTCTCTCGGCAGTTCAGAACACTCTTCGTGTAGTAGAACTCTCACTTCTACATAGTAGAACTCACACTTCTACTTCTCTCTTTTTCAATTGTCTAAGTGTTCTTCGTGGATCGTAGAGTGAGCCTTCGGACTCACTATCTCACATGGTTTAGATCTATCCACTTTATCTCCAAACTCGACAACTCTAGCAACCCTCGATCTTTGAAGCTCTTTCTCATTTATACTCCTTCCCAATCCTTCAATTGGAAAGTAGTCGTTGAAGGCTATTCAAATGTCTTCACAGATCTCGAGTTGCTTGAGGTAGACTGCTGATGTGACATGTCATACTTTTTCTGACGCTGCAGTCTACTGTTTCACCTACCCTGTCAGATGTATCACTTTAATGTCTTGGGCAGGTCGAAGACTTTATTTCTTCTGATTTCTCGATCAGAGGTTGTCCTATTACATCGATGCTTTTAATAAGCACTTATTCGAATATTACCCTTCAGATTGAACCGTTGCCAATGCTTTAGTCTTTAGCTATTCGGGCTCTACGATACTGATGCATGTCTTCGAGGACCTGATCGTAGTGTCTTGTTGAGTGTTGCTCATTGACTGGTAGAGTTAACACAACGATCTTGAAGAGTGTTGATTGGATCTCCAATGTAGTACACCTCTTCCTTCAATTGTGAAGTGCTTCAATACTTTTGCTTGCTTCGACTGTTCTCAGATACTGATGGCCTAACTCCTTGCTTTGGTTCCCTCTGAATATCAAGACACTTCATATTTGTGGAGCGTCCAGCTTACTTTCTCCTTGTGATCTCCCGTTCACTTATCATCAATGAACTGACCCCGCACTTAATCACTTTAGCCTTGCTCTTCAGAGGCTGACTAGTATCTCGGTTCACCTTCCATCAGTTCTTTCTTTGTTTGGCAAACACTACAATCTTAGTTACTTCCAAGATCATTGTCTTCTGTTTACTTGATAGCTACTTCATTTTCTGACTTTCCTTAGTCAGCTTCTGAAGTCTTCTTTGGATCTCCTCGTGGAAGACTTTGTCACGAATGGCCTTACAACTCAATCTTGATGCTGATTGGGTTGGTGCTTAGATCTTCTGCTGCCCTGCATGCCATTCGTTGAGTGCTCTATGGTTCCCTTAAGGTGAAATGTATCTTTGTAGTGCCAACCAGAGGCTTCATTCCTTTGGATATTCTAGGAGTGCTCATTAGTTGAGAATCGTACTTGCTCTACAATTCTGCCTATGCATTGTGAGCATTTCTTTTGAGGTCGTAGTTCTGCACTCTACGATTCGGCTTCGGCTGTGCAGACACTACAATCTTGAGATCAGATCTTGACACTCTACGATTTCTGCCTTGGGCTTGTTGTCTTCATCTGATCTTGCTCGACTGCGATCTCTGCATGTAATCATTGGAATATACGAACTTAGAGTGTAGTCTACTATCCTTGACATAGCTTTGGCATCAGTAGATTCTACGACTCCGAGTGTAGTCTATGTTTATGACTTGGCTTCGGCAGATGCCCAGTCGGCTTGTAGGCAGGCTTTCTCTACGATTCTGAACATGACTTTCTCAGCACACTATGATCCTGAGGAAGCTCTACTCGACACACTACGATCCTTTTTTGTTTCCCCTGGAAGTCTATGAACTTCAAGATCTACTATATTGCATACTCCTATTTTGCCTCGATAGCTCTCGAGTTAACCTTGACTCTCCTGGCAGACTACGACTTCTGGTGCAGTGCTCGACGATCAGACAAGCCTATCTATTACATCATAAGATCAACCTAACAAGCTTGATCTTCCTATATTTATAGTCCTTGTACATCATTTCTTTTTAAGGACTTTACAAAGCTGTTTTCTTATGTAGGATCAACCTAACATATTTGATCAATTCATTCTAAGTCCTTGTACATATATTTCTATTATCTATCAAAGGACTTTACATCTTTTCTTAATGCAAGCATACTTGCATTGTGACGCCCCCAAAATTAGGTATACGTCACCCATCTTGGGTCGCCACTTACATGGTACATAAATTCAAATACAACTTACTAATATAAGCGTAGGTGTACAATACGACATAAGCTGTGAGTTTGAATACAAATATTGTCTACTAGATATTATACAAACTCAAAAGGAGTCCTCATTACAACTATTATCACACTATTTCACGAGAATAGTGAGGACTACTAATGCTATCCTCTCGGACCATTACTTCGTTCCCGACTTCGTCCCACTATGTTCTCATTTCACGAAGAAAACGGTGAAAGAAAGGGTGAGCTCAACTAGCCAAGAAGAAATATTATGACTAAGATAATGCGAATAAATTATCATTAGCCTTCAACAATGATGTTAAACCGATAAAATACAATAGACAACAAGTTTAAGCTGCAATGGAATAAGCAATCCATTAACAGAGTCAAGTAGAGAATAAAGTCTACTATCTTTTAGGTTTTAAAAGGTTTTCATCAATTTTATCACGAGACTCAACTTAATAAATAAACTACCACATCTAATCATCCCCTGTACTACGGTCAAGGATTTTCATCAAGTTATCAATGGTCATGACTATACTAAGAATCACCCCCGGTCATAATCATACCAAAAACTATCCATCACCGTGCATTATGTGCCACCGAGGACTTTTGTCACATCATTTATATCAAGTAATGATTATCGAATGATCCTCGGTCATAATCATACTAAGTTCATCTATGCACGTAAGCCAAAGATAACATAATATAACATGAGGGCGATGACAATGACATAATAATTCAATAAAACAAGTTCAAGAATTATTTAATCCATGAATTATTAACGTCCAAATTGTCAACATAATATCTTTTTCATAGAGTAAAATTCAAGAATGATCGGAAGAATATTTCCGTGAAAAGATATCTTTGGATGAAAACGCAAATATCAAGGATATTCTACTAATTTCATGGAGTATAGAAGTCAAAGTTTTAACCTATTTGGGTATAATAAAGAATGGAATAACAAAAGAAATCACCATGCATGCGGTACTCAGCATAGACAAAGTTATTCCAATGAGAATAATAATAACGGAACCGGTCGGTGAAATTACGCGGCTGGGATGTTCCAACAGAATAATAAAGATGGAACCGGATCAGGTGTAAAACACACAGATAGGATATTCCAACAGAATGATAAAGGCGGAACCGGTCGGTGTAAAACACATGCACGAGGATGTTCCAATGAGAATAATAAAAAGCGGAACCAGTCAGGTGTAAAACACAGATGAGGATGTTCCAATGAATAATAGAAGAATGTCACCAAGTATAGGTAAAATCGTGATATCAAAAGTTATTCCAATGAATAATAAGCAATGGAATAACATAAGGATTTCACCAAGTATAGGGTATCTGCGATACAAAAGGTTATGTATAGGGTATGCCACTTTTACAAAGTTATTCCAATGCGAATAATAATGAATGGAATAACTGAAGTTCTCTTCAAGAAGAAAGAATAACACCCCTTACTGTAAAAGAACTGAATATAGAAGTAGTGAAGTAGCAGAATACTCTTCTTCTTTCTATAACTTTCTCTCTATAGCTTATCTCTATAATTTTCTCTCTAGAGTTTCAATGAATTAAAAGAAAATAATGAAGGAATGAGCTTCTATTTATAGGAAAATGGAATGCATAGTAACTAATCCATGAGCGGTCAGATTGATTTACTTTAATCTGACGGTCCATATTTAAAGAAAAATCTTTTAAATAAAATATAATATATTCTATTTATATAAAAACATTTTACTATGCAAACACTATGCAATACTATGCAAAACACTATATCTGAAAACACTATGCAACACTATGCATAATAAAATATAATATATTCTATTTATAGAATAACTTTAATAAAGTATTCTATTTTATATAAAAGATGTTTCATTTTTTATTACGTTAATAATACTGAATAAAAAAAAACGTCATTATCGCTATAATAATTCATATTATTAATCGACAATAATGGAATCAAACTGAGTGACTTCTCACATAAGCATCAATAATCAATACTGAGTGTCTTACTATGCAACCACACGCGTATTCATCGTACTTTTACTAATGAGTAGTTCAAATGAAGATCAACCAGTAAAACTTCCGCCGTTATTTTAATAAAATATTTTTGTCGTTTTCTCAATCCAAACAATAATTCTATTAATAGGGTCCACAATGATTGAGTAGTTATACGAATATTCCTCGCTAAACCGAATATTCCCCCGACCAATCGAATATAATATAACCACTTGCATACTTTACAAAATTTATAAATACTACCCACAACTATACTATTATCTTAAATTCACACCATAATATAAAAAAATTAATTCGACAAAATTTAAATCTTTATTGATAAAATCTGGGGTCTCAAATGCATATTCATTCATATATATATATATATATATATATATATATATATATATATCACAATCAAATCATTCAAATGTTTATTCCTGACAGTCTCCATCAAAGAACAGAAAGGTCAAACGCATTTAATGCTTCAACGGATGGATCCAACGGATAGTTTTCAAGATCACATATATGCAAATCAAGCAGATGAGCGAAGGAAGCAAGCATTGAACAAAAACATACAAGAACTCTCAACGCTCAACTCTACGATCTGAGAAAAAGAAAAGCTTGCTCAGCTACTCAGTTCTTTTAAACAAGAGCTTAAACAACAACTGAGTAGCAACCATCAAGAACTCAACATCTACCAATCAACTGAAGAAAAAGGTTCCAAGTCAGAAGGACTTGAAGAGTTCTAAGTGAACTGTAAGAGAGCCAAGTCTACTGGACTTGAAGAGTTCAAGAGTGAACTAAGATGTTCCTAGACTGCTGGTCTAGAAGGAATCTAAGTGATTCAGAAAGTGTAAAAGACATCCTTAGTGGATTTCCTACTCGAGAAGTAGAAGAGTGGACTAGGAGTTTTAAGCGCTCTGAACCACTTAAAACGACTGTGTCTCTTACATTCTTTCTATAATTGTTGTATCTGTTATAACTGCTATATCTACCTCACTCTCATAAACTCACTATCTTAAGGGAGATTAAAAATAATTTTAATTCCGCTAAAGTTTTAATCATTATCTAACTAACAAGTTAAAATGAAAAGATTTTTTAAATATCTATTCAACCCCCCCTTCTAGATAACTATTGTGCCTCTGGTAACTAACAATTGGTATCAAAGCAGGTTCTATTATACAGCCTACAAAGCTTTAGTAGATCCAATGGCACACTTACCAAGTGAATTAAGAACTAGAGGAGGCAGTAAGCCACCAATGTGCAATAAAGATAAATTTGTTAACTGGAAGGTTCGGATGCAAGCATACATGGACTCAATAGATGAAGATCTATTTGAGACCGTTCAAAATGGGCCCTATATTCCAACAAAGCTTGCACCAACTACAGACGATCCAAACAAAATACAAATCAAAGTCAAAAAAGAATGGAATGACAACGAAAAAAGAGTTGTCCAACTTGACAAAAAGGCCAAGAACATCTTGTTTCAATCCTTAGAAGACAATCTATTCGAAAACGTTGTCAACAGCAAATCAACGAAAGAGGTTTGGGAAACACTGCTCATCATACACGAAGGAACGGAAGAAGTAAGAGAAAATAAACAATCACTTTTGACACAGCAGTATGAAATGTTTGCTCATGTTCAAGTAGAAAACGTAACTGCCACCTGTGAGAGATTAAACGTTCTGCTCAACTCTCTACTAGCATATGGGAAGATCTATCCAAACAAAGATCTGATCATAAAGTTCATGAGAGCCCTACCGAGCAGGTGGGATGCCAAAACCACTGCTATTAGAGAGTCAAAGAATCTTCATGAGATGACAGTTCAATAACTATATGGCAATCTTCTGACATACGAACTGGAGCTAACTCAACGAGCTGAAACCTAATCAGAAGGAAGAAAGAAGGATAAGGGTGTTGCTCTCAAAGCAACTGAAAGCGCATCTAAGGTCAACACTGAGATTGACTCTGATTATGACGAAGACGATGATGAAGACTTCTCTATGCTGGTAAAAAGACTAAGAAGGTTCATGCGTCAAGGCAAAACCAGCAAGCCAAAGAAGGTCAGCAGCTACAGCAGCCAGGAGCAAATGAATGATTTATGCTACAATGATAAGAAGCCTGGCCACTTCATTGCCAACTGCAACAAACCTCTCAGAGAAGAACTAATGAAGAAATCACATGCAAAGAAGGAATACAAAGGCAACAAAAGGCCTCAGAAGAGAGACAAAGGCCTGGTAGCTGGAGGATCGTGGAGTGATTCAGACAATGACTCCAATCATGATTCTAGAGATGATGAAGAACCACAAATGGCTAATATGTGCCTAATGGCCAAACATGCAAAGGACAAACAAAACTCCAACATACATGAAGTAAGTCTCGATGAGGTATTTGACTTCAACTCTCCTGATGTAGACATTAATGATTTGAGAACTGCATTGCATGGCATAACAACCGATCTACATCAATACATGAAGTGGTTCAAAGTTCTGTCTAAGGATCATTTACTTCTTCAAGAGGAGAAAAAGAAAGTTCAAGAAGAGCTTGAAACAGCTCTTCTAAGTACTAACCTTCTCTCCAAGCTTGAGGCTGAGAATGAGATCTTAAAACAGACAAATGAAAACAGTGCAGACACTATGAATGAAGTCGTCGAGCTCAACACTACGATCGTAGTGCCAGATAGTGAAATCATTGAGCAAGAAAATGAGATTGTAGAGAGGTCTATGCAAGACAACGAACCTCCACATCAAGAAAAAGAAATAGTTCTTGAAGATTTAAGACAAGAAGGTATCAAGACAGATGTTCCAACCGGAAATAGATGGACAAGAGATCACACTCAAGATCTAATCATTGGAGATCCGAGTGTAAGAGTCAAAACAAGAGTTGCCACCCAAAATGAATGCTTTTATCTAAGCTTTTTGTCACAAATGGAACCAAAGAAGATAGAGGATGCTATGGAAGACTCCAGCTGGATAGAATCCTTGCAAGAAGAACTCAACCAATTTGAAAGAAGCAAAGTATGGAGATTGGTACCAAGACCAAAGAGTCATCCTGTCATTGAAACCAAATGGGTCTTCAGAAACAAGATGGATGAAGATGGAGTAATAACCATGAACAAGGCAAGATTAGTGGCCAAGGGCTACTCTCAGGAAGAAGGCATTGACTACGATGAGACATTTGCACCTGTTGCCAGACTAGAAGCTATCAGAATCTTTCTTGCCTTTGCTGCTGTAACGACCCCAAAATCTATACAATTTAAATCTCAACTTCAGTCGTTAACCATACATTTAATCTCTAATTTTACATCATTATTCGATATTAAAAACACTAAAATTGTGGAATATTTAAAACTTTTATACATTTCCTTCTTTCTTGCCCTGAATCGCAACCTTTACATTACATCTCTTTGATTCAATCTTATATCATGAATCGTTACAACAAAATGACTAAACAAAGTCTTACATCATAACTAAATATCCATATACATTAGATAGCTCAACTTACAATTCAACAACATGTTACGTTCAAAATATGAAATACATTTCTCATAAAACATAAGTAATCTTCGTGAATATAGATCTCTATAACTCACTTAGCACATATCTTTACCTTAAAATCTTGACCTGCAAAAGTGGTTATTTGCAAGAGTGAGCTCGATAGCCCAGCAAAGTCTAACAGTTTTCATGCATCACATAGCACATAATAACATGCTCGATATACATCTCATTAAAGTAACATGGCATACATGTTTATAATTCACATAACAAATATAAAGAGTTAGTTCCTTACTCAATCATCATTACTTAGCCAAAACAATACAGTCACATATCGACTTTAACATTTCATGATTTCAACATGTATAACATATCATGCAATTTAAAATAGTTCATCAAGTCCACGTAGAAAATAGGAACCGAAAGACTTGCCTTGATCGTTGTTTACCAATAATAGTTTAACAGCTTACAGTTATCTGCACTTCACGTGCCCTACACAATTATATAATCATACACATCAACTATTAGTCACATAACAACACATAGTAATTGTAATGTAAACTATACTCCACATCTCATAATCTTTCCTATTAATTAGCACACAATGTTCAATTAGATTGTGTTAACTTTTCTACTTATGACTCACTATATTTCTTCTTAGTCAAACTCGAAGTTCATTCAAGTGCTTAAGTCTTGCTAGGACTACTTATTGGTTTTATGATAATCCCATTTCATATCCTATAATATTCATTTCAATTGAATTGAAACACTTTTTAAGCTCGTTAACAATTGGCACGGCGTTTCGACGTTCATTCGTCACACGCCCGATTTGCCTCTCTTGTGTATTCTTACTATGCTTCAATAACTTATCTAATACATCATTTATTAATGTTAAGCATCATTATATTTACTAATATTCAAGTTTTATAACTTAGGACATCATCTTCTATGGTCCAGAGCACTACACATGCATATGTGCATGCCCGACGCCCTCCGATTGCCCCCGAAAACACAATAGTCCTAAAGATTAAAATTTTGACTACTGTTACATATCTCAAATTAAAAAACTTAAAGCATGAAAGTTGTAGGTCTACTCGTTCTCGTTCCGGATCATCTTGAATCACCTCAATCGGAGTTCATATGAGAAAGTTATGGCCATTTTACTACAGGAGGCCAAAACTGTCCGACTCAAAATCCCTCTGCTTGGCACTGAGAACTAAGTCATACTGATGGCGCCAAGAGCTGAGATTGGCGCTAGGGCATGAATTTCAGTACTGGGGCGCGAACTTCTGGCGCTGGGGAGCGAATTTTGGCGCTGGGGCTCCATTTTTGGCGTTGGGACGTCAAAAACTAACAGAACTGAGCACGAAGACCATTTTTGATCTGTTTAAGAAATTCTAGCAACTAATTACATACATATAATTGATGTAATTTACACATAAATGTTAACAATCATCTATATACCAATTACCCACCACTAATCAACAATATCATAAACTAATTCTTTGAAAACACTGTTTTTAAAACAAAAACTCCATTGTTGATATATTTCTTGACACAGTGAACTGAAATTCTACTGGTAGCAACCAAATTGATTTCTTTGTACTACGTGATCTTACATTCATGACCAAATACCCATTCTCAGTTAAATTTCACAATTTCACAATTAACATATATTAATTTTGATATCTCTACAAATCATATAATGCCAGATATACTCTTTATAAAACCAATTTCTTCCTTTAGCCTATAATTAGCATGATCATATATATATATATATATATATATATATATATATATATATATATATATATATATATATATATATATACAGATACACATGCTAGTGATAACAATTAAAATTACATATATTATCACAATTCTCTAACTAATTATACAAACATGGTTTTTCAAGAGATTTTTGGTAAACATTCTGATACACAGTGATTTTTAAGAAACTGAGACCTACAATTTCACAGAGACTATATACTGTAAAACATATATGATAAGGTTTATAGAACATACCATTAATTTGTTCAAACGACACTTGTAAATCACTGATAAAAGTTTAAGAATTCAAAGACCTGTCTTTCTCTTGCTTCTCTCTTTCAGACTCTCCCTTTTCTTACTTAGGCTTAGGTTTAGACAAATGCGTAAACTAAAAATCAAATGATAATCTACGCGTACTCTAAAACTAATAAGCCAACATAAATAAAAGAAACGCATGTGGTCATTATAATACTACTAAATACTATCAGTTACCAAAAACACATAACTTATATAACGTATAACTTATAAATATATTTTATTTATATATTTGTTTTATTTTATTAATCATTTAAATTCAAAAGAAACCCAAAAGCCACAAAGCTTCGTTTGGCAACCCCTTTAAATATTAAGGATTAATACTTAAGCCTTGTTTGGCAAAGAGCTAAATTAAACTACTTTAATTTAATTTAATAACTCTTTATAACATAGCTATCTGTCACTCTTTATGAAATAACAATTTATTAAATAATTCACTTAATCACATAAGTCACATTAATTATTTAACAAATAAATAATTAACTAAATCAAATTGAACAATTATTTATCCAATAATAACCACATCCAATAAATATTTATATAAATCAATAAATATTTGTAATTTACATTTAAAAAAATCTGGAATATTACATCATTCCCCTCTTATAAGGATTCTGTCCCCAGAATCACAACTCAAACAACACATTCGTTACATTCTTCCCTACTTACAAAGATTCTGTCCCCAGAATCGAAGACAGAAATTAAACAAATAACTTAGAGTAATCTTTCATCATTATCTAAATATAGAGTTTATATTTTCTACTACATTCATTACTTTAACAAATTCTAGGTTTCATTTCATAATCTTCACTTGAACTCAATTATATTTGAGTATTATATTCTTTTTAACCCATTCATTTCCTTTTCTAAGGATCGTTATCATCAACACTCGAGATATTACATTCACCCTTTCTTCTAAGAATTTCGTCCTCGAAATTTTATTCATTTTATTCATTCAATCTATCAAAGTAGATTTTACATTAATACTATATTCATTCCTTGGGTTTTATAACCACTTCTTTCCACAAATATCTTTCTGCAATTATTAAATTTTCTATTAAAAGTTTCACATTATTCTTTGATAACTCATATCCTTCTCACTTCAAAATCTCTTTTCTCACTTATTCAACATATTCATCATCCAGTGTCGCATTCTACGACTTACTTCTTTCTAAGGAATATTGTAAGACCCCAACTTTTATAAATAAAGATGAATTTTCTATAAATATTATTTTTGAATATTATGGAGTAAATTTGATATAATGTTATAGTTGTGGGTAATATTTATAAATTTTGCAAAGTAAGCACTTTGTTATAAAATATTCGTTTGGTCGGGGAATATTCTTTTTGTCGGGGAATATTCGTACGACGACAAAATCATTGGTGGACCCCACAACAGAATTATTATCGGATTGAGAAAACGACAAAAATACTTTATGAAAACAACGGCGGAGGTGTTACAATTAAAACTGTTGAACTACCCGGTAGTAAAAGTACGATGTCTGGCGTGGTTGCATAGTAGCTACATGAGTATTGATTATTGATGCTTATGTGAGAAGTCACTCACTATACTCAATTATTACTCACGGTAATTCTTTGCATCATATCTCTTATATTATTGATTCAATTATTATCACAAAGATATCATCTCGTATAATATGTTATATTATTCAATCAATAATTGAGGCGGCAAGTTATAAATGATTAATAATTGTTGAAAGATTAAATATGTGTTGATTAAAAATAAAATGATTTGTGGTAATATTTATTCAATCCTTGATGTATATAAAGAGTCTATTATGAGGCGTTTGTGGTATGTTTGGTTATTTTATGGGGGCCCATATGTCATCATCTAAGAGTCTCTTCATCGATAGTAATTACCTTTCGTCGATAGTAATTACCTTAAATCAATAGTAATTACCTTTACTAGACCTCAAACCACTTGTCGTTTTCATATTAAAGCGTCAAACCAATTGTCGTTTCATATATTAAAGCGTCAAACCACTTGGTGTTTCACATTACAAAAGGCGTCAAACCACTTTTCTTTTCACATCACCGATCGTCAAGCCACTTGCCTTTTCACATTTCAAGTGTTAAGCTAGAAATCTTCTATAAATAGAGGCCTAGTGCTTCATTATTTTCATTTAATTCATTCAAGCTATAGAGAGAGAAAGTATAAAGAGAATAAGAGAGAAAGAAGAAGAGTATACATTACATTACGCGCTCTGCGATATTCAATCTACTAATGTAAGGGGTGTTATTCTTTCTTATTCATGAAGAAAAGCTGCTTGTTATTCCATTGCTTATTATTATTCATTGGAATAACTTTGTATCTGTGATTTACCTTATACTTGGTGACATTCTTCTATTATTCATTGGAACATCATATGCGTGTGTTTACAACCGGACTTGGTTAAAATCTTTATTATTATTCATTTGAACATCCACGTGCGTGTGTTTTACATGGGACTGGTTTCTTCTTTATTATTCTGTTGGAACATCCTTTCGGTGCAAATTTTGCTTGACCTGGTTCCGTTATTATTATTATGTTGGCATAACCTGTCTATGCGAAGTACCACATGCATGGTGATTTCTTTTGTTATCCCATTCTTTACTATACTCAGTTGGTTAAAGTTTTGACTTCTATACTCCATGAAATTAGTAGAATATCCTAGATATTTACACTTCATCCAGTATCTTTTCATGGAAATATTCTTACGATCATTCTTAAATTTTACTCTACAAAGCGTTAGATTACGTCGACAATTTGGACATTATTAGTTCTGGATAAATTAATTCTTGAACTTGTTTTATTGAATTCTTATATCATTGTCATCATCCTCATGTTTTATATTATGTTGAAAGTCATCTGTGGCTTTTGTAGTGCATAGATGGACTTGGTATGATTATGATTGAGGATTATTGATTGTAATCATGACCGTAATGTTACAAATGATGTGGTAAAAGTTATCATTGGCCAGTAGTGCATTGATGGGATGATTGTTGGCATGATCATGACCATTAAGGAATACACGAATGTCCTTGGGTTTGTAGTGCATGGATAATTTGTGGTCGTGATACTAAAGAATATCCTTGGCCATAGTGCATGGGTGATTCGATGATGTGGATTATTTATTGTCGAGTCCCAAATGATAAAAGTCATGAAAAACTTTTAAATCATAAAAGATAGTAGATTTTATTCTCTACTTGACTCTTTTAATGGATTACTTGTTCCGCTGCAGTTAAACTTGATGTTGTTATATTTTATCAGTTTATCATTGTTGAAGGCTAACGATAATTTATTCTGCATTATCTTAGTCATAATATTTCTTAATGGGCTAGTTGAGCTCACCCTTTCTTTCACTGTTCTCTTCAGGAAATGAGAATATAGCAGGAACTAGTCGGGGAACGGAGTGACGGTCCAGAGGATAACATTAGTAGTCCTCACTATTCTATGAAATTGTGTGTTAATAATTGAAATGAGGACTCCTTTTGAGTTTTTATAATCTCTAGTAGACAATAATTGTATTCAAACTCATAGTTATATTTTGTCGTATTGTACATGACAGTTGTATTAGTAAGTTCTATTTGAATTTTGTACCATGTATCTGACGACCCAAGATAGGTGATGTATACCTAATTTTGGGGGGCGTCACAAATATCATCCTTTTCACTTCCATCTTGCAGAATAACAAGAATCTTCCACAATTGTTCAATAATTGGGAAGTAGTATGAATAACTCAGGATTTTAAAAAATTTCAAATCATGCTGAGGGGTCATAAGACCGTGAACTCTTCTCTAGGTTTAATAGTGCTTCACCCCCAGTTCTTCAGACTTTAAACCCTCTTTGGAAGAATGTTTATCAATCAAAAGACTGAAAACACCCTCCACTCGTACACTAGGTGGCCAGCCTATTGTACCACTACGTTGGGCCGCAATGTAGTGTTTTGTAACGACTATATGCGTTACACTCGGAACCATTGTCCCCGAAAACATGTTCCCTTATAGTGTTGTTCACCTCAACTTTTCAACATTTGAATCCTCACCAAAACAATTTGGTTTGGCATTACTTCTCAAGAAACTCTTGAATTTCATGAACATATTTCAATATTCATCTAGCTGAATCAAATAGGATAGACCTCTAAAATAATTCGGACATCAACCAAAATATACATATACCTACATACATATGTATTCTTATATCTTAAAGAAATCTCAAAAATCTTTTTATGACGTCATGATACCGCACTGTATTTACAGTCCGTTGAGGATTCTGTCATTTGGTGATTTTATCATACTACATCATACCACCATAGAAATTTGAAGATCCTTAGATCACATCCAACACTAGAGTAATCTCGCATTGATGACTCCATCGTTTTTTATCATCTTTGCACTGTGTTACATAATGCATTAATGATATAAAATACATTTTGATATATTGCAAATAATTTTTGTCTAGCCGAAGCAATTAGCATAGACATACGAATAACAATATTGTTGTTAAAACTCATTGGTTCTATCATTTGATCCAATGTTTTTCAAGAAAATAAAAGTATAAACATCAGCACGAAGTCAATAAATTTTGAAAGTCTAGCATAGCTAGTAGATTTAGAATACATATGCTTCCACCATCAACTCAACTTTCTATAATGATCCATTGCTTAATAGGTCTATCTATTCCTATCATCCTCAATACTCCATTTACACTTATCTATACCTAGTTCGTCAAACTTACCACACGTTATGAGTTCAGGAACTTGCCACAATCATATGAGTTTAAGAACTTATCCTAGTCAAACCATAGGCGTCCATTCGCTGAGGGGTTTAAAAACATACCATATAATTATGAGTCACGAACCTACCATAAGTATGAGTTTTAAGAACTCGCACTTAACCTTATAATATTCTCTAACTATACTCTACCTATCTGTTATACACATGAGAAAAGAATCACCTTCTCAATAGTTATATAACAAATAGCGCGACACAACCATTCCAATGATTATCAATGTGATAAACTGAGTGCAAGCACAAAACCCTCGCCCATACAAAGATTTGTACAACTCAGCCATCACACGAGTCCTCAATTGAAATCCCACCTAACTTTATCTTGCTCTTAACTTGCTCTTTGCTCGATACGAATTCCTCGTATCACATCATCTATAACTCCTCATGAGTTATCTCGTACTATTTCATAGTACACTATCTTCATAGCATTAAGCTATAATCATTCAAACATTACATACCATCTTTCTTTTATAACTTAAACTGACCACGTCGTGATCTTATTCTATAATCATCTCTCTTAAAATTCTTTTATTAACTCATGATCGTTTTGTTTTACGATCCTCATTATTTCATCATTTACAACATTATTCGTTATCTTAGCTTTTGGAGTTAGGAAACTCCCATTTCTTATCTTTATATCTCTTCAAGATTCTTCTTTGAATCTTCTTGTTTATATAACAATTCTTCCTTTAAGAATTTCTAACTTCATTTACATTGCTCAACATTTCATTCAAATTCTACACTTTCATCATACGTATCCACTTTCTATACTTGGTACACATCGAGTCTCTACCAGTTTCAATATGGTACGCTGAGTGGTTTCCCACAAACAACCAACAAACTAGGTTCTGAGTTACTAGTTCGTATATACCTCCACTCTATGAAGGAATCGTTTAGCCCAGATACCATACATCAACTACGAAAGAGTACAATTGCACCACTTAGATATAACTCTCTATTCTTAACTTCTATATCATTCTCTTTTTATAGACATTGTCTATTTATTATCACCTTACATCCTTACTATTGGAGTTGGGTAACCCCACATTCATATTCCTTATAACTATACGAGATTCTTCTTTGAATCCTTTCACGCAAGTTTTAATCCCTTATTGTTCAAACTCTATTTAAGCTTATTCATTTATTATCTTCACCTCTCTTCTCTAAGGTTATAGCCTAAGGTACTCTTACCTAAGGTTTCTAACCTATCAGCTTTAATACCAACTGAAACGACCCCAAAATCCATATAATTTAAATCTCAACTTCGGCCGTTAACCATACATTTAATCTCTAATTTTACATCATTATTCGATATTAAAAACACTAAAATTGTGGAATATTTAAAACTTTAATACATTTCCTTCTTTCTTGCCCTGAATCGCAACCTTTAGATTACATCTCTTTGATTCAATCTTATATCATGAATCGTTACAACAAAATGACTATACAAAGTCTTACATCATAACTAAATATCCATATACATTGGATAGCTCAACTTACAATTCAACAACATGTTACGTTCAAAATATGAAATACGTTTCTCATAAAACATAAGTAATCTTCGTGAATATAGATCTCTATAACTCACTTAACACATATCTTTACCTTAAAATCTTGACCTGCAAAAGTGGTTATTTGCAAGAGTGAGCTCGATAGCCCAGCAAAGTCTAACAGTTTTCATGAATCACATAGCACATAATAACATGCTCGATATACATCTCATTAAAGTAACATAGCATACATGTTTTTAATTCAAATAGCAAATATAAAGAGTTAGTTCCTTACTCAATCATCATTACTTAGCCAAAATAATACAGTCACATATCGACTTTAACATTTCATGATTTCAACATGTATAACATATCATGAAATTTAAAACAGTTCATCAAGTCCATGTAGAAAATAGGAACCGAAAGACTTGCCTTGATCGTTGTTTACCAATAATAGTTTAACAGCTTACAGTTATCTGCACTTCATGTGCCCTACACAATTATATAATCATACACATCAACTATTAGTCACATAACAACACATAGTAATTGTAATGTAAACTCTACTCCACATCTCATAATCTTTCATATTAATTAGCACACAATGTTCAATTAGATTGTGTTAACTTTTTGACTTATGACTCAATATATTTCTTCTTAGTCAAAATCGAAGTTCATTCAAGTGCTTAAGTCTTGCTAGGACTACTTATTGGTTTTATGTTAAACCCATTTCATATCCTATAATATTCATTTCAATTGAATTGAAACACTTTTTAAGCTCGTTAACAATTGGCACAGCGTTTCGACGTTCATTCGTCACACGCCCGATTTGCCTCTCTTGTGTATTCTTACTATGCTTCAATAACTTATCTAATACATCATTTATTAATGTTAAGCATCATTATACTTACTAATATTCAAGTTTTATAACTTAGGACATCATCTTCTATGGTCCAGAGCACTACACATGCATATGTACATGCCCGATGCCCTCCGATTGCTCCCAAAAACACAACAGTCCTAAAGATAAACATTTTGACTACTGTTACATATCTCAAATTAAACAAATTAAAGCATTAAAGTTGTAGGTCTACTCGTCCTCGTTCCGGATCATCTTGAATCACCTCAATCGGAGTTCGTATGAGAAAGTTATGGCCATTTTACAACAGGAGGCCAAACTCAAACTCAAACACATCATCCTGTGGTGGCGAGAACTAAGTCATCTGATGGCGCGCGTAGACAGATGAGATTGGCACTGGGCGCGAATTTCGATCTTTGGTAGCGAACTTACAGCGTTAGGCTTAATTTTAGTATTTGGGCTCCATTTTGGTATTTGGGACGTCGATAACTAATGAGCAGAAACACGAAGACCATTTTTGGTCATTTAAGAAATTCTAGCAACTAATTACATACATATAATTGATGTAATTTTACATAAATGTTAACAATCATCTATATACCAATTACCCACCACTAATCAACAATATCATAAACTAATTCTTTGAAAACACTTTGTTTTTAAAACAAAAACTCCATTGTTGATATATTTCCTGACACGATGAACTGAAATTCTACTAGTAGCAACCAAATTGATTTCTTTGTGTACTCGTGATCTTACATTCATGACCAAATACCCATTCTCGATTAAATTTCACAATTTCACAATTAACATATATTAATTTTGATATCTCTACAAATCATATACAGCATATACTACCTTTGTAAAACCAATTTCTTCCTTTAGCTTTGTAATTAACATACGATAAATATATATATATATATATATATATATATATATATATATATATATATATACATGCTAGTGATAACATTTAAAATTACATATATTATCACAATTCTCTAACTAATTATACAAACATGGTTTTTCAAGAGATTTTTGGTAACATTCTGATACACAGTGATTTTTAAGAAACTGAGACCTACAATTTCACAAAGACTATATACTGTAAAACATATATGATAAGGTTTATAGAACATACCTTTAATTTGTTCAAACGACCCTTGTAAATAATTGATAAAAGTTGAAGAATTCAAAGACCTGTCTTTCTCTTGCTTCTCTCTTTCAGACTCTCCCTTTTCTTACTTAGGCTTAGGTTTAGAAAAATGCGTAAACTAAAAATCAAATGATAATCTATGCGTACTCTAAAACTGATAAGTCAACGTAAATAAAAGAAACGCATGTGGTCATTATAATACTACTAAATACTATCAGTTACCAAAAACACATAACTTATATAACGTATAACTTATAAATATATTTTATTTATATATTTGTTTTATTTTATTAATCATTTAAATTCAAAAGAAACCCAAAAGCCATAAGGCTTCGTTTGGCAACCCGTTTAAATATGAAGGATTAATACGTAAGCCTTGTTTGGCAAAGCGCTAAATTAAACTACTTTAATTTAATTTAATTTAATAACTCTTTATAACATAGTTATCTGTCACTCTTTATGAAATAACAATTTATTAAATAATTCACTTAATCACATAAGTCACATTAATTATTTAACAAATAAATAATTAACTAAATCAAACTGAACAATTATTTATCCAATAATAACCACATCCAATAAATATTTATATAAATTAATAAATATTTATAATTTACATTTAAAAAAAAATCTGGAATGTTACAGCTGCTCACATGAAGTTCAAGGTCTTCAAGATGGATGTCAAAAGTGCATTCCTGAATGGAGAACTTCAAAAAGAAGTCTATGTAGAGCAACCTCCACGTTTCATCAATCCATCTCTTTCCAATTATGTTTATAGATTAGACAAAGCCTTATATGGTCTTAAACAAGCACCTAGAGCATGGTATGAAACACAAACTAACTTCCTGATTGAAAATGGGTTCACTAGAGGTAGAGTAGATACCACGTTATTTCTTAGAAAGTATAAAGACAAAGTCTTATTGGTTCAAATATATGTTGATGATATTATTTTTGGTTCTACTGATGAAAAGTTATGCAAGAGATTCTCCAAGCTAATGCATAGCAAGTTTGAAATGAGCATGATGGGTGAGCTGAATTTCTTCCTTGGACTGAAAGTAAAGCAGACTGATGAAGGAATCTTCATAAACCAAGCCAAGTACATCAAAGATTTACTTAAGAAGTATGGCATGGAATCAGCCTCTCCCATGAAAACCCCAATTGCTCCTGCAACCAAACTTGACAAAGATGAAAAAGGTAAAAGTATTGATATAACTCAATATAGAGGTATGATAGGCTCTCTTTTATATCTAACTGCCAGTAGACCAGACATAATGTTTGCAACATGCATATGTGCGAGATTTCAGGCTAGCCCTAAAGAATCACATTTATCTGCTATAAAGAGGATTTTCAGGTATCTCAAGGGTACACCTTACTTGGGGCTTTGGTACCCCAAGGAATCCTCATTTGAATTAACAGGATACATAGATCTTTTGATTTTGCGAAATTTGCAAATAAGATAGAAAGAGTACCCGATGGCTTTGTTAATTGCTAGAAGCAGACTTGTGTCTGGTTTAGCAAAAAGCAAAACTTCGATATCTCGTCAATTGCAGAAGGTTGAAAACATTGTTCTTTGGCATTTCTTTATGCTCGAGATCTGTTGATGAAAAATCAGCTAGTTGATTATGGGTTTGATTACAAGTCCATTCCCATTCACTGTGATAACACAAGTACCATAATAATAACACATAATCTGTTATGCATTCTAGGACTAAGCATATAGAAATAAGGTATCACTTCATTAGGGATCGTATGCGAGAATGGAACTATATCTTTACAATATATCCCTACGAAAATCAACTTGCTGATGTTTTTACAAAACCTCTAGATGAATCCAGGTTTAACAAGTTAATAAGTGAGCTAGGAATGCTTAATTTACAACCATGAGATATATGCTATAGTATGTGCTAACTATACAGATACAAAGGCTATGGTTGAAATCGTAGACATGATCAAGGGAAGTCCAGGATCGTAGAACTGAAGTGTCATGAAAGAAAATGAGCGTAGCATAGACTCAACCATCGTAGTGCAGACTCAACGATAGCAGAACCCCGCCATCAAGAGGAGCATCCTATGATGATAAGTTTCAAAACAAAGCAATCTCTCTAATAAGTGCCTCAGGAACAAACCTAACCCTTGACTCACTCCAAGAGGTTGGCCCTTCCTGAGCTACCTTAAAAGAATGCTTAGTCAAAAACTCATCACAAGGATCCGGTCAGACTCAACGATCATAGCTCAGACATGACGAATGCTGGACAAACTCGACGATCGTAGCTCAGACACGATGAATGCTGGACAGACTCGACGATCGTAGCTCAGACACGATGAATGCTAGACAAGCTCGACGATCGTAGCTCAGACACGACGATCGCTGGACAGAATCAATGATCGTAGTTCAGACTCAACGATCACAAAAGCTATCTTAACGATTGTAGTCCTCCCTAAGGACACATCAACTCTGCAGGAGCTAAGGGCAAATCAATACAATCCTTCTCAGTCAAATTCGTAGAGCCGAGCAGAATTCGACACCTGTCCCACTAAGCAAAAAGGGAGAGAGGGAAGCTACATGTACAAATTTAAATCATCTTTCTGAAATCAGAAGTTCAAAAGATTATCTCTCTCATCCTCTCTCAAAACAGAAACCCTAAATCAGAAGAAAGCTCAATCAATCACACTTCTTGAAAGAAAATCAATGGCGGCTTCCAATGTTATCTCCGGCTACAGACTCTGCTTTGACGAGTTCAAAATAGCTAAATCCAAGTTTCACAAAACTCTGTCATTACTGAAGAAGGCGGGTCTCGAAGAAGCTTTGGGCACAGACACATTGACCTACCCGAAGCTGGTAAAAGAATTCTACAATAATGGTGTATTTGAAAACAACGCCATCACTGCGAAAGTCAGGAACGTAGAGATCAGACTAAAGGCTATGGACATCAATCTAGCCCTAGGTCTTAAACCTGAAGGGTATCCGTCCATAGATGGCATAGACTTCCATAAGAGACTCAAAAAGATGCATCACAAGAAATCACCATCTATCAAAGGATACAAGAAGAAGGTGTTTCCACCGAGGTATGAATTTCTAGCTGATATTGTTGGAAAATGTATATGTTGCAAGAGCTCTAGTCACGACTTTGTAAATGAGGTGCAACTCAAGCTCATGACGGCCATATGTTATGAAATACAACTTAACTATGGGGCTCTATTGCTTGAATGGATTGGGAAGTGGTTAATCAGCTCAAAGAAGACAAAGAGCTCTCAAAAGATGCTCTACGGGCGATTCATAAGCATCATCCTACAAGAAGCTTTGGGTGACAAGATTAAGGACGACGAAGGAGAAGCTATTAATCCAAACAGACGAATGACCCAACAACTATTCATAAACTGGAAAAGGAATCCAGTTGAAAATGTGCGAATGATGTCTGAATCCAGTGGAAGAACTGGTGAAATAAGGGAATCAGGAGTACCAGGAAATATGTCAGTTGTCAGAGAAATTGAAGGGGAAGAAGAAGAAACAAACAAGGGAGAACCCTCTGCCCTTATCAGAAAAAGCAAGGGCAAGACGAAGATTAAGGCTAAGATGGAAAAAGAACCCCATGGATCCACAACTGATAAACCAGTAGAGTCCCCTGACATTGAGACTCTAAGGATCCTGAGAAAGAAAGCAACAATGAAAGGTCGAAAGGAAGAAGATAGAGCTACCATATCTCAGTTGCTGAAGAAGGATAAGATCAGCCACAAACCCCAAAGGCAATCTCTCTCTTCAATTGTAGAGTCTCTACTGATCGTAGAGACCAGACCAAACACCTCGAGCAAAGAAGCTGCCATACCTGATAGTCTGGGTGATCAACAGGACAAAACTGAAGTTCAAGAAAGTCCTAAGGCTGAGGCTCAGCCTAGAAAATCAAGAAGAAAATTGGTCAAGAAATATATCCTTGAAAATGAAAAAGTGCTCAAGGAGGAAGACAAGAGTATGGCTGCCAAAAAGGAACTGTCCAAAGCAAGCTAAGAGGATAATGCTTCAGCTGAGGGGGAAACCCCTGAAGTTCTTATGATAGAGAATACACCAGCTAAGGGGGAGATGCCTGAAGCTCCCATCCTAGAAGATGCTCCAGTTGAGGGGGAGCTATTGATCGTACAAGAAGATGATCAAGTTGAGGGGGAGGCTCATGACATCTCAATGACAGAAGAAGAGGTCCCTGCAAGAAATGAAGAAGAACCAGTGCAAGAACATCAAGAGGCCATTGAGATAATGGAATCCTCCAAAGAGAACAAAGAAGAGGAAGAAGATGATGAGGTCGAGATCACATCTGTGGGCATAAATGGGTACAGAAGAGCTAACTTGAGCAACTATTTTCATATCTACCCATGATGCCTTTCCATCAAGCTCAGATTCTAAATTCATGGAATCACATGTTTTGGAGCTTCAAAGAGTATCCGGCCATCTCAGTACTAGTCAATAGATTCCCAGGAAGATTCAACTTTGCCAAGAAGTTACTCACAAACAACTCTTCCTCAAAGTATAAACCGGAGGTACTGTCCATCCCAACCCTCTTTAGAGTTAATCATTTGCCATCATCCTCATTTAGTCAATTTTATGAATTCCCACGATGGTGGGAAGTGATTCTTCATCCACTAAATCAATTTCCAGTTGCAGAATCCCAAAATTTTGTAATTGAGGAACCAAATGCGGTCAACTTCATAATGCTCCCACAACCCATCATCTTTACGATCACTGACTCTAGCCTCAGTGCAGAGTCTCCACCTCAATCGTAGAGTCACCAAACCCAAACATCCAAACCCAGACCCCTCCATCAGATATTCCCTCCTCATCCAGCAACGAATACTTCAATCTTGATATTGCTCTCTACTCCTTGCAAGATCAATTCAAGAAAACATCCCCTCCTCTAAACAACCCTCAACTTAGTGATCCAATCTCAAATCTGCCCACGAAAGATGACTTAATTGAAGTGTCCAAGAACATGATCAAGGACATCGATGAAAGCCTTGAAACTCACTCAGAACACCTTCATCTCAGGCTAACTCAAATGATCACTGCTCCAAATAATCTCCTAGGCACTCTGAATGCTGAGCTTGCAAAGAAGTTGAGGGAAATTATCAAGGAAATACTTCAAAGCATGAAGGACAGAGATGATATTCACTTCCGGATAGCCACTAGACAAAGAGAGGTTGTTCTTGCATTACAGAAATCTCAAGAAGCCCAGAATAACCTTATGATAGAGAACATCATCAACTTGAAAACTGCAGTCACATACTTTCAAAAAGCATATGTAAACCAAGAACAATAAACTGACACCGTTCTAGCTGTCCTCCGGAACAGAGAAGCTCGATCTGAAGCTCTGGTCAAGGAAAATCGAGAGGACATTGCTCAAACACAAAGCCAACTCAACGAGCTTGTCCAAGGAGTGACTCGACTATCTGAAGACATTCAAACCCTTGATGCTGACATAAAGGGGGAGAATAAAGGGAAAGGAGTTCAAAGAGGTCATGGTAGATGTAGAGGAGTTCAAGGAAGCCAGGGAAGAGGAAGAGGACAATTTCACAATCAAGCTTCAAGAAGCCCTCTTACAAGGAAATTCCATCAACAGACTTCACGATCAAGCAATCAGACTCAACGATCTGATCAGCAGGAAGTCCTAATGGCTCAGCCAATAAGGAGTCAAGGGCCAACCACCTGCTCACAAAATGTTACCACTACAGGCCTAAGAATGCCAATTGGAGATCCTGCATTCATGAATAGGCATGATCACAACCCAAGGTTAAGCCCAAGTGAGCTGGAAGAGATAGCCAGAAGGGATGAAGCAAGAAGAAAAAGAATGGCTGAGGAGTATGCCAATCCTCCACGCAAAAGTCCAAAGAAATAGAGATAAGTGAAAAGTTAAATTCTTATTGATGTAGAGCTAAATTGTAATACTCTTCAATCATCAATAAATTCATGCTTATTCTCTAGAAATTTCAGCTACTCACTGAAATACTAAGTCATGTTTAAATTCCCTACAATTGCATCTAGATACTAATAATCATGAAAACAAATCTCTGTGGTTATGTCAACATCAAATAGGGGAGATTGTTGGGAGAATGCATATGTTGATTTGATGTTTAAATACTAATGCTCATGATTATTTGTAAAGTCCTTCAAGGAATATATGTACAAGGACTTAGTGATAGATCAAATTTGTTAGGTTGATCTAAGCTCTTAATGTGTATCATTCTGTAAATGAATCTATAGATAGAAAGATCAAAGCTGTTAGGTTGATCTTGAGATGTAATAGATAGGCTTCGAAGAATTCGTAGTGCATCAATCTAATCAAGATTGCAGAAGTCAAGGCAAAAACGTGGAGCTTCAAGAATCGTAGTGTGCCTGCTTTGAAGGGCCTCTTCGGAAATCGTAGAGTGGTCCCAAAGTTTGCCGAGCCAACTCAGAGATCGTAGTATGCTCTCACAAACATAGAGTTTACAACTCAAGCAAGCGAAGATCATAGTGTGCAAGTATCTAAGAGAAATCGTAGTGCTCTCGGCTGATAGCATCAGACCAAGCACCAAGGCGACAAGTCACCACGATTTGAATCGTAGAGTACCACGATCTGAATCGTATAGTATCATCTGTCTTGTGTCAGAAGCATCAAACCTCACGCTTTATGTGGAGACAAATTCCAACATATGAGGAATGGATTCTAAAAGTTGTAGTACTCACCAGTCCCAAAGACATAAGAGATATCCTTAGTATGCAACAATGAAGCGTATTGAAGAAGCTAAGGAAGGTACCATTGGTAAGGGGGAAAACACATTTTCAGGTGTTAGGTGAGAAAGCAGTCTGCTGTGTTAGTGGACCAGAATATAATTCCGAAGATGTGCAGAAAAGTCTCCATCAAAGAACAGAAAGGTCACATGCATTTAATGCTTCAACGGATGGATCCAACGGATAGTTTTCAAAATCACATATATGCAAATCAAGCAGATGAGAGAAGGAAGCAAGCATTGAACAAAAACGTACAAGAAATCTCAACGCTTAACTCTACGATCTTAGAAAAAGAAAAGCTTGCTCAGCTACTCAGTTCTTTTAAACAAGAGCTTAAACAACAACTGAGTAGCAACCATCAAAAACTCAACATCTACCAATCAACTAAAGAAAAAGTTCCAAGTCAGAAGGACTTGAAGAGTTCTAAGTGAACTGTAGGAGAGCCAAGTCTACTGGACTTGAAGAGTTCAAGAGTGAACTAAGAAGTTCCTAGACTGCTGGTCTAGAAAGAATCTAAGTGATTCAGAAAGTGTAAAAGACATCCTTACTGGATTTTCTACTCGAGAGGTAGAAGAGTGGACTAGGAGCTTTAAGTGCTCTGAACCACTTAAAACGACTGTGTCTCTTACATTCTTACTATAACTGCTATATCTGTTATAACTGTTATATCTGCCTCACTCTCATAAACTCACTATCTTAAGGGAGATTAAAACTAATTTTAATTCCTCTAAAGTTTTAATCATTATCTAACTAACAAGTTAAAACAAAAAGATTTTTTAAATATTTATTCAACCCCCCCTTCTAGATAACTATTGTGCCTTTGGGAACTAACAAATGATATTAGATTTATTTAATAATTAAATTAAATTAATTAATTAAAAATGATTTTAATATTATAAAAGCATTTTAAATGAAAATAAATAGTTTAAAAATATTTCAAGTTATAAAATATAACTTTTAATATTTAAAGATAAATTTTATTAATTGATTATTATTATTAAAGTTATTTAATAATTATATTAAATAAATTAGTATAAAATGATTTTAATATTATAACAATCATTTTAAATAAAAATAAAGTGTTTAAAGATATTTTAAGTTATAAAATATAACTTTTAATATTTAAAGGATAATTTCATTAATAATTTAATATTAATGATTATTAATTTAATATTAATGATACTAAATTTATTTAATAATTATATTAAATAAATAGTTTTAAAATGGTTTTATTAATTTAAAATCATTTAAAAAAGATATAAATGAATTGAAAATATTTTAAGTTATACTTAATGACTTTTAATATTTTGATAAATAAAACATTAATACTTTAATATTAATGATAATTATTTAAAATGATTTTTAAATGTTTTAAAAATTATTTTAGGGTAATATTAATACTTTAAAAATATTTTAAGTTATTATAAATAACTTTAATATTTTGGCAATGATTTCATTAATAGTTTAATATTAAATAAATATTAATGATAATAGAATTGTTTAATATTTAAATCATTTAGTAATGATTCCGATGTTTGAAAAAATCATGATAAATTATAATAAATGTTTAAAAAAATTTATAAGTCATTTAAAAATAATATGACTGATATTAAGTTAAAGGATAGAGTATTAGACTCGATAATTACCCGATAAAGCCGTCGGTACACCAAATGTTTCAAAAATTGATCTGGACTTAAATAATTTGACTAGGTATGTGGTTATTTGTGATTCAATGGTTGTTAAACATATGTGACAATGTGATTAGGTTTTGTGCTGACTGCAATAAGCAGTTTTATGTGTTGAGATATGTTATTCTAATCAGTAAAATGATCTTATTAGTGATAGGTGGTTATATAAAAGATAAAACTAAGTAGCAAATTGTAAGCAGCGCATCAGGTAAGTATCTTACCTTTACATTTTCTTTATGCAATGGACATAAGTAAGAATGTTTCTGAATTATATTATTACTGTACAGATTATTAACTCTATATTATATATGCTCATTGATTATCAACATGTTAGTATATGGTAATTCAAATATATATATTCTGTTCGTTAATTTCTATAAATGGTTATACAAGTGTCCCCACTTGGATAATCATTGTATTTAATCACATGTTGAATTATAGATTATTGTTAAACAAGATAAACCTTACTATTATCCAACTGAATTGCTTTGGTTTGGAACCCAGACAAGTATGAACATCCCTTACACGGGGAAAACTTTTTATGCACCCAAGGTGGACAGAGTGAATGATACCCTCGTTCTTGCATGTACTGTTGATCAATACAGGGTACAACAGGCTGATCACCCTCGTGCCCGTAAGTTATGACGGTTTACAGATGAAGTTCTGGTTAACCTATTCGAAAATGAAAACCATGTTCACAGTATGTCACCTTAACCCTAGTTATAATCAATACGTAGTTTCAAAAATTTGAAAGAGGGTTGTTATGTTATTATTATCGTTTCAGATTACTTCACAACTATTGACTTGTTGTAGAAGGGTAGTACAAAGAAAACATTTAAATACTTTTAGCTTATATATATAATTCTTATTACTTGCTAGGCACTCAAATGCTCATCCTTGCTTAATTTAAATGTTTTCAGCTAAGTGTGAACAACCAGAGAGCTCTGCTAAGAACAACGGAAAAGGAAAGGTTGCTGAATGAACACAATACTATTTTATGTAATAGTTAACTTTATTAAGACAAATATGATATATATTATCTATCATGGGTTGTAATAAATGTTTAAAGGTTACGTACTTGGGATTCATACTCTGATAAATATGTAAATTAAGTTGATCTTTATATTATTGTTATTATTATTAGTATTATTCTGCTCATAAAAATGGTATCGTGAAGCACCGAGTTCGGGTTTCAAGTACCCGTATTTGGGGGCTTTACAGGTTGGTTTCAGAGCTTAGGGTTAAAACCTTAGGTGGGCTAGACCTTAGGCTATAACCTTAGAACAGAGGGAAACGTTGAAAATATAAATAACTCATATAGAGTTTAAAAAGAGATGAATTAAATAAATTTATCGTCAAATAAAATAAAAGATAACTTATATAAAACTCTTATTTGCTGTGTATATATATTATATGCTAACCAAAATAATTTATGTGTGTAGATGTCTGGTGGAAAGGGCTTGTTATATGCATATAGCACGAGGAAGGATCAAATCCATACACTCGAGCTAATATCGAAGCCAATAGCTGAAATAGAGGCTCACGATGAAAACAACTCAGACGAGGTGGTTATTTTAGAAAATGTAATACCAGATCCGAAGATGGTAGAGCTGACAGATAGTTATTCGGACACTAAAGTTGAAGCTGATCAAGCATCAACGGAAGTGCAGGATCTGAGGAACAAGGTTTCTTCTCTGGAAAAGCTATGGGAAATAGAAAAGTTGTTAAATAGTCAATTGAGAAAAGCCTTACTAGAAACAATGGAAGAACAAGATAAGCTTAAAATCCAAATTGATCAAATGGGAGCCACAAGCAACACATCGTGTGCAGCTCCGAGCAAGACGGGGAAAAGAAAGATAGAAGATCATGACTTAGGAAAATCCGACAAAAAGAAAGGGAAAAGAATATGTTAACTTTGCGGATGTGAGGGACATACCACTTTGTATTGTCTCGACTCTAAACCAGGAGCATGTTTTATCTGTGGGATAGAAAGTCATCAGGCGAAACGTTGTCCAAGGAAAAAGGCGTAGCGAATAGGTAGTATAGGTTCTGTGATGTAGGTGTGTTTAATGTAATATGTATGCTTAGTATATCTGTGTAATGTAATATTCTAAAACTTTTGTATTAATCAAGGTTATATATCCCGACTTTTGTAGTCACAGAGGGATATCTGATGTTTAAAGCAATATGTTCTATAATATGTAAAGTATTTTAAAATCATTGAATGAATATGAATCTATGTTTGAGAAATGAAACAAGTTTAATATATTAAACTTATGCGTTAAGGTTTAGAATGTAAGTTAAATTTATGGTTTTATTTAATCAGATAATACCGCCAAGATGTCGAACTCGCAATCAAAGGGCAGAAGAATCTGTCAACAACGCTGAGGGACAACAACAAGCAGACTCGATGCAGAACTTCGCGAACATGGTAGCTCAGGCTATGCAATAGGGAATACCAGTCGCAAGGAACCCGCTAGACAATCGCTTGGCGAACTTTAAAGATTTCAAGGTTGTGGGATTGCCAGAATTCAAAGGTACAGCTGACCCTGTTGAAGCCCAAACTTGGGTCAAAGAGATTTAAAAAGCATTCATGGTAGCAAGGGTAGCTGAAGGGCAGAAGACTGCTTTTGCCACTTACATAATGAAGGGGGAGGCAAACTTTTGGTGGGAAGCAAATCAGGCAAGGGCGTGAGAAGGTGTAGTTACATGGGATAGGTTTAAGACACTATTCTTCGAGAACTATTTCTCGTCCAGTATGCAGGCTAGGATGGAGGTGAAATTTTTAGAGTTGAAGCAGGAAAACATGACAAAGAATCGAATACACGTATAAAATTTAATGAGTTGACTAGGTTTGCCCCGCATCAAGTTGATACGGAGGCTAGAAAAGCGAGAAGGTTTGAGCTGGGATTAAAACCCTGGCTCTACAACAAGGTGGTAGTGTTGCAGATTCCTACATTTACAGCACTCATTGAAAAAGCGATTATAGCTGAGGAGGGGAGTGAGACCATGAGCCTTTACAACAAGGAAATGAAGAATATAGGTCAGATCGAAGGAGCTGGGAAGGTGAAAATTAATAGTAGAAGTAAGGGTGGTAGTGGCAAGAAGAAGGGAAACAATTTCGGAAGTATTTAGGTGAAGCATGAAGGAGCAAAGAAGTAGATGGTGCCATGTAAGAATTATGGAAAGAACCACTTTAGGGAGTGTTTGAAGGGGAAATTTGTATGCTATAAGTGCGGGCAGGAGGGCCATATCTCTCCCAACTGCCCCAATCCTAGGATGAATAGTGGGTGTTTTCTGTGCGGATCGACTGAGCACAAGGTGAAGGATTGTCCGAAGAGGAATGCGGAGGCAGGAAGTGTGAACACGGGCACTGGCAGCGGGACTTTAGCAATCACAGGACCGACTTCGTCAAACAAGCCAACAAAATCAAGAGCAAGGGTCTACAACGTGATTGTACAAGATACGATGGCAGCTGGCAATGGAACTCTAGGTATTATTCATACAACTTTTATTTTATTATACATGATTTTCCTATATATAGTAAATATTTTATAAAGAAATTTTTGAAGGAGGAATTTGATTTCTTTTAGAAATCAAATTTCCGTTTAATCAGAAAGACAAGCTTTATGTGAATAGTTAAAGATCAGTTCAATCAAAATATAATCGAGATCTACTTGCAATGATTGTGTATTTTATGTACCCTGGTATGTATAGGTTTTTTAAAACGGTGATTCCGGGGACGGAATCTTTGTAAGGGAGGGTGAATGTAACAACCCGATATTTTCTATATAATTAAATCAGAAATTTTGCGTATAATTTTTTTTTTAAGGATGAGGATTTGTACAAGATAAGGTGTATATGTATTTATGTGATAAATAAAAATATATTTATTACATGAATATTTACAAATAATTTTATTTTAGAGTTATTGATTATTATAAATTATATTCTTATAATAATTAATTTTATAGCGAAATGTTTTATTAATTATTTTTCATGAAAATCTAATCATATATTATTTAAATAATATATGAAGTGATTTTAGAATAATTATAACAATTATTTTATTATATGAATTTCGTATAGATTATTAAGTTAATTATTTTACCTTAATTATTAAGGTTAATTATGGAAAAATAAATCAGATATGGAATCTAAACCCTAATTTTGGATTTTGATCAATGAATGAGAATAATAATATAATATTAATTATATTTTAATTTTTCAGTGCTATAAATAGGTATTGTATGGATGAACTGACAATGGTGGATCAATTATGGTGTATAATGTCAAAACCCTAGCATTAATTTGTTTAACCCTATTTTTAAATTCAAATGGGAAAGTCAAGAATGTTATATAACTGTGCTATATGATCTATGTTGTGTATTAAATGATTAATTAGGTAAACCCTAATTAAAATCTAGAAACCTTAATCTTTAGAAAACCCCTAATTTGAAACCTAAACTGAAGAATGTGACCAGTCAGAAATTGTGTTAATGTGATTAATATCAGGTATAGTAGGTTTTATTGCTAATTATGGAAAAACTAATTAGTAATTTAAAACCCTAATATATAGATATCCTAATTGTAATTTGGTAAACCTAATTATTAAAATTGTAAACCCTAATTGCTAGATTAGCAAAGTTAATTATAATTAGAGATATTAAACCCTAATGTTCCTGTATAAATTAATTAGAAACCTAATCTAATTAACAAACCCTAATTTTCTATTTTTAGAAACTAAAATTTTACATTTTCAAACCCTTATTGCTAAATCTTGTAAATGTTATGTACTAAACCCTAAGGGTTAAACCCTAAGGGTCAAGTTTGCCAAGATTACAAGTTTGTCATTAAATTTATGAGCGAAAAGACCAAAATACCCTTCTTTGGATTTTCTTTTTTATGTAAATTGCAAAGCTTGACAAGTGTGGGAGTGGGTGACCTAACAAGTTGACTTAATAAAACTTAAACCTCCAACACATTAAGCTAGATCAACCAATACATGCATCATACACTTGTATATATAGATTGGAAGAGAGAGAAAGTCATTTGTTAACTTGTTTTTGCACAAACACATATCCTAGAGCCTCTCTCTCTCTCTCTAAAACCCACGAAATACAGTATCATTTCAGTTCACAAAACAAGCCCCACGTTTACCATTAACAGATCAGGAGCCCAGAATCAAAAATTTTCTTAGAAGGTATATAAACCCTAAGCTACAATCTGTCCATCGATCTGTTGTTAGATGTTGAAATTTTTGTGTTAAACATGTTAGATATAGTGTATAAAGATGATCTGGGTTGCTAGATGTTAGATCCATAACATCTAGAGGCTCGGATTTGAGATTTTACAAAATTTGGAAAATTTTTATTTAGATGTCTGACAACGAATGTCAGACCTCCTAAATCTAATTCTGTTTATGTTTCTGTATGTTTAAATGTTGGTATTTGTAGTATGTTGTAAGGTCTGTGCTCTGGAATTGGAATCACATCCATCAAATGTTCAAATTTAAGTTTATTCTTGGTCAAAGACCGTTGACCGGCCATGACTGGACAATTCTGGGTAACCCATAAATTGCCCAGAAAGGCCTGACAAGATTCTCTCGCGTCTAGATCTTCCTGTTGTTAGTTGTTTGGTTTCTGTTGTTGCAACAATGTTGTAGTATGTAGTTTATAGTATATTATTATGCCTTAAAATCTTCTAAATATTAAACTGGATGATTGTTATGGATTGTCAAACAAGGCTAGACGATCATGGAAGCTGTTTTATGGGTAACCAAGAAAACGCTTGACCATGTCGTCTGACATGGTTTGACCGGCATTGTTATGTTTGATCTGTTGTTGTTTTAGTGATATAATGTGATAGAGCTCTTCGTTGTCATGTTGGGTACGTACTTGATGCATTATATCACAAAAACAACACATAGATCACAAGTTGTGGAGGCCCAAATATGAACAGTCGAACTGTTCTTCATTTCTAGGTAACCTAGAAAATGAAGAACAGCTCTGACAGCCACTTTAGAGGCTCAGATCTCTTTGATTATGCATGTTATGATCATGTTTGTTGCTGAGTCATGTAGTCCTACATTATAACTACACGATCGGACCAATACCATACCCAGAAACACTTTACACAGTTCACGATTCTTGGTCAAACAAGGCATCTAGAAACTGGCTATGAATGTTCTTGAGGGCTCAAGAACACCTTAGGCGACACTTTCTGTCGCTAAAGGCTATAGCGACATATATTTTAATTTTATTTAATTTATTTTAGAAAAAATATTTAAAAATAGAAATTAATTTCCAAAAATTACAAAAAAAAATTTAAAAATTATTTTAAGTTATAAAAATTAACTTTTAATAATTTGAAATATTTTTCATAAATATTAGTATTTATTTAAATATTATTGATAATTAATTTATTTATTAAATACATTAAATAAATTAATTAAAAATCATTTTATTATATTAAAATCATTTTAAATGATAATAAATATTTAAAAATATTTTAAGTTATAAAATATAACTTTTAAATATTTTAAAGTAAATTTTATTAATTATTTAATATTAATGATATTAGATTTATTTAACAATTAAATTAAATAAATTAATTAAAATGATTTTAATATTATAAAAATCATTTTAAATGAAAATAAATAGTTTAAAAAATATTTTAAGTTATAAAATATAACTTTTAATATTTAAAGATAAATTTCATTAATTTATTATTATTAATGATATTAAAGTTATTTAATAATTATATTAAATAAATTACTTTAAAATGATTTTAATATTATAACAATTATTTTAAATAAAAATAAAGTGTTTAAAGATATTTTAAGTTATAAAATATAATTTTAATATTTAAAGGATAATTTTATTAATAATTTAATATTAATTTATTATTAATGATATTAAATTTATTTAATAATTAAATTAAATAAATAGTTTAAAATGGTTTTATTAATTTAAAAATCATTTAAAAAGAATATAAATGAATTAAAAATATTTTAAGTTATACTTAATGACTTTTAATATTTTGATAAATAAATCATTAATACTTTAATATTAATGATAATTATTTAAAAATGATTTTTAAATATTTTAAAAATCATTTAAGGGTAATATTAATACTTTAAAAATATTTTAAGTTATTATAAATAACTTTAATATTTTAGCAATGGTTTCATTAATAGTTTAATATTAATTAAATATTAATGATAATAGAATTTTTTAATATTTAAATCATTTAACAATGATTCCGATGTTTGAAAATTTCATAATAAATTATAATAAATGTTTAAAAATTATTATAAGTCATTTAAAAATAATATGACTAATATTAAGTTAAAGGATAGAGTCTTAGACTCGATAATTACCCGATAAAGTCGTCGGTACACCGACATGTTTCAGAAATCTATTTGGACTTAGATAATTTGATTAGATATGTGTTTATTTGTGATTCAGTGGTTGTTAAACATGGGTGACAATGTGAATAGGTTATGTACTGACTGTAATAAGCAGTATTATGTGTTGAGATATGTTATTCTAATCAGTAAAATGATCTTATTACTGATATGTGGTTATATACAAGATAAAACTAAGTAGAGAATTGTAAGCAGCGCATCAGGTAAGTATCTTACGTTTGCATTTTCTTTATGCAATGGATATGAGTAAGAATGTTTCTGAATTATATTATTACTGTACAGATTATTAACTCTATATTATATATGCTCGTTGATTATCAACATGTTAGTATATGGTAATTCAGATATATATATATTCTGTTCGTTAATTTCTATAAATGGTTATACAAGTGTCCCCACTTGGATAATCATTGTATTTAATCACATGTTGATACACCTTGTTAATTACCCGTATATATATATGTTGAATTATAGATTATTGTTGAACAAGATAAACCTTACTATTATCCAACTGAATTGCTTTGGTTTGGAACCCAGACAAGTATGAACATCCCTTACACGGGAAAAACTTTTTATGCACCCAAGGTGGACAGAGTGAACGATACCCTCGTTCTTATATGTAGTGTTGAGCAATATAGGGTACAACGGGCTGATCACCCCCGTGCCCGTAAGTTATGACGGTTTACAGATGATGTTCTGTTTAACCTTTTCGAAAATGAAAACCATGTTCACAGTATGTCACCATAACCCTAGTTATAGTCAATACGTAGTTTCAAAAATTTGAAAGAGAGTTGTTATGTTATTATTATCGGTTTAGATTACTTCACAACTATTGACTTAATTGTTATGTTATATAATTGTTATTACTTGCTGAGCACTCAAATGCTCATCCTTGCTTAATTTAAATGTTTTCAGCTAAGTGTGAACAACCAGAGAGCTCTGCTAAGAACAAGGGAAAAGGAAAGGTTGCTGAATGAACGCAATTCTATTTTAAGTAATAGTTAACTTTATTAAGATAAATATGATATATATTATCTATCATGGGATGTAATGAATGTTTAAAGGTTACCACTACAAGAAAATGGTCCACCAGCGACCGCATATCAGCGACCGTATATGGTCAAAGATAGCTATCAGCGACCGACTGCGGTTGTTGATAGTCGTCGCATAAAATCTGGTCGCTGGGATGCACCTCAGCGACCACTATTAGCGACCGATAAACCTTTAAAACCCAATATGATTTGAATAAATATAATAACATTTTAAAACTTGTTTAAGTAATATACAGACATCCAAAGAATGAATATACAAGTACAAGCTTATACTATAACTACAAAACTGATCTAAAGTAGGTACGTCAAGCATCATCGCCTCTTTGATCACCCTATAATTAACAAAATAATAAAACAAGTTACAAATATATACTAATTATATTAATATTGGTATATTAGGACAATATATATAGCAAATTGATTTTATACCTCGTCGTCATCCCCATGTTGTGATGTTGATCTCGCCGCCATCGCTTTCAATTTAACTCCTCGGGACTCGAGCCCCAGATGCCCGCCAAAGATCTTCGAAGATCTCAATCTCGACATATAGCTCTCACCACGTCGGATCGGTAATGGGTATGAGCAATTTGGATGGCTCGATGGTATGTAGACTATGTAGAAGAGCAGCCTGAGCCACTGAAGGATAGGCGTCATCATTGTCCTTGACCTTCAATGTAGTTCTTCTTCACAACAGACGCCTTCTCCCACAACTCTTGATAAATAGGCGGACGTGGGGTGCCTTCAAGATAGCGCTCATTCAATAAATGCTTATAAGTATCCTGACATCATGTTAACAATTAAATAGTTAAAAATAAATTAATTCTGTAAGAATTGATAAACAAGATCAAGTTATTAAAATTAATTACCGCTATCTGGATAGCATCGCGGCACCATCACGGTAATACGTACACTTCCAAACCAATGGATAGGTGACCTTGAGATTGAGACTCTATACAAAAAATAACACAATATTACTAAGTAAAAATGTGATATATTTTCTACAATTCATGATTGTAAACATATTAAAACTTGTAAATACGTACTCTAGTAGTGATATGCTGCAACTGTGAAATATTGTCACCCTTGTATGTTCCTTTAGCCTTTTCGCCATCGGGTACACTCGAGGATCTGTTGGTGGCGGCAGTCTTTCTGAAAGTAGTATGCACACAAGCCAATCATGTTTGATGATAAAGCATATACTTTGTAACAATCTTATTTATTTATTAATAAAAAGTATTAAATTATTAAAGGCTTTTAATTATCTACATGATGTTGTTTTATAATATGTGATAAACCCATAATTTTAAGCAATGCTTTTAGAATAATGATGATGATCATTCTAATGAGATCTAAATTCTTAGAAAGCTTAAAACTAAAATAGTTCCCAATCGTTAGATTACTAAATTGGGGATTAGTGAATCCGGATAGATTGGTACATACATTGCTTGCTCATTGGATGAGGATGATTGATCTCATGATCATTTGTGTGGAGACACTAAAGCAAGTATGTAGGTGCTTATTAGAGAATAAGTTCACTGAATGTGGCTCGCTAAGGAATACCTACTGGAGTTTTACTTGCATGTCAATAGGAATTCCTATAGTGATAGTAGTACAAGTGATCCTTGGACTTGAGATCATCATAGTATCTTGTGTATGATGAGTTATACTTTGACTTATTCCTTAAGACCCTTAGGGTATATCAAAGGGTATGCTTGAGTATTATAACTTGTACATAGAGATAATGTATGATCAATAAAGAATCTACCGCTTCTGGTAAAAGAAGAGAAATGTCCTATGTGATTCGATAAATGGCAACCAGTAGTCATTAGCCAAGGAAGAATGAAATTAGAAAAGAGTTTCTAATTTGTATTATTTGGAGTTGTGCATTTAAGAGTCGAAATACATATAATTAAATAAAATAAGACTTGACAGTAATTTCATGTCTTATATTTAATTGGGACATTGTATGGTGGAAGGATTGAATTGTACGTTAACTATTTACTCAAAAGTTCTTTTATGATTAATGTTGAAATCTATATTATCTGGAAAGTCGTTGAACGCTAGGGAGGCTTATCCCTATTGTAGAATAAATATTATTTATTTAAATAAATAAATTATTTAATTTATTTATTTAAATAAGATTAGAATTATTCTAATTGATTTATTCTGTAGGTTTAATATGGAGAACTTAAAGGGTCACACCATAAAAGGAAGAATAATTATTTAAGAAGTTAATGGCATAATAGTTATAATATGTTAAGTATATTTAACTTAATCTATGATGATGGAATAAATTAAATAGCTTAATATTTATTATTTAATATTTTAGAAATATTAAATATAAATTAATAAGATGAGTCTTATTAATATTATCGAACGTCGCCTTCTAGCATGATAGAAACAATAGAGTATTGAATATTTAATATGAGTTTGTTGTGCACACACAAGGCAAGTATTAAATATTTAAGATGTTATTTTTATTACATATGATGTTTATAAGGAATTGAACATTACTGGCTTTGTTGTGCACACAATGGCGATGTAGATTTTCTCTTCACTTATATGAAAATGTTGGGTCTGACTTAACTTAAATTATTTTAGTTTGGATGTGCACACACTTGACCATTATGATTTAAGAGGCAAAATACAAGGAGTTGCATAGTTGATGTAATTGACAAGAGTTGTCTACCTATTTATTTATATATAGTTTGTTGTGCACACACAAGGCTATATACATTTGAAATGAGATCCTTATTCTCACTAGTATATCTTTAATTAGATATAGCCGAACTATATATATTGAGGGTAATATAGTTTGAAGAAAATAGTGGGAGATACCAATTTAAAACAAGACCTAATTTATTTTGATAATTAATAAAAGAATATATGCTAAAATGTTGTTAATTACAAATTCATTTACAGAATTTTATAATGTCTAAATTACTATCACTGCGAAACATATTAGATGTTTATTAATCGGACCGAATTATTCGGATTGGTTAAGAAATTTGAGAATAGTTCTCACGGCTGAAAAGCTATCTTATGTCCTTAATACGCATATCCCTGCAATGGTTGCAGACAATGCCTCTGAGGAAGAGATTGCTACTTTTAGAAAGTGGCAAGATGATGCACAGTTGGCTCAATGCATCATGCTTGTATCCATGAGTAACGAGCTTCAGCGTCAGCATGAAACTATGGATGCTCCTACTATACTCCTACACGTCAAGTAGTTGATGGTGAGGAAAGTATGACTAATAGATATCAGATATCTAAGGAGCTCTTCCGATCTAGAATGTCTGATGACACTACAGTACAGATAAAAGTCCTTAATATTATCAATTTGATTGATCAATTAGGACAACAGATTTTATCATGGATGGAGAGTTGAGCCAAGATTTGATCTTGCACTCACTCCCGGACTCCTTTCACAATTGTTGTGAATTTTTCATATGAACAAGCTAGATATCAGCCTCGCTGATTTGTTTAACATGTTGAAAAATGTTGAGAGTCACTTTCTAACCAAGAAAGACCATGTCTTACTTGTAGGGGCCAAAGGATCTTCTAAAAGAACGAACGATTCAAAGAAGGTAAATAGAAAGGAAAAAATATAGGATAATAAGAACAAAATTGATACGGATAGCAAAAAAGTTTGCTTCCACTGCAATAAGCCAAGACACTGGAAAACAACTATGAGAAGCATCTTGCAGAGCTAACTAGAAAAAGCTTAGTGAAGATTCGGTTACAAATACAGTTTTGTTCATGAATGAAATAAATTTTTCTTTAAGTCAAGGTTCTACTTAGGTATTGGTTACCGGCTTTGGTTATCATAAATATAGATTTATGAAGGGACCAAGCTGAAGTAAAAAGCTATACAAAGGATAAGTAATCCTATGTCTGGTAAATGAAGCAAAGGTTGATACATTAGCCATATAAACTTATAGTTTAGCAATGCCTATGGACAAATCTATTTAGTCAATAAGTTTTTATTGTATTCTAGTTCTAGTTAGAAACATTATTTCTATTTTGTTGTTGGACAATGAAATCTTTGGTATTATATTTAAGAACAATTGTTGTTCTATATATAATAATAATGTTTTGTATAGAACTGAAATATTACTTAATGGATTTTACATACTTCACTTAAGTGAAAATAAATTTGCAAATTGAACAAACTAGTATAAGAAAATGAGATGATCATTCAAAGAGTTAAATGTGTGTATTTTCTGAAATACAAGTGTGAATTATTTGAAATGTTCAAAGAATTGAGAAGTGAAACAAATTGGCAAAGTATTAGGATTCTTTGATCTGATCAATGAATAAATACTTGTGCAATAAGTTTCTAGATCATCTCAAATGGTTTTCTCATAATGGACGCCTCCTAATACGCAATAATTGATTGATGTATCTGAAAGAAAAATCGTACCTTGTTGGATATTGTACGGTCCATAATGATTTTACCGACATTCTAGTATCATTATAGGGTCATGCCCTGGAAATGGCTGCATATCTACGAAAAGGTAACCTCAAAATCCGGCCCCAAGACTCTATAAAAGGTATGGACATGGAGGATTCCTAATCTTAAGTATGTTAAGATAAGGGGTTGTCTAACTTATGTGAAAAGGTTACAAAAGGATAAGTTTGGAACAAAATTTGACAAGTACAGATTTGTGGGACATCCTAAAGTAAGTTTAGGGTATATGTTCTATAATCCTACTTAGCAAAAGGTGTTTGTTGCAAAAAAACACGATGCCTTCTAAGATAAAGATGTTTATCATTGAAGGGGCTAATGGGACGATAATAGATCTTGAAGAGTTCAAGAACCACAAAACATTACAAGTCAAATAAGAGGAACCTGTAGATAGACCTATTGTACCACAACCAATCAGATATCTCCGTAATAAATCAAGAAGATACAGGAGGTATGGATTCATCATAGATGATGATGATGATGAGGTACGCCTCATAGAAGATGATGATCCAATTACATACGATGAGGTAAGAGTTGTAGATACTCATAGAAATGGATTGAAGCAAGCTTCTCAAAATGGAACATTCGTTTTGATGAGACAATCAAAAGAGTTTGATTTTATCAAAAACAAGAATGAACCTAGTGTGTACAAAATGGTTAGTGGGAGCGTCGTGACATTCTTAGTATTATATGTTAATATACTACGGATAAGGAATGACATACCAATGCTACAATCAGTAAAGATAAAGTTATCTAAACATTCCTCCATGAATGATTTGGGAAGAGTATCATAATTTGGGATACAAATTTATATAGATAGATTCAAAAGGATGCTCGACTTAACCCAAGGAACGTATATTCATTTGATGCTAAAGTCGTTTAGCATGCAAACTCCAAGAGATGTCTCATGTTGATGAGCCATGGAGTGTATCTCTCTTAATATTCCCCATAGACTCATAAAAGAGAGATCGCATGAGTGACAATCATGTATGCAATGAAATATACGAGACCTGATGATGATCAGTCATATTCTGGAGAAGTTCACTGTGAGTCAGTGAAAAACATCTTAAAGTACTTAACCGACACTAAGGATGTGATCATATTCATGGTGGGTCTAAATTAAAACTAGAGGGCTTAACAGACTCAAGTTTTTCAGACAGACCAAGACGACAGAAAATCCACTTTAAGGTAAAGCGTTACCTTGAACGGTGGTGCAGTGAATTAGAAAGGTTCCAAACAGAAAAGAGTTGCTATTTTAGTGATAAAGACAGAGTATATAGCTATAAATAAAGCTTCAAGTTGATTGTTTGGATGAAAAGTTTATTACAGAACTAGGAATAGTTCCTATGTCTCATCTTGGATCTAAACATGTGTTGTGGCACTTTCATTTGATTAAAGGAATCATTGAAAGATGGGAAATCACTATAGAGATAGTGGACTCTCAAGAACAACATTACATATCCATTAACTAAAGCTTATCCAAAAGCAGGATAATCGTCACTTAGAGAAGAAGGGTATGAGATACCATGGCGATTGGCTTTAGTGCAAGTGGGAGATTGAAAGTAGTTTGCACACAAGCCAATCATGTTTGATGATAAAGCATATACTTTGTAACAATCTTATTCATTTATTAATAAAAAGTATTAATTTATTAAAGGCTTTTAATTATCTACATGATGTTGTTTTATAATATGTGTTAAACCCATAGTTTTAAGCAATACTTTTAGAATAATGATGATGATCATTCTAATGAGATCTAAATTCTTAGAAAGCTTAAAACTAAAATAGTTCTCAATCGTTGGATTACTAAATTGGGGATTAGTGAATTCGGATAGATTGGTGTTGCTTGCTCATTGGATGAGGATGATTGATCTCATGATCATTTGTGTGGAGACACTAAAGTAAGTATGTAGGTGATTATTAGAGAATAATTTCACTGAATGTGGCTCGCTAAGGAATACCTAATGGAGTTTTACTTGTCTATCAATAGGAATTCCTGTAGTGATAGTAGTACAAGTGATCCTTGGACTTCAGATCATCATAGTATCTTGTGTATGATGAGTTATACTTTGACTTATTCCTTAAGACCCTTAGGGTATATCAAAGGGTATGCTTGGCTATAATAAGTTGTATATGGAGATAATGTATGATCAATAAAGAATCTACCGCTTCTAGTAAAAGAAGAGAAATGTCCTATGTGATTAGATAAATGGCAACCAGTAGTCCTTGGCCAAGGCAGAATGAAATTAGAAAAGAGTTTCTAATTTGCATTATTTGGAGTTGTGCATTTAAGAGTCGAAATACATATAATTAAATAAAATAAGACTTGACAGTAATTCCATGTCTTCTATTTAATTGGGACATTGTATGGTGGAAGGATTGAATTGTACGGTAACTATTTACTCAAAAGTTCTTTTATGATTAATGTTGAAATCTATATTATCTGGAAAGTCGTTTATCGCTAGGGAGGCTTATCCATATTGAAGAATAAATATTATTTATTTAAATAAATTAATTGATTAATTTATTTATTTAAATAAGATTAGAATTGTTCTAATTGATTTATTCACAACCGGTTTAATATGGAGAACCTAAAGGGTCACACCATAAAAGGAAGAATAATTATTTAAGAAGTTAATGGCATAATCATAATAATATGTTAAGTATATTTAATTTAATCTATGGTGATAGAATAAATTAAATAGCTTAATATTTATTATTTAATATTTTAGAAATATTAAATATAAATTAATAAGAGGAGTCTTATTAATATTATTACAATTATTATTATTTTAATTTCTAAAAGAGTTTAAGAATTAATTTAATATAAGTACTCTTATTTATTCCTAATAGGATTAAGAGGGAAAATTAGTTAAAGGAGTTTAATTAATTATCCCTAATAAGATTAGGGAGCCCATTTAATTAAATAGATAATACCTTATTTTTAATTAAATAGGGTTACATGATATCTTTATAAGGTGAGTCTTATATCAGATATCACAATACGTAATTCCAATAGTTGGGAGAGTACGTCCTTTTTCTATAGAGATAGAAAACTAGGGTTTAGCCAAATACCCATCTTCTTGAATCTTTCTTCTTCCTTGGTGGATCACCTCTAGAGGCCAAACACTTGGGTGGATAACGTTGATCAAAGGAAGGAACCAAACCCGGTGGATTCAAGTTGAACGCGAACAAGATTGGAGGTGAACTTGTTCCTGAGGAAGCTCGAATCTTCAAGGGTATGATTCTTGTTCTTTCTTTTTCGTTTAAATAATAAATATGCATAAAGGATGATCCGGGTATATGGTTTGTAAAAATTTAAAACTCTGATTTTTTACATTTTCGCTTATCTTTGCAATTTGATTACGTTCATGAATATTACAAACCTAACACTTTTGTCTTTTCACCCAGCTCTCAGCTCTCCATTGGGCACACATCTCAGCCCATATAGACTGGGTGCACCACCAGGGTCTATGCTCGTGCATGTAATCCTCTCCCTGGCCTGGATGGTCGATCTCGACATTGTGAAGGGATTTTAGTCTTTCTTTGTTTAAATTGTCTTTGGTCCAGACCGCGCACTTCTGCCAGAATAATGTCTGTATCATTGAAGCATGCACGTCCTCCCATCTATACCGTTTCTGCAAATAAAACAACAATAATAACATTACTAAACAATTATCCTTTGAATATTATATTATCTGTCATAATTAAAAAAAATATACAAAATTCAAATTTAAACAAAGATCCTTGTGGGCGATAAGTGTGCTCGCCCACGTAATCACAGGTGTAGGCTAATTCCGTAAACACAGTTGTGATATGCACTTGACGATCTTATTATCTGAAAAATCACTATAATATACAACAATTTACGTCAACGATAAGTAAATATATTAAAGCAATTTACATCTAAGTTATAATACTTATGAACATTTTTCAAACTTATACCTATAATACTTAAAAAAATTACAGAGTCTCCCTACAATATAGACTCATACACTTGACATGCATATATGGACATTTCTAGGCACCCAAGACACAAACCAAGAGAAATATACAAATTTTCAATACAATAAGACCACAACCATAACGATTGAATGCAAATTAAATCAGTAAAAAATTCAGACCCATATACATTACCAATATAATATCAATCAAAACATTATCAATATACATGGAATCTTAAATGCTTATATATAAATGATATATGCGGGACGTGCGTGCTATTCCGAGGAGGGCGAATCTTAATAAGAATCTGATCATCCGAATTAGTAGGGGCCTTGGGCACATGATTAGGCCCCCTACTCAAGCCGCGCTTTTTCTACGCTGCTTCAGAAGCCATCTGTATATTACAAATTTCAAGATGTTATTATGAGTCATATTTGATTACATATATATATGACAATAAACATGACAGTAATATAAACATGTATATATATGAATATAAAATGACAATAAAAAAAAGTTGCATTTAAATAGTTTAGTACATAAACATGACAATGATATAAAAAACATGTAATGCTAAACATACATTTTATTTGTTCAAGTGTCAATGTCGATTCGTAATCATCTTCAGATACGTGTTGTAGATTCATAACCATCATCGCTTGATTAGATTAGGTCGATTCAACCAATAACTCTTCCTCCTTAGTATTAATGTCATCCGACACAAGTATTGACTCGGGATCTAATTCATGTGGTTCATCTCCACCATCTAACCTGGATTACTTCATTGTCGTCCTCCACATTTATTATACTTTGACTATGAAGCATCTCGCTCTTGGTAAATCTCCCCATCAACTACTTCTACGACTCACACGCATGGGAGTATGAATTATAACTTGCCAATCAGAAGGCGGTCTATCCCTTTTCCTAACGGGACTAGGAGTGTAGTATACTTGTCTTTTTTGAGTTGGTAAAATAAACGGTTCGTTGGAGTACGCAGAGATCTATGGAGGTCAATATCGACGATTCCATGTTTGTCAACACGTATCCCTTTTCTCGAATCAAACCAACGGCACTTGAACAAGTGAATATGACCCCCATACGTGTCTTTCAGACGACAACTCTACGATTTTCTCCAACTCCCCATAAAAGGCACGACCAAGCTCATTGTAACAATCTCCTTGGACACACACTCCAGAGTTCGTTGTTCTTTTACCGCGCCCATATGCCTTTGTATGAAATTCACAACCATTTATTTTGTAACCATTGCGGCTGACTTGGTTCCTGTCTGGTCCCATAGCTAGGACTTATATTAGCCGGAATCGTTGATCCCGCAGTCAAAGCCTACAAAAACTCCATCTTATTAAATGAAGTCATAGTTAACATGGAGTATATATATATATATATATATATATATATATATATATATATATATATATATGTCGTGCTTAAGAAATTGAACTTACTTTGTCCTTTAGCCAAAGTGCAAATTTTTTATCACGATTGATTTGAATTTCTTTATCAGTTATGCCGGGATGCTTCACTTTTAACTTGTCATCGTACAATCTATACCATGTTATAAACATTAACATATTGGAATAATTAATTTTCAACTTAAAAGATAAATTATCAAGTTTACATGTGTACCTCACAAATTCATCAATCTCCTTGCAATTGAGAAGAATGTAAGTATGTGCAGCATGTAACTCTTGCTCAGAGAGGAATATGCGCTTCCCTTTTCCATAAGCGCGGCCCGATAGACCAAATACAGAGAGCCGGCCATTTAGTTCAACATTTCCCCCATCATCATGTCTTGATACTCGATTGGCCTTTGTCAAGACTTCATCTGGAAAATAGTCTGAGACAAACGTAGATATCTCATCGAAACTGTATGCCTCACATATCGACCCCTCGATATAAACTCTATTCTTCACCTTCCTCTTAAGGTTTCCCATCACCCACTCGAAAGGGTACATCCATCTATATTGAATTGGACCCCCAACACGAGCTTCATAGGGAAGATGGATTTGCAAATGCTCCATGGAGTCAAAAAAACCAGGTGGAATATTTTTTCCAGTTTACACGTGATCTCTATGATGTTCTTCTCAAGTATAGACATGTCCTTCTCATTTAATGATTTTGAACATAAGTCTTTGAAGAAACAACTAAGATCCATCAAAGCATCCCATATTAGTTTATCAAGCAGATCCCGAAATACTATAGGCATGAGTCTCTCCATGAACACATGACAGTCATGACTCTTCATCCCTTGCAATTTCCAACCCGTAACACACCTTGCAATGTTTGACGCATATCCATCTGGTAGTTTCAGAGACTTAACCCATGTGCACACATCTTTAACTTGCTTTTTGGATAATGTGTACCTTGCATGCGGTTTAACAATCTTACCATTAGGAGATTCATAAAGTTCTAATCCAAGACGCTTACAAATATCTTTCATGTCCAAACGTGCCTTATCGTTATCTTTTGTCTTCCCCCTAACATTCATCACAGTGTTAAACACATTGTCAAACATATTCTTCTCAATATGCATCACATCTAGATTATGACGAATCAAATTTGTAGACCAATAAGGCAGTTCCCAAAAGATGCTTCTCCGAACCCAGTTATGAGATTCGCCAAACCCATTGATTATGTTTGTGGCATCAATCTTACCAAATGGGATAACCGGTAATCTCATCACACGATCTCGCATCTCAGTTCCTGACAATCGCGGTGCAGGGATATCATTGTCTACTTTCCCTTTCCTGAAGTGTTCTCTATTTCTTCAAAACGGGTGATCTACCGGCAAGAACTGACGATGACAGTCAAACCAACAAGGCTTTCGAACTTTATATAGATTAAACGACTTTGTATGATCCATACAATACGGATAAGCTAACTTCCTGTGTGTACTCCATCCAGCTAACATACCATAAGCTGGGAAGTCACTTATAGTCCACATAACCGATGCCCTAAGGTTGAAATTTGTTTTCGTTGCAACATCCCAAGTATGTACTGCATCCTCTCACAGTACCTTCAACTCGTCTATAAGAGGTCTCAAGTAAACATCTAAGTTCTTTCCAGGACTCTTAGGACCAGGAACCACGAGTGAAAGAAACAAGTATTGTTGTTTCATACACATCCAAGGAGGCAAGTTGTATGGAGTAACAATCACAGGCCAACATGAATACGGAATAGCTGAGTGGCCAAACGGATTGAAACCATCGGTGGAAAATCCAAGCCTCACATTTCTAAGTTCCAATGCAAACCCAGGATGTGCTAAGTTGAAATCTTTCCAAGCCTTCCCATCTACGGGATGATTTAGTTCTCCATCTTTAGCTGGAGATTTCGCATGCCAACTCATATGTTCAGCTGTTCTTGAAGACATGTACAATCTTTTTAGCCGATGTGTTATTGGAAAATACCTTAGAATCTTAAACGGTATACTTGATTTTTTTGTAGTCACACCCTCTTTATTAGGCCTAAACTGATCATGACTGCAAAATGTGCACCTTGTCATCTATTCATTTTCCTTATAAAAGAACATACAATCGTTGGGACATGCATCGATCTTTTGGTATCCAAGACCCAACTTCTTCACCATTTTCTTACAAAAGTAATAGTTACCAGGTAATTTCTCACCATCAGGCAACATACTCTTAATGGCCTTCAAGAGCGACTCAAAACACTCATGGCTCATGTTGTGATCAACCTTGATGTTAAGTAATGTCGCCACTGCAGACAATATACTGTGTTTGGTGCAACCATGCCACAATGGCTCGCTACCCTCATCTAACAACTTAAAGAAGTCTTTGGCATCAGAATTCATAGGTTGATCCTTGCCTTGTTCCGAACAGTGTTGTCAGAACTTTTCGAGGCTTGATTCTCTCAGTTGTGATATGTTATAACCATGAAATTTGTTTGTTAATGTAGTATTACATCTGTACTACAATTGTAACCCCTTTAGCTTACCAGAAATAATCACGAACACTGTTTTAATTAAGGTCAAACAAGCCACCCAAGAACTGGCCATGCGTTTCTGGGTTAATGAAGAACAGGCTCAAGAACACCTACAGCGACGGGTCTGTCACTATAGGCCCCTTTAGCGACAGTTAATTAGAAGATAATTATTTTAATTAAATAAATCGAATTAAATAAATTTTAATTATTAAAAATACAAAATAAATTCCAAAAAATAATTTTAAAATCTGATGATCATGTAATGGTTATATAAAACACAGAGTTGTTAAATTTTATTAAGGTTTGTAAAATGCAAGAACTTTGTGAATCATGCATCTATGAGTTTGAAATGTGTAACAAACGCATAGCGAGTAGAGTGTGTGATAGATATATATGAATGTTGATGTCAAGTACGAGTGGTTAAGGTATTCCTAGACATACCTAACTATTCTAAGAATATGATGAGAAAGTGAAATGTAGGTTTTATGAACCTAGTTAGGAAACAATGTAACATTATTATTACATTAAGAATGTATGAAATATGTGACTACTGGATATGAATCCATGATTATATAACTGTGTAGGAATACATAAAGTACAAATAAGCTTTAAGCAGTTAAGTCGTAGTTGATTAACTACGAATCAGGCAAGTCTTTCAGTTCCTATTTGTTATATAAATTCGATAACTGTTAATTGAGCTATATTATGCCATGAGAATGTTGATGTATATATATGAAATGCATATAAGATATGTATGAAATGTGAAAGTTGATCTTTGATGATATGCTTGTGAAGTAAATCTCTATGTCTGTAATGTGAGAAGTAACATGCGTAGTAAATATAAATTGATTATGAATGCATGAATTGAATATGCTATTATATGCTATGTGATGCATGAAAACTATTAGAATTGTTGGGCTGTCGAGCTCACCCTTGCAAATAACCACTTTTACAGGTTAAGGACTCACGGTAAAGGTTACGTGCTACTTGATTGATAAAGATCAATAGAATCAAATGAGATTGATTCATTTGTTTAAATAGATGCTCTTGAACCATATTTAGGTTCTAGTAGATATACTTGATTGTAGTTTACGATGTGTAATACATGTTAGCTTGTAAAGTTGTACTAGGTGGTACATAGAGGAGTTCGAATTGAGATGTAAGATTTATACAGAAATTGAATAAAGTGAATTATAGTATAATTTGATTCAAGGATAGGTAATTAATTCAAGTTAAGAAATCAATAAAAGATTTATTTTCAAAGGAGATTGAAAAAGTTTAAATTATTACGCATATTTTTATAACATCGAATATGATGTAAGACAGGGATGATAAATGACCAATATTTGAAACTTATACTAGTTTGGGGTCATTATACAGATCCTGGAAATGAAAAGAAATTATATTATATATTGTAATAAGCAAGGTTATATTCATTAAGTTATGAATAAAAGATATAATAGTTTGACGATGGTAGTATTGTGGCGGACCAGATCTGAGGTTCAAAGGGACCCAAATTTGGGGGCGTCACAGGTTGGTATCAAAGTTTTAGGTTATAAACTTAGGTAAGTGTACCTTAGGCTATAACCTGAGAAAGAGAGAAAGATAAAAGATTTAAAATATGTATAAGTGAATATTCAAAAAAGAATCTTGAAGTATCTAGAGAATGAGAAATCAGGAGTTTTCTAAATCCGGTAATAAAAATGTTAAGAAGGTGTCTATATGACAAAGATAATAAGAATGAACTCGAGTGGAGTTTTGTTGATAATAGGGAAAGAACCCTAAGGTAAAGTGAGGATCACGGCGTGATCGGATTGAGCTATGAAGTGATAAATAGTCTGTAACGACTAAGTGTGTATAGCTTGATGCTATAAGAGATTGTACTATGAAATGGCACGATATGAACTCATGAGGAGTTGTATGTGATGAGATACAAATAATTCGTATCGAGCAAAGAGCAAGTTAAGTGTAAGATAGAGTTACGTGGAATTTCAGTTGAGGACTCATTGGGGAGCTGAGTTGTACAAACCTTTGTATGGGAGAGGCTTTGTGCTCACGCTCGGTTCCTCACAATGATAATCAATGGAATGTCGGTGTCACGCTATCGATGTGCTTATGGTGGGAAGGTGATTCTTTTCTCATTTCATATTTGATAGATAGAGACTATTAAGATTAAAGTAGAGAATATTAAGATTAGGCGCGAGTTCTTAGAACTCATATTTATGGTAAGTTTGTGACTCGTAATCATATGAAATGTTTTTGAACCCCTTAGTGAATGGACGCCTATGGTCTGACTATGATAAGTTCTTAAACTCATATGATTGTAGCAAGTTCTTGAACTTCCAAAGTGTGGTAAGTTTAATGAACTATATCGGGTATATATATGTTATGAATTAAAATATTTTTGGTATAGTAAGCATTGATGGTGTTAGAGATTTATAGAATGAGGCAATGGAATAAAGTTGATGGAGAAGCATGAATTTTCTAAATCTTCTAGCCCTGCTAGATTTTCAAAAATTTATTGACTTCGTGCTGATGTTTGCACTACTATTTTCTTGAAAAACATTGGATCATGTGATTGAACCAATGATGTTTAAAAACAATATTTTTAATCTTATGTCTATGCTAATTATTTCGGCTAAGACAAAAAACGATTTGAAAATTTTCAAAATGTATTTCTAACCATGTGCATCATTTGATATGGTGTAAAAATGGTAAACGATGGAGTCATCAATGCAGTCGAACCTAGTGTTGGTTGTGATCGGAAGATCGTCAGCCCACTATGGTGTGACGTAATATGACAAAGTCACATAATGGTGGAATCCTTAACATACTACTAATTTGGTACGGTATCATGACGTCATAAAAGAATTTTTGGTTTTCTTTTAAATTATGAATAAGGTCAATTAAGTTGGCCAAATTATTTCGATTGATGTCCAAATTGTTGATAAAAGTCTAAGCTATTTGATTCGGCTAGACGACTGTTGAAAAATATTGGTGGAATTCAAGCGTTCTTAAGTATTTATGCCAAACCATATTGCTCTGGTGAGGATTCAGATATGGAAAAACTAAGGTGAACAACCCTATAAGGGGACATGTTTTCGGGGACAATGGTTCTGAGCGTAACGCATGTAGTCGTTACAAAACACTACGCTATACCCAACGTCAGGGTATTAATAGGATGGCCACCTAGTGTACGTGTGGCGGGTGTCTTCAGTCTTTGTGATAGATAAACACTCTGGTTTGTAGTGTGGATGATTGTGTTGAAGCACTAGTTAATGGTCTTGTGACCCCTCAACATAAATTGGAATCTGAGTTATTCATACTACTTCCCAATTATTGAAAAATCGTGGAAGATTCTTATTCTTCTGTGTGATGAATGTAGTGAGTAGAATGTTCCTTAGAAAGGAGAATGTGGTAAAATGCAAGTGAGCAAGTTATAATAAAACTTCCGAAAAGAGAAGGGATAAAAATTATTCAAAAGAATATGTAATATTCAGAATTGCACTAAGTAGAGGAGGTTTCGGTGATTCCGATGACGAAATCCTTATAAGGGGGAGAGGATGTAAGAACCCTAATTTTCGTAAAAATATTAAAATAAGAATTTAGTGAATAAAATTCTTAAATCATGAGATGGGTTCGAACAAGAATATAAATGTGTTAATGAGGTATGTGGTATTGTGTTAAATAGGGTAATATGAGATATGTAATAAGTGATGTTGTGTTTAATAAATATATATCGTTATTATATATTTGTTATAAATTATAGAGATGAATTAGTAATGAAGATGGATATTATTTATCTATTGATGTTAAATAATTTATGTGAAATTATTTTATAATAAGAAGTTGGTGACGTTAAATATCTTTGATAATCACCAATTTCTTGAGTATTTGTACGAAAGCACGTATCAAGTCTAAGGTAGGTAGTGCAACTGCTCTTTAATGGTTGATGTATAAGAGTCGGGCTAAACAATTCCTTGAGAGAGAGGAGGTATATACAAATTAGTAACCGATCTAACTTAGTGTGAAAACAAAGTGTAGGCGAGACGGAAACTAACTTGTTGGTTGTTTATGGAAACCACTCAATTATACGTATATTGAGTACTATTAAAGACTCGAGGTGTCGCGAGGTTTAGACTTATATGCGGTAACGTTATTGACGAGAGAAGGAAATCGATATACCTTTTAAGGTGGTTAGAGAATTATTACTTAATTCAATACACCGGAAGAAGCGAAGATGAAAGTAATGTATGTATGTGTTATATTTGAGTTTTGTGTTAATTGTGGTAAGAAACCGTAGTAAAGGAGATGTTATAGTTGGTTAAACTAATAAGGGAATAGAGTTTTAAAACTTGAAGTGTGATCCTTAAATTGTTAAGGAAAATAGTAACTGATGATGTGGAATCAAAGAGGGCATTGATGTTAGACGAGTTAACACTTAAGGAGGATGTGTAAAGTATTTAGAAGTGTAGGTTTCAATTCTGCTGATGTAGAACTTGTCAATTAAGTAGGCCAAATTATTTCGATTGATGTCCAAATTGTTGATAAAAGTCTAAGCTATTTGATTGGCTTAGACGACTATTGAAAAATATTGGTGTAATTCAAAGCGTTTTGAGTATTTATGCCAAACCATATTGCTCTGGTGAGGATTAGGATATAGAAAACTAAGGTGAACAACCCTATAAGGGACATGTTTTTTCGGGGCAATGGTTACGAGCGTAACGCATGTAGTCCTTACAAAACACTACGTTGCGGCCCAACGTAGTGGTACAATAGGATGGCCACCTAGTGTACGTGTGGAGGGTGTCTTCGGTCTTTGTGATAGATAAACACTCTGGTTTGTAGTGTGGATGATTGTGTTGAAGCACTAGTTCATGGTCTTGTGACCCCACAACATAAATTGGAATCTGAGTTATTCATACTACTTCCCGATTATTGAAAAATCGTGGAAGATTCTTATTCTTCTGTGTGATGAATGTAGTGAGTAGAATGTTCCTTAGAAAGGAGAATGTGGTAGAATGCAAGTGAGCAAGTTATAATAAAACTTCCGAAAAGAGAAGGGATAAAAATTATTCAAAAGAATATGTAATATTGCAATAGCAAGACTTAAAGTAGAGGAGGTTTCAGTGATTCCGATGACGAAATCCTTATAAGGGGGAGAGGATGTAAGAACCCGAATTTTCAGAAAAAATATTAAAATAAGAATTTAGTGAATAAAATTCTTAAATCATGTGATGGGTTCGAACAAGAATATAAATGTGTTACGAGGTATGTGGTATTGTGTTACATAGGGTAATATGAGATATGTAATAAGTGATGTTGTGTTTAATAAATATATATCGTTATTATATATTTGTTATAAATTATAGAGATGAGTTAGTAATGAAGATGGATAATATTTATCTATTGATGTTAAATAATTTATGTGAAATTATTTTATAATAGTAAGTCAGTGACGTTAAATATCTTTGATAATCACCAATTTCTTGAGTATTTCAGACGAAGCACGTATCAAGTCTAAGGTAGTCTAAACCGCACTCTTTAATGGTTGATGTATAAGAGTGGGCTAAACAATTCCTTCAGAGAGCGGAGGTATATACAAATTAGTAACCGATCTAACTTAGTGTGAAAACAGCAGTATTTAGACGGAAACTAACTTGTTGGTTGTTTATGGAAACCACTCAAAGGTAACGATATTGAGTACTATTAAAGACTCGAGGTAAAAAGTAGGTTTAGACTTATATGCGGTAATGCTTTTGACGAGAGAAGGAAATCGATATACCTTTAAGGTGGTTAGAGAATTATTACGTAATTCAATACACGGTAAGAAGCGAAGATGAAAGTAATGTATGTATGTGTTATATTTGAGTTTTGTGTTAATTGTGGTAAGAAACCGTAAAGGAGATGTTATAGTTGGTTAAACTAATAAGGGGAATAGAGTTTTAAAACTTGAAGTGTGATCCTTAAATTGTTAAGGAAAATAGTAACTGATGATGTGGAATCAAAGAGGGCATTGATGTTAGACGAGTTAACACTTAAGGAGGATGTATAAAGTATTTAGAAGCGTAGGTTTCAATTCTGCTGATGTAGAACTTGTCAATTAAGTTGGCCAAATTATTTTGATTGATGTCCGAATTGTTGATAAAAGTCTAAGCTATTTGATTCGGCTAGACGACTATTGAAAAATATTGGTGGAATTCAAGCGTTCTTGAGTATTTATGCCAAACCATATTGCTCTGGTGAGGATTCAGATATGGAAAAACTAAGGTGAACAACCCTCTAAGGGGACATGTTTTCGGGGACAATGGTTCTGAGCTTAACGCATGTAGTCGTTACAAAACACTACATTGCGGCCCAACGTAGTGGTACAATAGGATGGCCACCTAGTGTACGTGTGGAGGGTGTCTTCAGTCTTTGTGATAGATAAACACTCTGGTTTGTAGTGTGGATGATTGTGTTGAAGCACTAGTTCATGGTCTTGTGACCCCTAAGCATAAATTGGAATCTGAGTTATTCATACTACTTCCCAATTATTGAAAAATCGTGGAAAATTCTTATTCTTCTGTGTGATGAATGTAGTGAGTAGAATGTTCCTTAGAAAGGAGAATGTGGTAGAATGCAAGTGAGCAAGTTATAATAAAACTTCCGAAAAGAGAAGGGATAAAAATTATTCAAAAGAATATGTAATATTCGAGAATAAGACGAAAGTAGAGGAGGTTTCAGTGATTCCGATGACGAAATATCCTTATAAGGGGAGAGGATGTAAGAACCCAAATTTTTAGAAAAATATTAAAATAAGAATTTAGTGAATAAAATTCTTAAATCATGAGATGGGTTCGAACAAGAATATAAATGTGTTACGAGGTATGTGGTATTGTGTTACATAGGGTAATATGAGATATGTAATAAGTGATGTTGTGTTTAATAAATATATATCGTTATTATATATTTGTTATAAATTATAGAGATGAATTAGTAATGAAGATGGATATTATTTATCTATTGATGTTAAATAATTTATGTGAAATTATTTTATAATAGTAAGTTGGTGACGTTAAATATCTTTGATAATCACCAATTTCTTGAGTATTTATGACGAAAGCACGTATCAAGTCTAAGGTAGTGCAACCGTACTCTTTAATGGTTGATGTATAAGAGCTGGGCTAAACAATTCCTTCAGAGAGCGGAGGTATATACAAATTAGTAACCGATCTAACTTAGTGTGAAAACAGTGTAGACGAGACGGAAACTAACTTGTTGGTTGTTTATGGAAACCACTCAGTGTACGATATTGAGTACTATTAAAGACTCGAGGTGTGCGAGGTTTAGACTTATATGCGTGTACGTTATTGACGAGAGAAGGAAATCGATATACCTTTAAGGTGGTTAGAGAATTATTACTTAATTCAATACACGGTAAGAAGCGAAGATGAAAGTAATGTATGTATGTGTTATATTTGAGTTTTGTGTTAATTGTGGTAAGAAACCGTAAAGGAGATGTTATAGTTGGTTAAACTAATAAGGGGAATAGAGTTTTAAAACTTGAAGTGTGATCCTTAAATTGTTAAGGAAAATAGTAACTGATGATGTGGAATCAAAGAGGGCATTGATGTTAGACGAGTTAACACTTAAGGAGGATGTGTAAAGTATTTAGAAGTGTAGGTTTCAATTCTGCTGATGTAGAACTTGTCAATTAAGTAGGCCAAATTATTTCGATTGATGTCCAAATTGTTGATAAAAGTCTAAGCTATTTGATTCGGCTAGACGACTATTGAAAAATATTGGAGGAATTCAAGCGTTCTTGAGTATTTATGCCAAACCATTTTGCTCTGGTGAGGATTCAGATATGGAAAAACTAAGGTGAACAACCCTATAAGGGGACATGTTTTCGGGGACAATGGTTCTGAGCGTAACGCATGTAGTCGTTACAAAACACTACGTTGCGGCCCAACGTTGTGGTACAATAGGATGGCCACCTAGTGTACGTGTGGCGGGTGTCTTCAGTCTTTGTGATAGATAAACACTCTGGTTTGTAGTGTGGATGATTGTGTTGAAGCACTAGTTAATGGTCTTGTGACCCCTCAACATAAATTGGAATCTGAGTTATTCATACTACTTCCCAATTATTGAAAAATCGTGGAAGATTCTTATTCTTCTGTGTGATGAATGTAGTGAGTAGAATGTTCCTTAGAAAGGAGAATGTGGTAAAATGCAAGTGAGCAAGTTATAATAAAACTTCCGAAAAGAGAAGGGATAAAAATTATTCAAAAGAATATGTAATATTCAGAATAGCACCAAGTAGAGGAGGTTTCGGTGATTCCGATGACGAAATCCTTATAAGGGGGAGAGGATGTAAGAACCCGAATTTTCAGAAAAAATATTAAAATAAGAATTTAGTGAATAAAATTCTTAAATCATGAGATGGGTTCGAACAAGAATATAAATGTGTTACGAGGTATGTGGTATTGTGTTACATAGGGTAATATGAGATATGTAATAAGTGATGTTGTGTTTAATAAATATATATCATTATTATATATTTGTTATAAATTATAGAGATGAATTAGTAATGAAGATGGATAATATTTATCTATTGATGTTAAATAATTTATGTGAAATTATTTTATAATAGTAAGTTGGTGACGTTAAATATCTTTGATAATCACCAATTTCTTGAGTATTTGTACGAGTACGTATCAAGTCTAAGGTAGTGCAACCGTACTCTTTAATGGTTGATGTATAAGAGCTGGGCTAAACAATTCCTTCAGATAATGAGGTATATACAAATTAGTAACCGATCTAACTTAGTGTGAAAAGCAGGTATTTAGAGGCGGAAACTAACTTGTTGGTTGTTTATGGAAACCACTCAGTGTACGATATTGAGTACTATTAAAGACTTGAGGTGTGCGAGGTTTAGACTTATATGCGTGTACGTTGTTGACGAGAGATGAAAATCGATATACCTTTAAGGTGGTTAGAGAATTATTACGTAATTCAATACACGGTAAGAAGCGAAGATGAAAGTAATGTATGTATGTGTTATATTTGATTTTTGTGTAAATTGTGGTAAGAAACCATAAAGGAGATGTTATAGTTGGTTAAACTAATAAGGGGAATAGAGTTTTAAAACTTGAAGTGTGATCCTTAAATTGTTAAGGAAAATAGTAACTGATGATGTGGAATCAAAGAAGGCATTGATGTTAGACGAGTTAACACTTAAGGAGGATGTGTAAAGTATTTAGAAGCGTAGGTTTCAATTCTGCTGATGTAGAACTTGTCAATTAAGTTGGCCAAATTATTTTGATTGATGTCCGAATTGTTGATAAAAGTCTAAGCTATTTGATTCGGCTAGATGACTATTGAAAAATATTGGTGGAATTCAAGCGTTCTTGAGTATTTATGCCAAACCATATTGCTCTGGTGAGGATTCAGATATAGAAAAACTAAGGTGAACAACCCTATAAGGGGACATGTTTTCGGGGACAATGGTTCTGAGCGTAACGCATGTAGTCCTTAAAAAATACTACGTTGCGGCCCAACGTAGTGGTACAATAGGATGGCCACCTAGTGTACGTGTGGAGGGTGTCTTCAGTCTTTGTGATAGATAAACACTCTGGTTTGTAGTGTGGATGATTATGTTGAAGCACTAGTTCATGGTCTTGTGACCCCTCAGCATAAATTGGAATCTGTGTTATTCATACTTCTTCCCGATTATTGAAAAATCGTGGAAGATTCTTATTCTTCTGTCTGATGAATGTTGTGAGTAGAATGTTCCTTAGAAAGGAGAATGTGGTAGAATGCAAGTGAGCAAGTTATAATAAAACTTCCGAAAAGAGAAGGGATAAAAATTATTCAAAAGAATATGTAATATTCAGAATAGCACCGAGTAGAGGAGGTTTCGGTGATTCCGAAGACGAAATCCTTATAAGGGGGAGAGGATGTAAGAACCCGAATTTTCAGAAAAAATATTAAAATAAGAATTTAGTGAATAAAATTCTTAAATCATGAGAGATGGGTTCAACAAGAATATAAATGTGTTACGAGGTATGTGGTATTGTGTTACATAGGGTAATATGAGATATTTAATAAGTGATGTTGTGTTTAATAAATATATATCGTTATTATATATTTGTTATAAATTATAGAGATGAATTAGTAATGAAGATGGATAATATTTATCTCATCGATGTTAAATAATTTATGTGAAATTATTTTATAATAGTAAGTTGGTGACGTTAAATATCTTTGATAATCACCAATTTCTTGAGTATTTTATGAAAGTACGTATCAAGTCTAAAGGTAGCAACCGCACTCTTTAATGGTTGATGTATAAAGAGTGGGCTAAACAATTCCTTCAGAGAGCGGAGGTATATACAAATTAGTAACCGATCTAACTTAGTGTGAAAACAGTGTAAACGAGACGGAAACTAACTTGTTGGTTGTTTATGGAAACCACTCAGTGTACGATATTGAGTACTATTAAAGACTCGAGGTGTGCGAGGTTTAGACTTATATGCGTGTACGTTGTTGACGAGAGAAGGAAATCGATATACCTTTAAGGTGGTTAGAGAATTATTACGTAATTCAATACACGGTTAGAAGCGAAGATGAAAGTAATGTATGTATGTGTTATATTTGAGTTTTGTGTTAATTGTGGTAAGAAACTGTAAAGGAGATGTTATAGTTGGTTAAACTAATAAGGGGAATAGAGTTTTAAAACTTGAAGTGTGATCCTTAAATTGTTAAGGAAAATAGTAACTGATGATGTGGAATCAAAGAGGGCATTGATGTTAGACGAGTTAACACTTAAGGAGGATGTGTAAAGTATTTAGAAGCGTAGGTTTCAATTCTGCTGATGTAGAACTTGTCAATTAAGTTGGCCAAATTATTTTGATTGATGTCCGAATTGTTGATAAAAGTCTAAGCTATTTGATTCGGCTAGACGACTATTGAAAAATATTGGTAGAATTCAAGCGTTCTTGAGTATTTATGCCAAACCATATTGCTCTGGTGAGGATTCAGATATGGAAAAACTAAGGTGAACAACCCTATAAGGGGACATGTTTTCGGGGACAATGGTTCTGAGCGTAACGCATGTAGTCCTTAAAAAACACTACGTTGCGGCCCAACGTAGTGGTACAATAGGATGGCCACCTAGTGTACGTGTGGAGGGTGTCTTCAGTCTTTGTGATAGATAAACACTCTGGTTTGTAGTGTGGATGATTGTGTTGAAGCACTAGTTCATGGTCTAGTGACCCCTTAGCATAAATTGGAATCTGAGTTGTTCATACTTCTTCCCGATTATTGAAAAATCGTGGAAGATTCTTATTCTTCTGTGTGATGAATGTAGTGAGTATAATGTTCCTTAGAAAGGAGAATGTGGTAGAATGCAAGTGAGCAAGTTATAATAAAACTTCCGAAAAGAGAAGGGATAAAAATTATTCAAAAGAATATGTAATATTCAGAATAGCACCGAGTAGAGGAGGTTTGGTGATTCCGATGACGAAATCCTTATAAGGGGGAGAGGATGTAAGAACCCAAATTTTCAGAAAAAATATTAAAATAAGAATTTAGTGAATAAAATTCTTAAATCATGAGATGGGTTCGAACAAGAATATAAATGTGTTACGAGGTATGTGGTATTGTGTTACATAGGGTAATATGAGATATTTAATAAGTGATGTTGTGTTTAATAAATATATATCGTTATTATATATTTGTTATAAATTATAGAGATGAATTAGTAATGAAGATGGATAATATTTATCTATTGATGTTAAATAATTTATGTGAAATTATTTTATAATAGTAAGTTGGTGACGTTAAATATCTTTGATAATCACCAATTTCTTGAGTATTTGTATGAGTAAGTATCAAGTCTAAGGTAGTGCAACCGTACTCTTTAATGGTTGATGTATAAGAGCTGGGCTAAACAATTCCTTCAGAGAGCGGAGGTATATACAAATTAGTAACCGATCTAACTTAGTGTGAAAACAGTGTAGACGAGACGGAAACTAACTTGTTGGTTGTTTATGGAAACCACTCAGTGTACGATATTGAGTACTATTAAAGACTCGAGGTGTGCGAGGTTTAGACTTATATGCGTGTACGTTGTTGACAAGAGAAGGAAATCGATATACCTTTAAGGTGGTTAGAGAATTATTACGTAATTCAATACACAGTAAGAAGCGAAGATGAAAGTAATGTATGTATGTGTTATATTTGAGTTTTGTGTTAATTGTGGTAAGAAACCGTAAAGGAGATGTTATAGTTGGTTAAACTAATAAGGGGAATAGAGTTTTAAAACTTGAAGTGTGATCCTTAAATTGTTAAGGAAAATAGTAACTGATGATGTGGAATCAAATAGGGCATTGTTGTTAGACGAGTTAACACTTAAGGAGGATGTGTAAAGTATTTAGAAGCGTAGGTTTCAATTCTGCTGATGTAGAACATGTCAATTAAGTTGGCCAAATTATTTTGATTGATGTCCGAATTGTTGATAAAAGTCTAAGCTATTTGATTCGGCTAGACGACTATTGAAAAATATTGGTAGAATTCAAGCGTTCTTGAGTATTTATGCCAAACCATATTGCTCTGGCGAGGATTCAGATATGGAAAAACTAAGGTGAACAACCCTATAAGGGGACATGTTTTCGGGGACAATGGTTCTGAGCGTAACGCATGTAGTCCTTAAAAAACACTACGTTGCGGCCCAACGTAGTGGTACAATAGGATGGCCACCTAGTGTACGTGTGGAGGGTGTCTTTAGTCTTTGTGATAGATAAACACTCTGGTTTGTAGTGTGGATGATTGTGTTGAAGCACTAGTTCATGGTCTTATGACCCCTCAGCATAAATTGGAATCTGAGTTATTCATACTACTTCCCGATTATTGAAAAATCGTGGAAGATTCTTATTCTTCTGTGTGATGAATGTAGTGAGTAGAATGTTCCTTAGAAAGGAGAATGTGGTAGAATGCAAGTGAGAAAGTTATAATAAAACTTCCGAAAAGAGAAGGGATAAAAAATATTCAAAAGAATATGTAATATCCAGAATAGCACCGAGTAGAGGAGGTTTCGGTGATTCCGATGACGAAATCCTTATAAGGGGGAGAGGATGTAAGAACCCGAATTTTCAGAAAAAATATTAAAATAAGAATTTAGTGAATAAAATTCTTAAATCATGAGATGGGTTCGAACAAGAATATAAATGTGTTACGAGGTATGTGGTATTGTGTTACATAGGGTAATATGAGATATTTAATAAGTGATGTTGTGTTTAATAAATATTTATCGTTATTATATATTTGTTATAAATTATAGAGATGAATTAGTAATGAAGATGGATAATATTTATCTATTGATGTTAAATAATTTATGTGAAATAATTTTATAATAGTAAGTTGGTGACGTTAAATATCTTTGATAATCACCAATTTCTTGAGTATTTGTACGAGTACGTATCAAGTCTAAGGTAGTGCAACCGTACTCTTTAATGGTTGATGTATAAGAGTTGGGCTAAACAATTCCTTCAGAGAGCGGAGGTATATACAAATTAGTAACCGATCTAACTTAGTGTGAAAACAGTGTAGACGAGACGGAAACTAACTTGTTGGTTGTTTATGGAAACCACTCAGTGTACGATATTGTGTACTATTAAAGACTCAAGGTGTGCGAGGTTTAGACTTATATGCGTGTACGTTGTTGACGAGAGAAGGAAATCGATATACCTTTAAGGTGGTTAGAGAATTATTACGTAATTCAATACACGGTAAGAAGCGAAGATGAAAGTAATGTATGTATGTGTTATATTTGAGTTTTGTGTTAATTGTGGTAAGAAACCGTAAAGGAGATGTTATAGTTGGTTAAACTAATAAGGGGAATAGAGTTTTAAAACTTGAAGTGTGATCCTTAAATTGTTAAGGAAAATAGTAATAGCGATGATGTGGAATCAAAGAGGGCATTGATGTTAGACGAGTTAACACTTAAGGAGGATGTGTAAAGTATTTAGAAGCGTGAGGTTTCAATTCTCACCGATGTAGAACTTGTCAATTAAGTTGGCCAAATTATTTTGATTGATGTCCGAATTGTTGATAAAAGTCTAAGCTATTTGATTGGCCAGACGACTATCAAAAAAATATTGGTAGAATTCAAGCGTTCTTGAGTATTTATGCCAAACCATATTGCTCTGGTGAGGATTCAGATATAGAAAAACTAAGGTGAACAACCCTATAAGGGGACATGTTTTCGGGGACAATGGTTCTGAGCGTAATGCATGTAGTCCTTAAAAAACACTACGTTGCGGCCCAACGTAGTGGTACAATAGGATGGCCACCTAGTGTACGTGTGGAGGGTGTCTTCAGTCTTTGTGATAGATAAACACTCTGGTTTATAGTGTGGATGATTGTGTTGAAGCACTAGTTCATGGTCTTGTGACCCCTCAGCATAAATTGGAATCTGAGTTATTCATACTTCTTCCCGATTATTGAAAAATCGTGGAAGATTCTTATTCTTCTGTGTGATGAATGTAGTGAGTAGAATGTTCCTTAGAAAGGAGAATGTGGTAGAATGCAAGTGAGCAAGTTATAATAAAACTTCCGAAAAGAGAAGGGATAAAAATTATTCAAAAGAATATGTAATATCGAAGAATAGACCGCAAAGTAGAGGAGGTTTCGGTGATTCGGATGTGAAATTCTTATAAGGGGGAGAGGATGTAAGAACCCGAATTTTCAGAAAAAATATTAAAATAAGAATTTAGTGAATAAAATTCTTAAATCATGAGATGGGTTCGAACAAGAATATAAATGTGTTACGAGGTATGTGGTATTGTGTTACATAGGGTAATATGAGATATTTAATAAGTGATGTTGTGTTTAATAAATATTTATCGTTATTATATATTTGTTATAAATTATAGAGATGAATTAGTAATGAAGATGGATAATATTTATCTATTGATGTTAAATAATTTATGTGAAATAATTTTATAATAGTAAGTTGGTGACGTTAAATATCTTTGATAATCACCAATTTCTTGAGTATTCAGACGAGTGCACGTATCAAGTCTAAGGTAGTGCAACCGTACTCTTTAATGGTTGATGTATAAGAGTTGGGCTAAACAATTCCTTCAGAGAGCGGAGGTATATACAAATTAGTAACCGATCTAACTTAGTGTGAAAAACAGTGTAGACGAGACGGAAAGTAACTTGTTGGTTGTTTATGGAAACCACTCGGTGTTATGCGATATTGTGTACTATTAAAGACTCGAGGTGTGCGAGGTTTAGACTTATGCGCGTACGTTGTTGTGAGAGAAGGAAATCGATATACCTTTAAGGTGGTTAGAGAATTATTACGTAATTCAATACACGGCAAGAAGCGAAGATGAAAGTAATGTATGTATGTGTTATATTTGAGTTTTGTGTTAATTGTGGTAAGAAACCGTAAAGGAGATGTTATAGTTGGTTAAACTAATAAGGGGAATAGAGTTTTAAAACTTGAAGTGTGATCCTTAAATTTTTAAGGAAAATAGTAACTGATGATGTAGAATCAAAGAGGGCATTGATGTTAGACGAGTTAACACTTAAGGAGGATGTGTAAAGTATTTAGAAGTGTAGGTTTCAGTTCTGCTGATGTAGAACTTGTCTGCTTCTGATTTTGGTATGGCACAGTTGCGCTGGTCTGTAGAAAACTCTGAGTCAGTTTTTAAAAATGTGATTGCAAGCCATACATACTAATAACTCTTAGAAGGTCATGAATGGTGACTAAGTGTCCATGAAGAAATTTAGTTAACAAAACATGACTTGAATAAAGATTTAATTAATTAATCCGGATTAAATATGGTTAATTAAGTGAGATTATGGAATATTATATTCTATTAAGTAGTGGAGTGTATAATAAATTATTGAAAAGAAAATAAATGATTAATATTAATTAATCGGTTTGATAGTAAAATGTGATAATGGATTTAAAGTACCCAACTAAATGATATTTATCCCAATTAAAATATTAATATTATTACTATGTGTAATATGGAAAACGTGACAGTAGTAGTATATAATACCTATGGCTTAAGAATACATGAAATGTGACATTTAATTAGGACTAATAATATAAGGTACCAAGTAGTACAATGAAATCATATGAACTGGTAATACAGAAATAATTAAATATCTCTGTAATCTATAAACTAGGAAGGAGATTAAATGTTTAAATAAACATTAATATTAGACAATGTTATAATGTGGTTATACGAGTAGTAAAAATAATTATGGGGGATACCCGGACAATAATGCCTAACCGCGATATTTTATTACATGTATTTAATGTACATGAATTATGTGATGTGGGTACATAAATAATCCCTAAATTCCTAATATGGTAACAATCGTACATTAAAATTTTATTTTGTGAATTAAAGGAACCAAACTAAGCTTTAGTTGCTGAGATTTAGCCTTGTCCCAAAATCTTAATCACATGTTTTATAACTGTCGTAAGATAGGCCAGTGGCATATCCTATTCATTCATTATTACGAAGTAGAGCTGATGATGAAGTAAGAAATGGAGGGAGAGGGAGTTGGTCACCAAATCTTCAACATCCACTGGCTTCTTCCTCCTCCCCTTGGATTAATTCAATGTGCTAAACCATGAACTAAATAATCCTTCCTCTATAAATAGGGACTCCTTCTTTTCTTTCCCATTTTTTTGAGTTGTCTGAGAAATGGGTTATGGAAGTTCAGTGGTATTGAGAACAATCAGAGATTGGGAGAGCTATAAATAGAAAATTGAAGCCATCAAGAGGTAATGATTTTAACATATATACTTTTGATTCCTAAGTTTCAATTTCTCAAGAATGTCATGAAATAGTTGATTTTGAGTCACAAAATTGATGGCTAAGGGTAATTATAATCCATGAATTGATGCTAGGTACTGTTAAGATAGTCATATGTGAAAACAACGGAAGTTAAACGAACCAATTTGGTTGAGAAACGAATTCGTAGTGAATGAATTCGCTGAACTTTTCAAAACATGAAAATTGTATGAACATGAGTTTTAAATTCATATTTGGGTTAGTTAATGTTTATATTAATTATTGGGTAGTTGGTATGTTGTAGTTTTATGAGTTACAAACTCATAGAATCGAAAATGGACTAAATTGGATGAGTATAACTCATATTATGATAATTGGAAGGAGTTTTGGTATTTGAAATTGCGAGAGCAGAGCCTGAGGGGCTGTTCTGTGACCTGGGGCGCAGCTGCGTTGCCCCCAAGATAATTTAGGGAGGAGCAGCACCGGACATCAGTGTTTGGTGTACTGTTGTGACCTGCTGTAGTAAATTAGGCATAACGTTTTCAGACGAACTCCAATTGAGGTGCTTCAAGATGATCTGGAACGAGGACGAATAAACCTATAACTTTATTTCTTTAAGTATTTCAATTTGAGGTCATTAGGAAGGGGAAAAATAGTCATCTTTGTGACTGTTACGTATTTAGAGGCGATCAGAGGGCGTTGAGTGAGCACATACGCAAGTATAGTGCTCCCGATGATGGAATATGTTATTCTAAGTGATGTAAAATGAAAATGCATGATATTATACATGACATATAAAACTTTCCTTGCTCATAATAGAAAGCTTTAGCATGACTTAGTATGTGTTTGAAAAGAAACTTAAAGATTTTGAAAATAAACCTTGTGGAAACTTATGTTCTATAAGTTTGAACTTAGTTGGTCGTAAACATGATTGAGTTCAAATATAAATGAGCATGATATGATGTTGTGGTGTCTTTGTTCATGATAAAACTTGTTAGACCTTGTGATTAGAGAAATTTCAGGAAAAGCTTAGTATAATGAGCTAATGAACATGAATGCTATAAGGTGTAGTTTCTGATCTTGAAAAGATGTTAACATGACTTAGTTACTTATGGTAAGAGTTTCAAAGTTGATTTATATTTACTATATTGCATCATTCATGTAAGATGATTTTAAAGGCAACCTCGAGCATGTTTTCGAACTTAAGTTACATTACACATGAGTATTTAGATTCTAAAGGCTTGATGTAAGACCCCGAAATTTTTTTTAAATAAAAAGGAATTTCCTTTATTTATTATTTTGAAATAGTAAGGGTTGATTTAATTAATGTGGATAGTTAGGGGTAAAATACGCAAATATTTCAAAATAAGCAAGTGGTTATAAAATATTCATTGTTGTCGGGGAATATTCGTTTGGTCGTGGAATATTCATGATCGTCGGGAATATTAAATGACTGCCAATGACCATGAATGTGGGCCCCATAACTGAAAGCGATTGGATGAGGAAAATGACAAATATAAGTTGTTTAAAAATAGCGTAATTGTTACCAATTATCATTGTTGGAATACCCGGTGGTTAAAACACACTAATGCTGCCGTTGTCAACAAGCAGTAGACACCAGTATTGCATCAATTATTGATCCTTACGTAAGAAGGCACTACTCAATAATTGTTACAAGAATTCTTTATTCAAAGATTTTATTTTATTGATTCAATAATTTGCGTTGGTATTTTATATTATTATTGCTTCAATAATTGTCAACGCACAAGATTTCCCATTATCGGATCAATAATTCATATTATTTGAATAATATTATTAGATAACATTATTGGCAATGTCTAGAAAGTTACATCTAAGGAGAGGTTTGGTCACCTAATTGCGGCGCCGAAGAGATGAGAGATCCTTATTGGAAAGCCCCTCTTTCCGGAACCTACTGGTTGTCATAATTGTGATTCTGTAATATTATTTGGGAATAATTAATTATTGATTTATATGATAAGAAAATATTTATTTGATATGGATATAAATGATGGATTTATTTATTATATGTGGTTATAATGGAAGGATTTAATGTTGAGGTGTTTTATCAGTATTTTTGTCGGAATGGAGGTATTAAAAATCAAATCAGTATTTTTACGATATATTGCGTGAGTTATAATTTTTAATCTGACCGTTGGATCGTTGCGATTTTTGGATATGTTATACATATATAAGTTGAGTATATGTCTACAAATTTTGAACCGTTAAAAATGAACGAATGATTTGTTATAAATTTTAAGAGGTGTTTGATTCGGAAAGTAGGGTTATAATTGATTTTGGTGGAAAATTCTAGAATTGAGTGGGCCCCACTTGTGGTTGGTGAAAAAATGTGCTGAATTTTATTTCAAATGTGGTGGGTGGCAATAGTAGCAGGTAAAGCCATCAGGTAGCAGGTCAAGTCTGCTTCGGCGGGCTAACATTTTCCTATAAATAGAGGGCTAAGTTAGAATTGAAAATCACACCAGAAACAAAGTTTTCTCTCTTTCTCTCTCTATATTATTGAGCGTATTTTGTGAGTATTTAGATACTTTGAGAGTTGCTGTTCAATACAAGTTTCATTCAGCATCACTTCCGATCTTTCCTTCCGAAGTACTGATTCTTTGAGGTAAGGGATGTTATTTTCTTCTCAAATGATATTATTTCTTCAATATCATTATGCTGAAATATTGGTTGGAACTTTTTATCAAATTTGGAACTTTTTCATGTCGGGGTTACTATTCATGAGTTACTATTCACGAGTTACTATTTATGAGTTACTATTCACGAGTTACTATTCACGAGTACTATTCATGAAGCGTGAAAATGTTTTTTGTGGAATTTCTATCTTTTGGTGTCGGAGTTACTATTCACGATATCAAGCCTTTATTCACGATACTCAAGACTATTCACGATATCTAAGACTATTCATCGAAAAAAAAAATTTCTTCTTTTCGTCTAAAATATCTATTCGGATACTAGCTTTGATTGTATCCATGTTTTGATCATTCTTGAATTTTACAATTTTCGTGATTATTTTTGAGTTATTTTTGGACGTGGATAAAATAAAGTACGAATCCTTAATCCTTAATCCTTGTCATTTTGTTTCTTTGGATTCGTTTCTTTAAAAATATTTTCATCATCCTCGGTCTTAAATGATGATATTATTGAATATCTTTGGCAGAAAGTAAAAAGATGAATGATTTTCAAGAATATCTTTGGCTTTGTAGTAAAAAGATGAACAGTGTTGAGATGAACACGACCGGTGATGAATATCTCTTCATTTGTAGAGCAAAGATGAAGCAGTGTTTAGATGAACATGACCGATCGATGAATATCTTTGGCTCAGAGTGCAAAGATGAATATTTGATTCCAGATGTTTATGGATTGTTGTTACAAGGATAAAAGATAGACGATGAACTTTTAAATTCATACATAGAAGATAGTAGTTTGCATTCTCTACTTAACTCTTCTAATGAATTATTATTTCATCATGAATATTGATTTAAAATTTGTTGTCTATTGTATTCTATTAAATTTTTCCTGTTGAAGACTAACGATAATTTGTTGTATATTATCTTAGTCATAATATTCTTTCTTGAGCTAGTTGAGCTCACCCTTTTCCTTTTTGTTCCATTCTTCTCGTGGAGGCGAGAATATAGCGAAAATGTAGCCTGGGGTATGGAATGAAGGTTTTAGAAAGGATTGTTTAGTAGTCCTCGCCATTTTGTAAAATAATGTATCAATAAATGTGATGAGGATTTATTTGAGTATAGATATTGTCAGAAGATAATATTTGTATTTAAACTCACACGCTTTATTGTTGTAATAATAAAGTTGTAGTTGTTTCGCACCATGTATTGACAACTCGAATGGGTGATGTATACCTATTTTGGGGGCGCCACGGTTGGTATCGAGCTTAGGGATATGATCTCCGGCGGAGATCGGGAATAGAACCAGGAGGGAGAGACGAGTAAATCCTTCGCTAGTGTGTCCTACCTAAGCTTATTTGTTAGTTGGTCAAGATATATAGGGATATTATGTGATATATTGATTTCCTTAATTAACCTTTGTTTTTATGACGGTGATTTGAGAATGTCGATCGAGAATATTAACAATGGAAATGAGAACGTGGAGACGCTGTACTCACCAACGAGGAGAACGGTAACAGTCGGGCAATGTTCCTCCCGTGAACAACACCATTGAGCGGATGATGAACGAGGGGATGTTTAGAAGCTTTTTGCAGTTCATGCAAAATCGCACGAGGAGACTCGTGTTCAAAATACAGGAGGAAATGATAGCAATTCACGGGTTGTCACAAACCAAACAGTTCAAAGAGTTGGGACCACCGAATTTAAGGGAAAGCCGAGATCCGATCACTAAGCGGAAACATGGGTCAAGCAAATTACCAAGATATTCGATGTCTTGGGATGCACGGAGGAACAGAAGGTTCCATTTGCCACCTTTATGTTCCGTGGCGAAGGCGACTCATTGGTGGGAGTCTTTGAAGCGTACCCATCCACCGCTTTTCGGCAAAGATGTCTTGGGAGACGTTTGAGAACTATTTAATGACAAATACTTTCACGAAAGTGTTCGTCTATATGAAGGAAGTGGAGTTCATCAGATTAGAGCAAAACAACAATGATGGCGGTGTCTCAAAGACGAGGCAAAGTTTGCAGAGTTATCCGTGTTTGCACCTCATTTGGTGGAGAATGAGGAACGATGACGCGGATGTTTCTTAGAGGTTTGAAACCCTAAGATACGTCAAGATCTCATTTCTCATAAACTTTCTCTTTATTCAGATGTTGTAAATGTGGCTCAATTATTAGAGCGAGATAACGAGTACTAGCCAACCGAGGTACCACAACCGTGGATCGTACTGTAGAGATAGCGATCAGCAGAATAATGATAACTGCGAGAAAGAAACAGACGGACAAAATGGTTACCACTCTGGTGGTAATCATGGTCATGAAAATAGAAGAAGCGAGTCGGGAGGAGATTTTAAAAAGAGGAGATTTAACAACGACTATGTGAAGACGAGCAGTCTTACGGTTAAAAGAATCGGTTCTAAGGGAGGAGAACGACCACCCGGTCATATGCTACAAATGCGAAAAGAGGGACATATCGGTCAAAGCGCCCACAACGATTCAAGGTATGTTATAGTTGTGGAAAGGAAGGACATATCGCTTCGAGATTGTCTGAGAGCGAAACCTAGTTCAATGGGGACGGTGACTCAAAAGATCGTCCGGAAAAGTCAAAGTCAACGATTTGGGAAGAAGCGTTTGTTGTGATGGTCATAATGCGAGGAACCCAAATGAGGTGATCACGGTAAGCTATTTATAAATTCTTGCGAAGTTTATACCTTACTTGATACCTGGGGTGTTACCCATTCATTTATCTCTCCCTGCATGTGCTCAACGTTTAAACTTGACTCAGGAGAAATTAGACTTTGATCTATCTGTGGAAACTCCGTTAGAGAAACTTTCATCACATCCACTGCTTATAAATCTTGTTTGATTCAAGTTGGCACCATCACCTTACACCATTGACCTTATCTCTTTAAAGATACTTGCTTTTGATGTGATTTTAGGGATTGATTGGTTAACTACTCATCATGCCAAAATTGATTGTTTTCGTAAGGTTGTTAGTTTTCATATTCCTAACCAACTGTTGTTATTTAATTCAAGCAACTAAACCATTAAAATCAATCACTATCATATCTAATCATAAAGCTATTCGCTTATTGAAAAATGGATGTCAAGCTTTCTTAGCCCATGTTATGGATTTGAATAAAGACACGCCAAATTTGAATAATATTCCCTGTTGTTATTGACTTTCCGACGATTTTTCAAGAACTTCCTTGGCCTACCCCGTAACGTGAAGTTGAATTCTTTATTGATCTTGAACCCGGTACAAAGCCCATTTCTAAACCCCATATCGAATTGCTCCTATTGAACTTCAGAGTTAAAGGTCCAACAACAAGAATTGTTGGACATCGGTTTCATCTGGCCCTAGTACATCTCCTTGGGGTGTGCTCTGTTTTATTCAGTAAAGAAGAAAGACGGAGTATGCGACTTTTGTATTGACTATCGAGAATTGAACCATGTCACCATCAAGAATAGGTATCCTCTACCTCGTATTGATGACTTGTTTGACCGATTGCAAGGGGCACAATTCTTTTCAAAATCGATCTTCGATTCGGATATCATCAAATTGAAGATTAGAATCGAGGATATTCCAAAGACCGCCTTTAGAACTCGCAGACGGGCATTATGAATTTTAGTCATGTCGTTCGGATCGACTAATGCTCCGCGACTTTCATGGATATGATGAACCGAGTATTCAAGGAATATTTGGATCGGGTTCGTTGTTGTCTTTATTGATGACATCCTTATATATTCCAAAAGTCGTGAAGATCATGAGCACCATTTGAAGTCGGTACTCCAAAGGCTTCGTGAAAACAAACTATATTCCAAATTGAAGAAATACGAGTTACGGCTCGAGGAAGTAGCATTCCTTGGGCACGTGGTGTCGAAACATGGAGTATCTGTTGATCCGGCGAAGATTGAAGCAATACAAAGTTGGGAGCAACCGAAGTCGGTGACTGAAGTACGTAGCTTTTTGGGCTTAGCTGGTTATTATCGGAGATTCGTGGAAGGGTATTCTCGAATCGCTATTCCATTAACGTAGCTAACTCGTAGAGATACAAAATTCGAATGGAGCAAGGAATGTGGGAAGAGCTTCGAAGAACTCAAGAGGAGACTCATTTCAAAGACATGTTACGACCATGCCATCCCGGAAAAGCGAACGTGGTAGCTGACGTGTTGAGTAGAAGATCGTATACAAGTACGAGTAAGATATTGTCAAAGACTAATTTCGTATAATTTACAAATAATAGAGATGGAGATGAAAACTCTAGGTACCCACGTGATGATATACGAGTATAATCGACTTTAATCAATAAAGTTAAAGCTGCTCAAGCCACCGCACCTTGAGCCGATGCATATGAAGAAGAAAGTACAAAAATGAGCTATTCAAAGCGAGAATTGATGAAGAAGGAATACTTGAGTCCACTCTAGACTTTGTGTTCTCGACGACTCGATTTGAAGTACAAGATTATGATGGAGGCACACAATACACCATTTGCAATCCATCCGGAAGTACTAAAATGTATCGTGATCTTGACATACATTTTGGTGGAACAATATGAAGAGAGAGATTGCAAAGTTTATCTCAATGTGTTTAACTTGTCAACGTGTAAAGGCGGAGCATCTAGTACCTAAGGGTCCGATTGCAACCACTTGAGATTAGGAATGGAAGTGGGAACACATTACCATGGATTTTCGTTACGGGTCTTCCTACGGTTTCTCAAGGCATCAATGCTATTTGGGTTATTGTTGATAGATTAACCAAGTCCGCTCATTTCTTGCCGATCACGGAGACTTATTCCTTGAACGTCTTGCTAGTATATGTACGTAAATGAGATTGTGAGGTTGCATGGCATGCCCTGTATCCATAGTTTTGGATCGTGACCCAAGATTCACTTCAAGATTTTGGGTTAGCTTGCAAAAAGCTATGGGCACGGATTTGCGATTTAGTTAAGCATACCATCCCCAAACAGACGGACAATCGAGAGAGGACTATTCAAACTCTTGAAGATTTATTAAGACTCGTGGTCCTAGACTTCAAGGGCGATTGGGATAAGTATTTACCATTGGTGGAATTCTCCTACAACAACAAAGTTATCGAGCAAGTATAGGTGTGGCTCCATTCAAGCATTATATGGACGAAAATGTCGTTCTCCAATATGTTGGGATGAGGTGGGTGAAGCAACATTGTTGGGACCCGAAAGTTAGTACGATATGACTCACCGAAAAGATCCAAATGATTCGACAACGATACAAAGCGGCACAAGATCGACAAAGAGTTATGCGGATCTTCATCGAAAGGACGTGGAATTTAGTGTGGGGATCATGTATTATCATGCGAGTTGCTCCATGGAAGGGAGTTACAAGATTTGGGAAGAGAGGAAAGCTCAATCCACGATTTATTGGTCCATTTCAAATTCTTGACCGAGTAGGAAATGTAGCCTATAGACTTGCGTTACCTCCAAGTATGTCTCGTGTTCATAATGTGTTTCACATATCTGTATTTCAGTAAATATGTGAAAGACCCGAACCACGTTATATAGAGTTAGAGCAGGACGAGATAGCGAGAAGACTTAACGTATGAGGAGGTACTGTCAAGATTTTGGATAGGAAGGAGCATGTCCTACGCAAGAAAGGTCATACCACAAGTTAAAGTTTTGTGGAGGAATCATGCTTTATAGAGGAAATGACACGGGAATTGGAAACGGAAATGAAAGCGAGGTATCCTCACCTTTTCAAACACTGAATGCGTGACGCCAATTTCGAGGACGAAATTTCATAAGGAGGGAGGTTGTAAGACTCAAATTTTTTTTAAATAAAAAGGAATTTCCTTTATTTATTATTTTGAAATAGTAAGGGTTGATTTAATTAATGTGGATAGTTAGGGGTAAAATATAAATATTTCAAAATAAGCAAGTGGTTATAAAATATTCATTGTTGTTTGGGAATATTCGTTTGGTCGTGGAATATTAGATCTTTGTCTTGGGAATATTAAATTTGACCACAGCGACCATGTGTGGGCCCCATGTGAAAGCGATTGGATGAGAAAACGACAAATATAAGTTGTTTAAAAATAACTTGGCGTAATTGTTACCAAGTAATCATGTTGGAATACCGGTGGTTAAAACACACTAATACGCGTTGTTGAACAAAGTAGCATGCAGTATTGCATCAATTATTGATCCTTACGTAAGAAGGCACTACTCAATAATTGTTAAGAATTACCGTTCGATATTTTATTTTATTGATTCAATAATTGCGATTGGTATTTTATATTATTCTTTGTTTCAATAATTGTCACCGCATAGAGATTTCCCATTATCGGATCAATAATTCATATTATTTGAATAATATTATTAGATAACATTATTGGCAATGTCTAGAAAGTTACATCTAAGGAGAGGTTTGGTCACCTAATTCGGCCGCCAAGAAGGAGAGATCCTTATTGGAAAGCCCCCTTTCACAGGAGGCTGCTGGTTGTCATAATTGTGATTACGTAATATTATTTGGGAATAATTAATTATTGATTTATATGATAAGAAAATATTTATTTGATATGGATATAAATGATGGATTTATTTATTATATGTGGTTATAATGGAAGGATTTAATGTTGAGGTGTTTTATCAAGTATTTTTTGTGGAATGGAGGTATTAAAAATCAAATCAAGTATTTTTACGATATATTGCGTGAGTTATAATTTTTAATCGTAGATTGGATCGTCATGCGATTTTTGGATATGTTATACATATATAAGTTGAGTATATGTCTACAAATTTTGAACCGTTAAAATGAACGAATGATTTGTTATAAATTTTAAGAGGTGTTTGATTAGGAAAGTAGGATTATAATTGATTTTGGTGGAAAATTCTAGAATTGAGTGGGCCCCACTTGTGGTTGGTGAAAAATGTGCTGAATTTTATTTCAAATGTGGTGGGTGGCAATAGTAGCGAGTAAAACCATCGTGTAGTAGTCAAGTCAAGTCCGCTTGGTACGGGCTAACATTTTCCTATAAATAGAGGGCTAAGTTAGAATTGAAAATCACACCGAAACAAAGTTTTCTCTCTTCTCTCTATATTATTGAGCGTATTTTGTGAGTATTTAGATACTTTGAGAGTTCTTTGTTCAAGACAAGTTTCATTCAAAGATCACTTCCGATCTTTCCTTAGAAATCAATCGATTCTTTGAGGTAAGGGATGTTATTTTCTTCTCAAATGATATTATTTCTTCAATATCATTATCTTTGAAATATTAGTTGGAACTTTTATCAAATTTGGAACTTTTTTCATGTATCGGGTTACTATTCATGAGTTACTATTCACGAGTTACTATTCATGAGTTACTATTCACGAAGTACTATTCATGAAGCGTGAAAATGTTTTTTGTGGAATTTCTATCTTTTGGTGTGAGTTACTATTCACGATATCAAGGCCTATTCACGATATCTGAGACTATTCACGATATCTGGCACTATTCATCAAAAAAAAAATTTCTTCTTTTCGTCCAAAATATCTATTCTGGATACTAGCTTTGATTGTATCCATGTTTTGATCATTCTTGAATTTTACACCACTATGATTATTTTTGAGTTATTTTTGGACGTGGATAAAATAAAGTACGAATCCTTAATCCTTAATCCTTGTCATTTTGTTTCACTAGATTCGTTTCTTTAAAAATATTTTTCATCATCCTCAGTCTTAAATGATGATATTATTGAATATCTTTGGCCTGTAGTGCAAAGATGAATGATTTCTGAAGAATATCTTTGGCCTGTAGTGCAAAGATGAACAGGTGTTGAGATGAACATGACTGATGATGAATATCTTTGGCTCAGTAGTGCAAAGATGAATGGTGTGTTTAGATGAACATGAATGGTGATGAATATCTTTGGCTGTAGTGCAAAGATGAATATTTGATTCGGATGTTTATGGATTGTTGTTCTGGGGATAAAAGATGACGATGAACTTTTAAATTCATACATAGAAGATAGTAGTTTGCATTCTCTACTTAACTCTTCTAATGAATTATTATTTATTTCATGTAATATTGATTTAAAATTTGTTGTCTATTGTATTCTATTAAATTTTTCCTGTTGAAGACTAACGATAATTTGTTGTATATTATCTTAGTCATAATATTCTTTCTTGAGCTAGTTGAGCTCACCCTTTTCCTTTTTGTTCCATTCTTCTCGTGGAGGCGAGAATATATAAGCGAGTACAAGCCTGGGGTATGGAATGAAGGTTTTAGAAAGGATTGTTTAGTAGTCCTCACCATTTTTGTAAAATAATGTATCAATAAATGTGATGAGGATTTATTTGAGTATAGATATTATCTAGAAGATAATATTTGTATTTAAACTCACAGTTTTACTGTTGTAATAATAAAGTTGTAGTTGTTTCTGTACCATGTATTGACAACTCAGAATGGGTGATGTACACCTATTTTGGGGGCGCCACACTTGAGATGCCATGTTATGTGTTATTATGTCTCTAAACATAATTCGTAGGGGGTGGACATAAAGATGATTTAATCAAACATGAGTTAAAGCATGTTTCAAAGTGTTAAACAATGCTAGTTATGAATAAATGATATGAACACCATGATCATATGTATTAACAATTTATGAGACCTTTATATTTAGAAATATAGCCAAGTTATAAAACATGGTAACTACATAATCTTGTTATGATTTAATACCATGTAAGTTGTAAGTTAAAACTTGTAAAAATAAACTCAAGAATGGTCATATGCTTATGTGAGAACCTCTAACATGTATGTATGTTAAATTATAAGTGAATATGTGTGTTAGAGTTGGACAGAAACAGGAAGTGCAGGCTCAACCCTAGTCTGGCCAGGGGACAGCGCAGCTGCGTCGTCCCTAAGCCTAACCAGGGGGCAGCTACGCCACAGGGCAGTGATGCCTGACTATTTTGACTTTGATCTGGACCTTAAAGCATACGTGTAATGAATGTCTAAAGCTATAATACTTGACATAGATGATGTTTAAGCATGAGATCCTGTAATGGTTATATAAAAGACAGAGTTGTTATATTTTATTAAGGTTTGCAAAATGCAAGAACTTTGTGAATCATGCATCTATGAGTTTGAAATGTGTAACGAACGCATAGCGAGTCAAGTGTGTGATATATATATATATATATATATATATATATATGAATGTTAATGTCAAGTACGAGTGGTTAAGGTATACCTAGACATACCTAACTATTCTAAGAGTATGATGAGAAAGTGAAATGTAGGTTTTATGAACCTAGTTAGGAAATGTGATGTTTGGTATGTCTTCCTTGTCAAGTATGTTGATCAAGGAGGCCAAGGTTGCTATTGCATCCGCAACGTCATTCCTATTCCGAGGAATGTGGAGGAAGGATATTTCTTCAAACTCCGAAGCCATCTGTAGAACCTGTCGATGGTAAGACAGTAAATGTAGTTCTTTGGTGTGATAGATTCTAGTGGTTTGTCTGATTACCAATTCGGAATCCCCAAAGACAGTTAACCGTTTGATGCCCATTGATTGGGCTAGTTTTAGCCCCATGATACAGCCTTCATACTCAGCTACGTTCTTTGTGTTGGCAAATGTGACGCCCCCAAAATAGGTATACATCACCCATTCTAAGTTGTCAATACATGGTACAGAAACAACTACAACTTTATTATTACAACATATAAACTGTGAGTTTAAATACAGATATTGCCATCTAGACAATATTCACACGCAAATAAATCCCCATCATAATTATTGATACATTATTTTACAAAAATGGTGAGGACTACTAAACAACTCTCTAGAACCTTCATTCCATACCTCGACTAGTACTTCGCTACATTCTCGCCTCCCGAGAAGAAAAATGGAACAACAAGGAAAAGGGTGAGCTCAACTAGCCCAAGAAGAATATTATGACTAAGATAATATACAACAAATTATCGTTAGTCTTCAACAGGAAAAATCTAATAGAATACAATAGACAACAAATTTTAAATCAATATTCGCAATGGAAATAATAATTCATTAGAAGAGTTAAGTAGAGAATGCAAACTACTATCTTCTATGTATGAATTTAAAAGTTCATCGCTCATCTTTTATCCCCTCAGAACATCAATCAATATACATCCGAATTAAATATTCATCTTTGCACTACGTGCCAAAGATATTCATCACTTGGTCATGTTCATCTAAACACTGCTCATCTTTGCACCACGGGCCAAAGATATTCATCGAAATCATTCATCTTTGCACTACGTGCCAAAGATATTCAATAATATCATCATTTAAGACCGAGGATGATGAAAATATTTTAAAGAAACGAATCCAAAGGAAACAAAATGACAAGGATTAAGGATTAAGGATTCAGACTTTGTTTTATCCATGTCCAAAAATACCTCAAAATAATCATAGTGGTGTAAAATTCAAGAATGATCAAAACATGGATACAATCAAAGCTAGTATCCACAATAGATATTTTAGACAAAAAGGGAAAATTTTCATTTTTCGATGAATAATGTCGATTCGTGAATAAAGTGTCGATACGTGAATAATAGGCCAGACACGTGAATAGTAAATCTCGACACCAAAAGTTTCAAATTTGATAAAACTTCGGGATCAATATTTCAAAGATAATGATATTGAAGAAATAATATCATTACGAAAAAAATAATATCCCTTACCTCGAAAGATCAAGACTTCTAAATGAAACAATCAATATAGGCTATGACTTGAACTTGCATCAGTATAGCAATACTCAAAGTATACTCAAAATACTCACAAGAATAATACTCGATAATATAGAGAGAAAACTTCAGCTCGGTGTGATTTTCAATTCTAACCTAAGCACCATATTTATAGGAAAATGCTTAGAACACCAAAGTAGAAAATTTAATATAATAATAATATATATATATACAAATTTTTCTACGCACCTAGAACCATCTGAATTCAGCAACTTGCATGTGTTTAATGAGGCTAACCAACCACAAAAACGTTTTTGTTAATTAAAACAATTAAAACTTCCAAAAATCAATTATTTCGGAGCTTCGGAACTTAAATAATTCATAATAAATAGCTCTTTTATCAGAAAAAATCGAAACTCGCGACTTTCCATAGGAAATTTCATTATCTACAACTTTACAGAAGGAAGTTTTTCCAAATTCCAAACAAAAATTGACCGAAATCCACAAACTGGCGATTTTACAGGCTATAATCAAATTTCAGTCAAGAAATGGGGTCCACCGACATGTTTAACATGTTTTAAACATTTATTGCAACAAAAATACTCTTCCTCCTCGTATACTCATATATCCCAAATTCGTTGTAAAAATATCACCATTATTATATTATTAAAATATAATAATATATTTAAATGAATTATTTTATCAGAAAAAGATAAAATTTCAATTTTCAACAATTGTCACATTAAAAATTTGCTCCATCTATATCCACATAAAATCAATATTTTCCTCATCATATGAATCAATAATTAATTATTCACAAATAATATTACAGAATCACAATATTGACAACCACGCAGTTCCCAGAAAGAGGGGCTTTCCAATAAGAATTTTTCCTTCTTGGCGCCATGCAATTGGTGACCAAACCTCTCCTTAGACGTAACTTTCTAGACATTGCCAATAATGTTATCTAATAATATTATTCAGATAATATGAATTATTGCTTCGATAATGAAAAAATATCGTGTAATGACAATTATTGAAACAACAACAATATAAAATATCAACGCAAAGAATTATTAAATCAATAAAATATCTTAAGCAATAATTCTGTAACCATTATTGAGTAGTGCCTTCTTACGTAAGAATCAATAATTGGTGCAATACCGTGTCTTCATCGTGTTTTAACCACCGAGTATTTTAACAAAGATTAATCTGTGAATAACTACGCCATTATTTTTAAACAACTTATATTTGTCGTTTTCTTCATCCAATCGCTTTCCGTTATGGGGCCCACAAAAGACTGCGTCGTCTTACGAATATTCCCCGACAATACGAATATTCCACGAACAAACGAATATTCCCCGACAATAATGAATATTTTATAACCACTTGCTTATTCGAAATATTTGCATATTTTACCCATAACTATCCACATTAATCAAATCAACCCTTACTATTTCAAAATAATAAATAGAGAAAAATAAATTTCATTTATTAATAATTTGGGGTCTTACAGCAAACTACAATTTGACGGCGACGGGATGCTGCTCCCCCGTAATGGATACTAGAACTGCTCCAGCTCAAGAACCTTCCAAGTTTACGGCTCCATCAAAATACATCTTCCATGATTTGTGTGTATCTTCATGATGGTGATGTTGAACTGTCATAACCCCTTCATTGGGGAAGTATGTTTCCAAAGGTTTGAAATCCCCTGTAAGCATGGAGGCCATTTGATCCACGATTCCTTGACCTTTAACTGACTTCTGCGTCACATACACGAGGTCAAATTGTTGTAAGATCAACTTCCATTTGGACAGTCGATAATTCAACATGGGTTTGCTGAATACGTATTTGGGAGGATCCATGCGGGATATGAGATGGGTTGTGTGACCATGGAGATAATGTTGTAATCTCATGTAGGCCCATGCTAAAGCATAACAAGTTTTCTTAATCAGAGTGTACTTGTGTTCACTGCTACTGAATCTTTTGTTGAGGTAATAGATAGCTCTTTCTTGGCCTCTATCATCTTTTTGTCCCAGCATGCAGTCCATAACATTGTCATTGATGGATATGTACATGAACAGGGGAACACCATCCTTGGGAGGTACCAAAACAGGAGCGTTGAGTAGTTGCTCTTTGATTGTAAGAAAGGCTTTCTGACACTCATCGTTCCATTTCATAGAGGAGTTCTTCCTTAACAACTTGAAAATAGGCTCACAGGTTGTTGTGAGTTGAGATATGAATTGGCTGATAAAGTTGATTCTTCCCAAAAATTCCTGTATTTCCTTCTCTGTCTAAGGTATGGGCATTTCTGTGATGGCCTGGATTTTTGTGGGATCCAACTCAATCCTTTGTGGCTGACTAGGAATCCTAGCAACTTGCCTGATTTAACTCCAAAGGAGCACTTGGCTGGATTCAACTTCAAGTTGTACTTATGCAACCTATTGAAGATATTTTTGAGATGGTCTAAGTGGTCTTCCTCCCTTCGGAACTTGACAATAACGTCATCCATGAAGATCTCTATCTCTTTATGCATTAGATCATGGAAAAGAGCTATCATGGCTAGTTTATAGGTAGCTCCGGCATTGATGAGGTCGAATGACAACCGTCTGTAGCAAAAGTTTCCCCAAGGAGTGATGAATGAAGTTTTCTCACGATCCTCTTCAGCAACCATGATTTTATGGCACCCCGCAAAGCAGTCAGCAAAGGAGTACATGTCATACTGAGTTGTATTGTCAATGAGTATGTGGATGAATGGTACGAGAAAGCTATCTTTGAGACAAGCTTTGTTCAGATCCCTATAATCCACACAAACTCGCACCTTTCCTCCAGGTTTAGGCACGAGGACTATGTTGGATAGCCATTGAGGGTATGTTGACACCATGATAATGCCGGTTTGAAATTATTTCATAATTTTTTCTTTAACTTTTAAACTCCACTCAGGTTTCAATCGCCTGAGCTTCTGCCTGACCAGCTTGAATCCCTCTTTGATGGGGAGGCGATGAATGACAATATCAGTGGACAAACTGACCATGTCTTCATGAGACCATGCAAACAAATCCTGGAATTGGGTTAATAGAGTAACCATGTCATTCCTTTGTTTTGGAGTGAGGTCCGTACCCATCTAGATTTGTTTGGGGTTTTCTGAGGTTTCGAGGTTAAAAGAGGTGGTTTGATCAAGATTTGGCTTGGGTTTGTCTTCGACCCATTCTTTGATCTCCTAAGGTATCTCATTGTCCTCTTATATTTCCATCAAGTCTGAGTCCAACTTTACATCAAAGTTACAGTCCTTGTGGAGAATAGGCACCTCATCAACAAGTTTAGGCACATCTAACTTTAAGGTCCTGAAATAAAATTCTTTCACTTAATATATGAAAATGTTTAATCATACAAAATGTTAGCATGTAATGAAAAAAATAACTGCTAATATTGTACATAAAAGGTAAGCAGTCATTGCTATCTACAGGGCAGAGGGAGTTTCTTCCCTTTTTACTCTTGTCGACAAATGCAATGAGTGATGCTCCAATTGCCAAGGGTGAAGTCCTGGTGGACGGCTGTGATGAAGGGGATGTTATCATCCTTCTTCTCCCGACTGATGACCATGATGTCTGGACAATCATCGTCTGGGATGTCTCTGTTCGTGCCCTCCATATGGACTAGGACGCGCATGTTTGATAACCGCCTTGCAATGTCTTACTTATATCTACGTTCCTTCTCCTCCACTTCGGGGTCTAGAATCAGGACTTCCTTTCCTTTAACTGGTATCGGCCTAGGAAACAACATAGCAATCACATGGGCAGGGACCTTTATTTGAAGGTCGCATGTGCTCGGTCCCCTCGTAGTTGTAGGCAATCATCGTGGTTTGAAAAAACACATTTTGTGTGTTTATGAGGGTTCTTGTGACTGGACCTAGGAGAATAGCCTAGTCGACTATCCCTATTTGATTGGGAACTTGAATTGGGTGTTTAATGCCCTGATGATGCTTGCCTAACCCTTGTCCAGGCTGAAAACCCAAGGATATCATCTCTTAACTTGCCGACATTACCTCGGAAGAAACTCTAGGTATCAGAGGTGGCTCCCGAATGGGTTAATAGTGAGTGTTGCTCACCTCAATGGCCTGGAAGATTACAGGCTCAACTTCCGCATTAAAACTGATGAGTGGTATGTCACCTTGTTTAGGACATTCTAGCTCAGCATTAACAGTTACTAAGCTACTGTTAATGATGTATTTGAGCTGCTGATGAAGGGTGGAAGGGACGGCTCCAACCATATGAATCCATGGCCTTTCCAAAAGTAGGTTGTATCCTATATCTATCTTTAGTACATGAAAGGATACACAGAATGTATGTGGACCAATCTCCCAAGATAATTCAATCTCTCCGATATTATTTCATCGGGATCCATCAAAAGCTTTGATAATTTTATGGCTGTTTTGGATCCTGTTGAGATTGATATTCATCTTCTCCAAGGTGGTGTAAGGGCAGATGTTTAAGGACGATCCCCCATCTATCAGAACTCCTCCCACCATATATTCGGAGGAAATGACCGCTATGTGCAACGGTTTGCAATGACATGTCCCTTCGGGAGGTATGTCATCATCAGTGAAGGATATCACATTGCTATTGAAGATGTGATCCACCAGATGATGAAACTTTTCTACATCCACTGATTTTGGCAAGTGGCTTCTTCTAAGACTCTTAGTAAGATCTTGCGATGATCTTCTGAGGAGAAAATCATGTCCAGTATAGAAATTTGTTGTGGAGCTTCTTTCAAGCTTAAAACCACCTTGGCTTCATTATGTCCCATAGTATGGAGGAATTCTTCAATCTTCTCCATGGGAACTTTCCCCTTTGACCTGATGGTAGGCTTCATCACCCGTTGCAGAAGATATAGTGGATTCTCTTTCAACACTGTAACAGTTATATTGGATGTGGATCCTTCAGCCTCTCCATAATTCCATGGCACTTTCTGTAGGCTGACAACAGGATACTATGGCCTGAATGGCAATATAATTGGCTTTGGCGTAGCCACTTTCAAAGGGTTTTCAACACCTTTAAGTTTAATAAGTTGAATTGTGTGACACCCCCAAATTTGGGTTACCTGACCCCCGAGTTTGGTGTTCACGATCCACAATATAAATAACATTTAACTACCCATTTATTTATAAATAGAAACATACACTTCATTAACTGATATAGTTAATACATTACCCCAGGTTCTCTAACCTTAACATTACAAACATACCCTTTAGTTATACAAAAAGGGTTCACAAATATAACATAATAATAATATTATTCATAACTAATTAATCACTATGTCTTTGCCTTTGTTCTTCACAGCACCTCCTGCCACTTCGTCCCTAGCTGAAAAGTTTTATTTAGCAAGGGTGAGCAACAAATTTGCCACGCAAGTTAAGATATACAATGAATGTATAAATATCAGAATAATAAACTATCTATTTTGATAGAATGACACCAAAGTTCGGGGAACTTTGAATTATCTGAACAATGCGTTAATCAATAACAAGGCTTCTCCCTTTCTATGCAATACAATAATTTGATAATGAAATAGTACAACGCTTTTAAAGTTTCTATGATATTCAAATGAATAAACAAGAATCAATTCTACGCAATAACAAAGTGGAATATTTTTCAGATTTATGCTGAGCGATCCATTGGATCTAGAACTTCTACCTTCTCGGGTATCTATCAAAGATTTAGTTTGATGCATACGCAGGAGTATCAGATAACCATAAAGATTAAATCATACCCCTCTGCAAGTATAACAAGTGATCAGCTTTATTATACCCTATATTATGCATAATACTTAACAGTGCGCAATGGCCGAATATACGACCTAAAATGTTCCCTTTATATAAAAGGATGTTCTTCTCAGTCTTTGAATCAAAATTTGATTTAACAACGAAACGCAATGAATTCAATTTCTATTTACTTATTGATCTAGCCGAAATAATTGGCATCGATTGTGAGACCCCAAATTTTATGAATAAAGATTTAAATTTCTCGAAATATTTTTTTAATATTATGGTGTGGATTTGATATAATGTTATAGTTGTGGGTAATATTTATAAATTTTAAAAAGTATGCAAGTTGTTGTATAATATTCGATTGGTCAGGGAATATTCTTTGTGTCAGGGAATATCCGTACGACAGTACAATCATTGGTGGACCCCACAACGGAATTATTGTCGGATTGAGAAAATGACAAAATTATCTTTCTATAAAAATAAAGGCGGAGGTGTTATCGTTAAAACTGTTAAACTACCCGGTAGTAAAAGTACAGTAATACGCGTAGTTGCATAGTAGCACACGGTATTGATTATTGATGCTTACGTGAGAAGTCACTTAGTTATACTCAATTATTGCTACAGTAATTGCTGCATCATATCTCTCATATTATTGATTCAATTATTGTTACAGTATAATCTGCATAATATGATATATTATTAAATCAATAATTGAGATGACAAAGTTATTCATATTATTATTTGCAATATTGACAATGTCTAGAAGTTCTGTCAAGGAGAGGTTTGGTCACCTAATTGCACGCCAATAAGTAGAAATCCTTATCGGAAAGCCCCCTCTTTCCTGGGAACGACCTGGTTGTTAAATATTGTGAATTATAATATTAATGATGAATAAGTCCGTGTTGATTAAAGATGAATTTTATAGTTCCATTGTGTTAGAATTATTTGTGTTAGTTGAAATCGACATTTGTTTCGATAATAATTGATGTCCGGAGGTTATATTGTTCAATCGGGTATTCGGGGCACTTTTTGTGTCAGAGTACTATTCACGAGTTACTATTCATGAGTTATTATTTATGAGTTACTATTCACAGGGTACTATTCACCGGTAAAATATATTTCTTTTCAGTCCAAATCATTTTTTGGTACAATATTATTCCATGAGGAGATGTGCTAATTTTTCAGACCGTTGGTTGAAATTATAATAGTAAATCAATATGGATCGTTGATTTAAAGTTTTAATAGTAACTTGTCCCTTCAGTTTTCCAAGAGTTATTTGTCCCTTCAGCTTTCCAAGAGTTATTTGCCCCTTCGGTGTTTCAAGAGTTAATTTCCCCTTCACAAATAGTAGTTATCTCTTCAATATTATCAAGAGTCATTTTGACCCTTCGTTAAGACCAAGAGCCACTTTCAGTTCTTCTATAAATAGAAGCTCATTCTTTCATTATTTCTTACGAATTCACTGAAACTCTAGAGAGAGAAACTATAGAGAGAAAGAAGAAAAGTATCCTGCTACTTCACTTTTCCAATATCCAGTTTCTTCTAAGGTATGGGATATTATTTGTTGTACTCATAAGGGGTATTATTTCTTTCGTATTCATAAAGAGAACTTTTGTTATTCCATTCTTATTATTCTGTTGGAATAACCTGTTTATGCGAAGTACCGCATACATGGTGAAATTCTTCTAATATTACGTTCTTTATTATTTTGTTGGAATATCCTGTCTATGCGTTTACGCCGGACCTGGTTCCATTATTTATTATTCCGTCGGAATATCCTGTCTGTGCATTTACGCCGGACTTGGTTCCATTATTTATTATTCTATTGGGAATAACCTGTCTATTCAGTCTATCGCACGCATGATGAATCCTTCTGTTATTCCATTCTTTATTATTCTGTTGGAATAACCTGTCTATGTGGATTACCATATGCATGGTGAATGATCCTTCGTATTAATTTCTTATTAAATTGTGGAAATAATCTGTCTACGTGGATTACCGCATGGCGGGCGAAAATCCATTTGTAGTTTCATATATTATATTATAATCAGTTGGTTAAAGCTTTGGCTTCTATACTCCATGAAATTAGTGGAATATCCTTGATATTTGCGCTTCATCCAGTATCTTTTCATGGAAATATTCTTCTGAGCATTCTTGAATTTTACTCCACAAAGCAGTATCAAGTTGACAATTTGGACTTTATTGAGTTCTGGATAAATTAACTTATAAATCTTTAAAATTTATTCTTGAACTTGTTTTATTGAATTGTCATCATCCTCATGCTTATTTTATGTTGAAAGTCATCTTTGGCTTACGTGCATAGATGGAGTTTGTATGATTATGACCAGGGATTATTCGGTATAATCATGACCGTAATGTGACGAATGATGTGGTAAAAGTCCTCATTGGCTTGTAGTTCATTGGTGGACAGTTGTTGGTATGATTATGACCAGGGATTATTCGGTATAGTCATGACCATTGATGATTACATGAATATCCTTGGCCGTGGGGAGCGAGGATGATTCAATTTTATTTATAAAAGTCGAGTCTCAAATGATAAAGTTGATGAAAAACTTAGTTAATCATAAAAGATAGTAGATTTTATTCTCTACTTGACTCTTCTAATGGATTGCTTATTGCACTATAGTTTTTGATCTAAAACTTGTTGTCTATTATATTCTATCAGTTGTTATACTGTTGAAGGCTAAGGATAATTTATTACGCATTATCTTAGTCATAATATTTCTTCTTTGGGCTAGTTGAGCTCACCCTTTTTCTTCCTTTGTTCTCTTGTGAAATGAGAACGTGGTGGGACTAGTCGGGAAGCAGAGTGATGGTCCTAGATGGTGCATTAGTAGTCCTCACTATTCTGTGAAATAGTGTGATAATAAATGTAATGAGGACTCCATTGAGTGTGGATATTGTCTAGATGACAATATTTGTATTAAAACTCGCATCCTATGTTTTATCGTATTTTACACGACTGTTGTATAATTAAGTTGTATTTATATTCAGTACCTTGTATCTGGCGACTCAAGATGGGTGATGTATACCTATTTTGGGGGCGTCACAGTTGGTATCAAAGCTCAGGGATATGATCCTTGGCTGAGATGTGAGACAAGAACTAGGAAGGGAGAGACGGGGAATTCTTTCGCTAGTATGACCTACCTAAGTTTATTTGGTATTTAATTGGCCGGTCAGAGTATAGGGATAATATGTGATATGTTAATTAACCCTTGTCTTGTGACAGTGTTTAAAAATGACTTCCGAGAATGTTGAGAATAGCAATGGAGCACAGGAGACCGTTGAGTCACCGACGATCAATATCCAGGATAATGTGCAACAGGAAGACAATAATCCTTAGGTAAACAATAACACCGATGAAATAATGAACGATGGGATGGTCAAAGGCTTTATGCAATTCATGCAACATCAGGCGAGAGAGACTCCTGTTCATAATGCAGGTGGAAACAATGGCAACCCACGGTCGGTCACCGCTAAGAAGTTCAAGGAGCTGGGACCACCAAAGTTTTTTAAAGAGCCAAAACCACTTAAGGCAGAGACGTGGATAAAGCAGATCAACAAGATATTTGATGTCTTGGGATGCTCCGAGGAGCAAAAGGTTCCCTTTGCCACCTTTATGTTGCGTGAAGAAGCAGATTACTGGTGGGAATCTGTAAAACGTACCTACCCTGACGCACTCAAGATGTCTTGGGAGAAGTTCCGAGAGCTATTCAACGAAAAGTACTATCCCGAAAGTATTCATCACATGAAGGAGGTGGAGTTTATCAAGTTGGAGCAAAATAATATGACTGTGTCGCAATACGAGGCCAAATTTGCGGAGTTATCCCGGTTTGTATCCCATTTGCTTGATAATAAGGAGCGAATGACGTGAATGTTTCTAAGAGGTTTGAAACCCGATATACGTCAATACCTCATTTCTCATAATCTTTGTTTATATTCAGATGTAGTGAATAGGGCTCAGTTATTGGAGCACGATAATATGCCAGCCCAACGAAAGGATAACGAGCAACAACACGATAATAATCGTACCGGTGGCAACGGCCATCGGAACAATGATAACCATCATGAAGGAAATTTTCATGCCAGAAATGGTAACCACTTCGGTGGTAATTATGGCCAAGATAATAGAAGTGAAAGTTTGAAGAAGAGGAGATTCAACAATGATGGAAAGATGTCAGCATCAGCACCTGTTGTTAAAGAAGGAGAAGGACCACCTATCATATGCTTCAAATACGGAGGGGAGGGACATATCAGACCAAACTATCCACAGCCTTCCAAGGTATATTTTAGTTATGGAAAAGACGGTCACATAGCTCGATTTTGTCCTATAGCGAAATCAAGTCCAGCTGGGATGGTGGCACCAAAGGCGGATACGGACAAAACAAAGCCGGTGGTTTCAGGAAGAGCGTTTTTCGTGACTTCTCAAAAAGCGAGTGACTGAACGAAGTTAGCACGGGTTAGTTAATTATAAATTCTTGCAAAGTCTATACCTTATTAGATACCGGTTCTACCTATTTTTTATCTCTCTTGCTTGCGCTCAACGTTTAAATTTGACTTCGGAGAAATTAGACTTTGACTTATTGGTTAAAACTTTGATAGTAGAAACCTTCATTACCTCCACTGTTTATAAATCTTGTTGATTCAAATCGACAATTTCACATTACCTGTCGATCTTATCTCTTTGAAAATACTTACCTTTGATGTGATTTTAGGAATCGATTGGTTAACTACTCATCAAGCTTTTTGTAAGGCTGTTAGCTTTCATATTCCTAACCAACCTATTATGCGAATCCAAGCAACCAAACCACTAAAGTCAATCATTGTTGTATCAAGTCATAAGTAAAGAGCCTCGAGCCTTTCGCTGGTGACTTCCTTGTGTGGAATGCAGTGAAGCCAGACTTTCTGTAGGCGACGTCGTGAATGACGATGACAAGTTGATAGGTATCAATGTGACGTGTTTTCCAAGTCTTAGATGAGAGTCACAGTTTTGAATGATATTTCTATTGTTAATAAATTTCTTGACGTATTTCTGAAGACTTCTTAGCCTACCCTAGAGCGTGAAATCGAATTTTGTATTGACCCCAGTAAAAAACCCATTTCTAAAACCCTCAAATATTTTCTTCACCCAAAACGAACGTGTAATGTGCCAAAGACGTTGGCTCGAGCTGTTGAAGATTACGATTGTACCATTCAATATCATCGTGGGAAAAGCGAACGTGGTAGCTGACGCATTGAGTAGAAGATCGTATGCATTTACGAGTGCGATGTTGTTAACACAAAAACCCATTTTGTATAACTTACAAATGATGAAGATAGACTTAAAGACTCTAGGGACCCACGTGGTGATATCAAATATACGAGTAGAATCAACTTTAATCGATAAAGTTAAAGGCCACTCAAGCTACACACCCGAAGCTGAAGAATATGAAGAAGAAGGTTCAAGAGGACATTATTCTAGAAGCAAGAATCGATGAAGAGATGAAATCTCAACCCTCGATTTTATTGGCCCATTTGAAATCCTTGATCGAGTAGGAACTGTGGACTATAGACTCGTTTTACCGCCAAGTATGTCGCGTGTTCATAACATTTTTTTCACGTATTGATGTTACGTAAATATGTGGATGACCCAAACCACGTTATTAAATTAGAACTAGACGAGATAGCATAAGATTTAACGTATGAGGAGCTACGTGTTAAAATCTTGGATAAGACGGATCGTATTCAACACTCAAAGGTTATACCTCAAGAGTTAGAATCTGAAATGAAGTCAATGTATCCTCATCATACCAGGTACATATGTAAATTTCGAGGGCGAAATTCAATAAGGAGGGGAGATTGTGAGACCCCAAATTTTATGAATAAAGATTTAAATTTCTCGAAATATTTTTTTAATATTATGGTGTGGATTTGATATAATATTATAGTTGTGGGTAATATTTATAAATTTTGAAAAGTATGCAAGTTGTTGTATAATATTCGATTAATTAGGGGAATATTCTTTTTGTTGGGGAATATCCATACGACGTCAGACAATCATTGGTGGACCCTTATAACGGAATTATCATTCGGATCGAGAAAACGACAAAATTATCTTTTATAAAAATAAAGGCGGAGGTGTTACCGTTAAAACCGTTGAACTACCCAAAGAGTAAAAAAACAAGATGTCTGGCGTGGTTGCATAAGTAGCACACGGTATTGATTATTGATGCTTACGTGAGAAGTCACTCGGTTATACTCAATTATTGCTACGATGAATTTACGCATCATATCTCTCATATTATTGATTCAATTATTGTTAAGATTATCCGCATAATATGATATATTATTAAATCAATAATTGAGACAAGAAAGTTTTTCATATTATTATTTGCAATATTGACAATGTCTAGAAGTTCGTCAAGGAGAGGTTTGGTCACCTAATTCATGCTACTAATAAGGAGAAATCCTTATCTGAAAGCCCCTCTTTCGGGGGAGCGACCGGTTGTTAAATATTGTGAATTATAATATTAATGATGAATAAGTTCTTGTTGATTAAAGATGAATTTTATAGTTCCATTGTGTTAGAATTATTTGTGTTAGTGGAAATCGATATTTGTTTCGATAATAATTGATGTCCGGAGGTTATATTGTTCAATCGGGTATTCGGGGCACTTTTCGTGTCGGAGTACTATTCACGAGTTACTATTCATGGGGTACTATTCACCCATAAAATATATTTCTTTTCGGTCCAAATCATTTTTTGGTACAATATTATTCCATGAGGAGATGTGCTAATTTTTCAGACCGTTGGTTGAAATTATAATAGTAAATCAATATGGATCGTTGATTTAAAGTTTTAATATTAACTTGTCCCTTCAGTTTTCCAAGAGTTATTTGTCCCTTCAGTTTTCCAAGAGTTATTTGCCCCTTCGGTGTTTCAAGAGTTAATTGCCCCTTCGCAAATAGTAGTTGTCTCTTCAATATTACTAAGAGTTATTTTGACCCTTCATTAAGACCAAGAGCCACTTTTAGTTCTTCTATAAATAGAAGCTCATTCCATCATTATTTCTTACGAATTCACTGAAACTCTAGAGTGAGAAACTATAGAGAGAAAGAAGAAAAGTATTCTGCTACTTCACTTTTCCAATATCCAGTTTCTTCTAAGGTAGGGGATATTATTTGTTGTACTCATAAGGGGTATTATTTCTTTCGTATTCATGAAGAGAACTTTTGTTATTCCATTCTTATTATTCTGTTGGAATAACCTGTTTATGCGAAGTACCGCATACATGGTGAAATTCTTCTAATATTTCGTTCTTTATTATTTTGTCGGAATATCATGTCTATGCGTTTAATATGGACATTGGTTCCATTATTTATCATTCTTTGAATATCCACATACATGCGTTCTCGTGGGACCGGTTCCATTATTTATTATTACATTTGGGAATAACTCGTCTATTCGATCTATCGCACGCATGGTGAATCCTTCTGTTATTCCATTCTTTATTATTCTGTTGGAATAACCTGTCTATGTGGATTACCACATGCATGGTGAATGATCCTTCGTATTCATTCCTATTAAATTATGGAAATGATCTGTCTACGTGGATTACTTCATGGTGGGCAAAAATCCATTTGCAGTTTCATATATTATATTATACTCAGTTGGTTAAAGCTTTGGCTTCTATACTCCATGAAATTAGTGGAATATTCTTGATATTTGCGCTTCATCCAATATCTTTTCATGGAAATATTCTTCTGAGCATTCTTGAAGTTTACTCCACAAAGCAGTATCAGGTTGACAATTTGGACTTATTGAGTTCAAGATAAATTAACTTATAAATCTTTAAAATTTATTCTTGACCTTGTTTTATTGAATTGTCATCATCCTCATGCTTATATTATGTTGAAAGTCATCTTTGGCTTACGTGCATAAATGGACATGGTATGATTATAACCAGGGATTATTCGGTATAATCATGACCGTAATGTGATGAATGATGTGGTAAAAGTCCTCATTGGCTTGTAGTTCATTGGTGGACAGTTGTTGGTATTATTATTACCAGGGATTATTCGGTATAGTCATGACCATTGATGATTACATGAATATCCTTGGCCGTGGAGCAGGGTTGATTCAATTTTATTTATTAAGGTGAGTCTCAGCGATAAAGTTGATGAAAAACTTTTTAAATCATAGAAGATAGTAGATTTTATTCTCTACTTGACTCTTCTAATGGATTGCTTATTCCACTGCAGTTTTTGATCTAAAACTTGTTGTCTATTATATTCTATCAGTTGTTATACTGTTGAAGTCTAAGGATAATTTATTCTGCATTATCTCAAACCCATAATATTTCTTCTTGGACTAGTTGAGCTCACCCTTTCTTTCATTGTTTCTCTTGAAATGAGAACGTGGTCGGGACTAGTCGGGGAGCAGTGATGGTCCTAGATGGTGCATTAATAGTCCTCACTATTCTGTAAAATAGTGTGATAATAAATGTAATGAGGAGTCCATTGAGTGTGGATATTGTCTAGATGACATTATTTGTATTAAAACTCACAGCCTATGTTTTGTCGTATTTTACACGACTGTTGTATAATTAAGTTGTATTTGTATTCAGTACCTTGTATCTGGCAACTCATAATGGGTGATGTATACCTATTTTGGGGGCGTCACATCGATCTACCAATAACAATTGAATTCTTTTCTCGAATTTATCAAGTTCTACAAATGTTCGTCTAGCCAGAATAATTAGCTAAGACATTTCTCAACATAATTTGACAATAAACAGGAATTATCTGTACTGTCAATTATATCTTCTACTAATATGAATATCCAACAACAGTTATTCTACAAATGTATATTCTCTGAATCAGTAATTCAATTTAAATTATTAAACATGCACTAACTGCGAATAATCAACAATAAATCCCTGGACATGGTATAATTAGCAATAATTAACCACTATAATAATTAAATGAGTATAACTCAACGTTGAGTTAGGGAACTTGCCGTCCGCGTTGATTACTGCTACACAATATACTTATCTGCTTTCGTAAGACCTATAACCAATAATATCGGTCTTATAATTACCACAATAATTCATAACACGCAACACTATAATTCATAGTCAATCTTCTCCTAGGCACATTACCACATAGCCACATTAGTGTTTATAACCTATATAAACACTTATCAAGTCTAAATATTTCGGTCTGGTTGGACTTCGGTCTATTCTCGGTGTTCTAGTCACTCTATCCAATAATTAACACATTGGTTGTTGATTAAACTTGGTCTCTAAGTTTCAATATTATTTTAGATAAGTTAAATACCGTTTATAATATTTTTCAGAAGCTTTTAATAATTTATAAATAATTATTATAATTTATAATAATTTTTCAAACATCGAAACCATTTATAAATGATTTACTTATCAAATAATCTTATCATTATTAATATTTAATAATATAAAATATTAATAACATACATGTCAAAATATTAAAGTTATTTTTTATAACTTCAAATATTTTTAAATCATCAATATTCTACTTAAATGATTTTTAAAATAATTAAAATTATTTTAAACCATCACCATTAATATTTAAATATTAATAAAATTATTATCAAAATATTTAAAGTCATTAATTCTAACTTCAAATATCTTTAAAACATTTTTTCTCATTTTTAAATGATTTTAAATTAATAAAATCATTTTTAATTCATTTATTTAATATAATTCTTAAATAAATCTAATATCATTAATATTAATTTATTAATGAGAATTCTCCAAAAATATTGAAAATTATATTTTATAATTCAAAATATTTTCTAATACTTTATTCTTATTTAAAATAATTTTAAATCAATAAAATCATTTTTATCTTATTTATTTAATTTAATAATTAAATAAATCTAATATCATTAATATTAAATTATTAATGAAAATTCTCCAAAAATATTAAAAATTATATTTATAATTCATGATATTTTTAAATACATTATTCTTATTTAAAATGATTTTTCATAATATTAAATCATTTTTCTCTAATTTATTTAATACACTAATTAAATAAATTAAATATCATTAATATCCAAATAATTATAAATATTAATGAAAAATGTCCCAAATAATTAAAAGTTATTTTTCAGAATTTAAAATGATTATTAAAACCAGTTTTAGTAATTTTTATAATTTATTTCTATTTTTAAATAATTTCCAGAATATTCAGAAATTAGAAAATAAATAAACCGTCGCTAATGGCCTATAGCGACACTTAGCGTCGCTGTTGGTGTTCTTGAGCCTCAAGAACACCGACAAACCCGGCGATCTGGTCAATGTTCAATCGTCAATAAATCTTAATACAAACTATTTATGGGCAATTTCTCACAATGATCTTGCAGTCCGTACACCACACTACAACAAACAACCAATATTTAAGTCATATATCAACATATCATGAAGATCTGGACTTTCAAAGTACATGTCAGACCATGCCTGGGTTTTTTGGGTAACCCAGAAACCCAAGGCATTTCGAGTGTCTCAATTCGAGCTCAACTAGGTAAGTGTTCTGGTCATCATTTTGGTGGTTTAATGGTTCAAGATTATAGTCCTGGTGTCGAGGAACATTAATAAATCAATAGATCGGTTTAACAACAACAAAATCAAAAGTTATAAGACGGTCAAAGGCTGTCAGAAATTTTGTTCAAATATTTTCTGGAAATTCCAGAAACGTAACTTGTGATCGAATGGTCACGTTTGACCATCCACTACAACCAGATTAGGTGTTGTTTAAGAGATATAAAAGCATAGTTCTATAGTACACATATAAGGCTATAATCTAGATATACAAACATCATGATAACACTTAAATTCAGACAGGTCTCGGGCTCCAAATATCTTGTCAGGCGCTGTTTATCACTTTCTGGGTTACCCAGAATACAGATGGTCAACGTAGGTCAACCGAATTTGACCGTTAATAACTTCTGATCTAGACATCCAATGACCCTGATACCACTTGCAGATTAAAGACAACATACCATGCTACAAATCCAAAACTTAAAACAACAAAAAGCTTAAACGAGCAAGGATCTATGGTGACTGACATTGCTTGTCAGACCACAAAAATTGCTCAAGAACAATTTTTGGAAAACACTATTTTAAAGTCATTTGATGCTATGGATCCATCATGGATCATCATAGATCAACTAAAAACACCTTTTCACACAAACATAAACACAAAAACACAAGATTTATCTTAGCAACTTGGATCAAAATAGGTTTTAAGTTTATACCTTTTTTCTTCAAATCTTAGAACTTGGCTCTCCAAATCTGATCTAGCTGATCAAGTGGGTGTTTAAGGGACTGGTTTACTCAAGGAATTCGGAGGTTGAGAGAGAGAATGAGTTATGGAGAGTTTGAGAGCAAATGACACATTTTTTATGAATTTTCTCTCTCCAAAATCTCTTATATACCACTTACTATGTTGCTATATATGATAATTTCGGCTGGCATTGCTAGAGATTTATGTCCCAAAGTCAAATGGGTGGTTCACCAACTAAAGATATTGGTATTTTTACAAGTTACCATTTAAACAATATAAAAAGGGCATTTTTGTCATTAGCAAAATATTTTTAATGGCATACAAGACATTTGCACAAACCCTTAGGGTTTAACCCTTAGGTTTTAACCCTAAGGTTTTAACCCTTAGGTTTTAAATCACTAACTTTCTAAGATTTTCTAAATTAGGGTATTAATTTAGAAAATTAAAATTTTGAAACTAAAATTAGGTTTTCTTAATCCTATTAGTGTTTAATAAACACATTATGCATGCCAATTAGGATTAGGGTTTCATAATTAGGGTTTAGAAATCTCGAATATGAAATTAGGGTTTTAATTAAAAAAATTAAAATTTCTAAATTACAATTACGGTTTGTAAAATAGAAATTAAGATAACTAAAATATAATTAGGGGTTTATAATCATATTTAAGTTTAATAAACACACTAAGCTTACTAATTAGGATTAGGGTTTCCTAATTAGGGTTTTAGGATTCTCGAATATAAAATTAGGGTTTTTCGGCTTTCGATTAGGGTTTCTAATCCAGATATTAGGGTTTCTAATCCCTTATTAGGGTTTACTAAATTTAAACCTTATACGATCAATCATTGATCAAATAATTCTAAATATTATAGGCACATACTCATTAATATAATTATTTAAATTATAATTTCTAGCGAATCCCTATCCGGACTAAGGGTTAGGGTTTCTATTCTTTATTAAGCACAACTCTACTCTAAATTCTTAGTCAATACACAAATCGACTCATTCTCTAGACTCGTATCATAGATACTCAACACAATAATGATAATTAATAATAATATTAATTAAAAAAAAATTATTCGTAAAATTCGAATTATTTGAAATCCCGGGTTATCACAAATTGCATGTGATGTGGTAGCCAAATCCGCCTCAGAGGATATAACTGCTACGACTTCCTTCCATTTTGTAGGAACTGTGTCCCCAATCTCCAGTGATACAGCGTCATTGTTTGTCATATGTAGGACACCACTTTAAATCAAGTTCTAAATAAGATGGCGGAGTGCCCAACATTCTTCAGTGCTGTGATCGCGAAAGTGGGAGTGGTATTGACATACTTCATTAAAATCAAACCATTTTGAACGCGGGCTGATTGGAGGTAGCAGAACTGTGATTCTTCCCTCATTGATCAGCATCTGCAATATTTCTTCCATCGGTTGGCCTAAATAGGTGAATTCCCTTTTGTTGGCTAAATCCCGACGGGCTTTGGAAATTACTCTTTTTGCAATTTTATCCTCTAGTGTTTCACTTTCTGGAGTACGTGGTGGAGTACTTGGAATAAGAGGAAAGAGGCTAGCATGCTCTTGGATGAATAATTGACGTGTGACTTGGTGTTGGTGAACACCAATTCTGCCAATTAGTTGACTTGCTCGCTCAGAGCATTCATTTTTCCTTCCATCATAAACTGGAACTGTGCAAAATTCCATATGTCAGTACTATCCTTGTTGGATTGGGATGAACCACCCATATAGTTAGAGCTCTGTCCACTGCTCTAGTTAATCATGTTAACCTCCTCTTCCTTGTGTTGAGGAAGAGGGTTGTATTGAATGTGAGGCTGATCAGGTTTGGTTACCACAATCTCACCATTGTCACTTAAGTCCTGGATTTTATGCTTCAAGGCCCAACAATTTTGAGTATCATGTCCCATAGCTCCAGCATGATAAGCACATGTCTTGCTTGCATTAAAACCCTTTCCACTCGGATTGGCTGGTGGAAGAAGATGTGTAATTTTCTTCTGAACTGTTCAAAGTTTGAGAATGTTGTCGAGTGAGTCCCCTAAGGGTGTGAACACTCGAGTACGCCTGACTATGCTTAGAAAAAGGAATATCTTATCTTCTGAATAGGCATGTTCTGATTGCCTTTTTTCCCTTGTAATATCAAAGAAACATCCACCTCTTTCTTCTTATGGACCCTCCGGGGGTTGTTTCCATAACTTCCAAACTGGATGTGCTCATCTACAGCTTTTAGAGTGACAAGGTCTTGAATCTTCCAAGATTTCAATCCCATCTCGGCCATTTCTCCGTGTTTGATCATTTCAGAGAATGGTTTGCCAATGCGAGCTAAAACTCTTTCGTAGAAGGGAGCTTCTGGAATATCTATGAAGGTCATCACCATTTCAGACTCAGTCATAGATGGAATAACTTGAGCAGTCAGATGCCTCCATCTTTCGACATACTGTCTGAAAGACTCATTAGCCTGTTTCTTGACCTTGGTAATTTGGTACCGGTCAGGAGCCATCTGAGTTTGGATACTATATTGACTGAGGAAAGCATTAGCTAGCCCCTCCCAGCTATGAATCTTGGAGTTGTCTAATCTGGTGTACCATCATCTGGCTTCTCCAGTTAGACTTTTCTGAAACAACTACATTCCGAACTTTTCATCCTCGACATAAGATCCGAGTTCTCCAATGAATACTTTCAAATGTGTATAAGGATCTCCTAATCCATCATACTTTTCAAAATTGGAAGTCTTGAACTTTTCTGCATAATGAACCTTAGCGAAGATGCAAAGGTCTGAATATGAAACACTCTCGTGTGCTCCATTCCATTTGATAGACCGAATGGTCTCTTCCATTTGTAGGACTTTCTTCTTGATATCATCGGTGTTTGTATCTTCTTTGAGATGAATGTTTTCAGGGATTTTGTTGGCTTTTTCCAACTCAGATGCGAGAATTTCTTAATCTGGACCTTGGGTTCCTCCATGTGCAGAGGATTCTGTATGTATGGGTATTTGTGGACCCTAAGTGGACTTGTGTAGTTATTTAAGTAGAACAACCAACTCTGTAATTTGGTTACTTAATCCTTCAAACTCCTCGCGAGAGACAGGAGTAGGATTAGATTGGCCAGATGTAGCCATGCTTGGATATAGGCTTGTTGCCTTTTTGGACTTTGAACGGGTAACAGGACCAATTGTTTCCCTACAAAAAGACTTATGTAGTTTAGTCTTAGGGAATATAGAAATGTTACATGCTATGTAATGTGTCCGTCTAGGAGTATTATCCTGCAAAATGGATGTCAATTATTTTATAACATGACAGGTTTTGATATGAAAGGGAATGCGTGTACGCATATTCCTTTATATTTTCCATTACATTGAGATTGACATGAAAATGAAATTACAATTAATTCAATTTACAAGTAATTGAAATGGAAAAGTATGAAGAGACCTCCCGTCACGTTTGGTTTTTTCAGAGGCTGGCCTATCTTAGGTTAGTCTCACGGTTTTTTGGCATGAAGGTTCCCAAATCATCGTAATTTACTTGACGGGAAGTTAATCTGGTCTTTAAACTAGAGCGAATTTGGGTGGTGCCTTTCCTGAGCCTCGTTGGAATTAGTCTCCCTACGAGTCTAGTAATCAAACACCAATAGGATAGCCTCCTGGTGGAGGGACCACTCAATATACATTCACATACAACGCGCCTCATCGTATAGAAATGATGTGTACGAAGCACTAATATCACAGGAAGATATAGTGTGAAGCACTAAGTGCAGTAAGTAAGTGCATTAGTACACATTCCTTCAAATGTAAATGCAAAATCCATACAAGCAAATAAATGTTTTGAAAAGCTTTGGTAGCGACGTAATCCCTCTTACTGGATGTCCCCAGCAGAGTCGCCACTTGTCGACGTCGGGATTTTTATTTGTCCCTTTTCTGTTTTTATCTTTTGGTGTTGTCATGTTAGGTGAGACTTGTTTAAAAAAACAAGTTGTGAAAAGGTCCGACATGTATATGTCAACGATTTGACTGTAAGAGTCGCTAGTTGGTTTTTTTAAATGGTTGCACCAACTCAACCGAGAAAAGGTTTGCACATAGACCAAGTGATGTTACACTTCATAACTTGTCTGTGAAACCAAGATTCGTTAGTGTTCGGGGGCTTGGTTATAGGGGAAGGTGTTAGGCACCCCCCCCCCCCGACATCCGTGGTAACACGGTGATCGCTACTTTTCATTTTAAACATTTATTTGAATGTGTGTGTGTGTAGGTCTATGTGCAGTTGTCTGGAAGTAGTGTTATGCCTCGTTTGCACCTATATAAAAAGGATTTGAATTGTTGTATAAAACTTCAATTTTAACGAGATATGGCAGTGATGTTTTGTAAAATAGGTTTTTCAAACCCTTATACTTAATAGTAATTGAGACCTTTAATACTTCCATTTTATTATGTGTTCGGTTGGATTACTTTTATTTTCGAGATGCGAAGCATCTTCGAGAAAATAAGATATATAGCAGTGCCAAACTCCTTGTGGGCATGAGAGTCGTCTAAGGAAATTCAAACACCGTGAATAATTTACAAGCTGATTATAGCTAAAAATGTCCATCACGGGAACTGAATCTACATTCAGGAACTGAATCTGTGATGACATGATTCCTAGGCTCACATGATGATGAAGTATGTAAAAAAGCTTTAAACAGTTATATATATATATAAGCTATATATATATATATATATATATATATATGAGCGATCAACCGCCATGAAGTAAACTCCAAGTGGGACTAAATGTAAAATATATATATATATATATATATATATATATATATATATATAAAGATGATCAACTTCCATGAAGTAAAAGTCTAGGTAGGACTAAATGTAAATATATATATATAAAGATAATCAACTTCACTAAGTAAACTCCAGACATGACTAAATGTAAATATATATAAATATATATAAAAGCTGTAAACGCACCGGATATATATCGATCCAGGCTCAGTCGTTAATTCTAGGATATATATATATATATATATATATATATATAAAAGCAATAAATGCACCGAATATTATATTCGGGCTCAATCGAGATAACTCGATAATATATATATATATATATATATATATATATATATATAAACAATAAACGCCACGGATTGACGATCCGGGCATACGCACACAAAACGACTCTCAACGTGAATAATTGTGTGTTAACAAAAGTGGAGAAAAGCATTAAGAAATGTGAGAAGGCTTATAGTGGGCTGCCAAGAAGACTTCAAATAGCTTTAAATGAATGAACACTTGGTTTTCACCGGTAAAATATAGCAAAACACAAGCTTAAAAGTGTTTGAAATGAGAAAGCACTAAGTTTATAATGTATACAAAGAAAAATGGACAGGACTTCCTCACCTTTTATCTTCTCAAAATGGCTACCCCAAAGCCGCCTATTTATAGAGGGGGGGAGCCGTATGTGTACCTTCGACAGCTGTAGATGTACCTACGGCTACCCGGGGTGCCCCAGGCTCCATGGGCCCACCATCTCAAAGTATGTGCACTCATGCAACGCGTTATCCGCTCGAACCTTCATGACTTTCAATCTGGGCATCCGATTGAGGCGTATAATACCTTTCTGGAATGCTATTGTTGAGAGCAACACAATGACATGGGATAAGAGGTTGTACGAAGCCAGGAAGATGGGTCCATGCCCAAATCTTCAAGTCTTCAAATTCTATCCGGTATACTGTCTTGTGTAGTAGTCACTCGGGATTGGAGCTATAGTTCTTGTAGAACACTTTTGTGTAGAATGTGGGTTGAAATGTTGTTGAGACAACGTGAATATGGGATCGAGGTGGTAAAATGACAATTTTGTCCCTCACAGGGGTTATCTCCGGTTCTGGACTGATTTAGCAGTCGTTGCTAAGGGTTATCTCTGAGATTTGGCTGGTATGAGTACTGAATGTCCTCAGGGTTATCTTTGAGGTGCGTCTGACCTCTTGGGGTTATCTTTGGGGTTAGAACTGAGTGCCTCGGGGTTATCTCCGAGGTTTGAAGCTGACTTCTGGGGTTTGAAACGAGCTTTTCTGGGGTTATCTCCAGAACTGCAACTGCATTCCTCGGGGTTGTCTCCGAGGTTGGAACTGTATCTCCTGGGGTTGTCTCCGGGAATGGAACTGAATATCTCGGGGTTATCTCCAAGATAACAAATTGAGTATCTCGGGGTTTCTCCGGGACTGGAACTGAATATCTCGGGGTTGTCTCTGAGATGGAAAACTTAGTATCCCGGGGTTTTCTCCGGGACTATGCTGGTTTGACTTCCAGAGTTATCTGTGGAAGACGATTTTGCCCTCCTGCAAGGTTCGTAATAGGAATGCAAAAATTTTGAGTGTCTACAGCAACCTCAGGTAGTGTTTTACGGTAGCAAGTTACTAGGACGTTCGTGTTGTCTTACCATGACACAAACTAGGAAATTGTTGAGGAAGGGATGTGTAGGTTATTTAAGTCATGTTGTTAATACCCAGAGATTGGAAGCAATGATGGAACAAATACTTATAGTCAAAGAATTTGTGGATGTATTTCCAAGTGAATTACTAGGTCTTCCACCAGATAAGAATATCGAATTCGTAATAGATATTGTGCCAGGAACGGTACCAATTTCAAGGGCACCGTATCGTATGGCGCCAGTAGAAATGAAGTTGTTGATGGTTCAATTACAAGAACTGTTGGATAGAAAATACATTCAACCAAGTGTTTCACCGTGGGGAGCACCAGTACTGTTTGTGAAGAAGAAGGATGGATCGTTGAGACTTTGTATCGACTATCGAGAGTTGAACAAGTTAACAATAAAGAATAAAAACCCATTGCCCAGGATCGATGATCTCTTTGATCAATTGAAAGGGACAAAGAATTTTTCTAAAATAGATTTACAAACTGGGTATCATCAGTTAAAGGTTAGAAAGGAAGATGTACCTAAGACGGCATTCAGGACTCGTTACGGCCATTATGAGTTTTTGGTAATGTCGTTTGGGTTGACAAATGCACCAGCTGCATTTATGGATATGATGAACAAAGTGTTCAAACAATATTTGGACAAGTTCGTCATAGTGTTTATGGATGATATTCTAATCTATTCTAAGATGCCCAAAGATCAAGCTGAACACCTAAGATTTGTGTTGGAGACACTAAGGAAGGAGAAGTTATACATGAAATTCACTAAGTGTGAATTTTGGCTAGAAAGGGTGCAATTTTTAGGACATGTTATCAACCGAGGTAGAATTTCAGTGGACCCAGCGAAGGTGGAAGCAGTGATTAATTGGGAACAACCGAAAACACCAACAGAGGTACAGATTTTCCTAGGGTTAGCGAGATACTATCGAAGACTTATTCAAGATTTTTCTAAGATAGCTACTCCGTTGAAAAATTTGACAAGGAAGACGGTGAAGTACGTGTGGACTGAGAAGTGTGAGAACAATTTTCAAGAACCTAAGAAAAGGTTGAATGAAGCACCTGTATTATCTTTACCTGATGATACATGGAATTTTGTAGTTTATAGCGATGCTTCACATAGAGGACTCGGTTGCGTGCTCATGCAGCATGACAAGGTCATTGCGTACACATCACGACAGTCAAAAGATTATAAGAAAGTTTATCTTACTCATGATTTGGAACTGGCAGCAGTAGTATTTGCCTTAAAGATTTGGAGGCATTACTTATATGGAGAGAAATGTGAGATATACACAGACCATAAAAGTCTAAAATATATCTTCACACAAAAAGACTTAAATATGAGACAAAGAAGATGGCTGGAGTTGATAAAGGATTACGACTGTGATATCCTGTATCATCTAGAAAAAGCAAATGTAGTGGCCGACGCCTTAAGTAGGAAGGGTCGGGAAAAGTTTTCTATGTTAATAGCTCAAACTGAGTTAATAACAGAGATGGCTAGAATGCAGTTAGAGGTGAAGTTACCGAGTAAGTCTGGTTAGAAACTGTTTACAACGGAGACTAGACCTACCATTATAGAGAGAGTCGAGGAGGTACAACTCAGAAATGATGAGTGTGACCAGATGAAGAAAAGGCTAGCAGGTGAAAAGAGATAAAGTATAGTCTTGATAATAAGGGGATATTAAGGTTTGAAGGAAGAATTTGGGTTCCAAGTGAAACAGATTTGAAGGAGGAAATATTACAAGAAGCTCATAGTTCAAGGTACTCGATTCATCCTGGTAGTACTAAGATGTATCAAGACCTTCGACAAAATTTTTGGTGGCCGAACATAAAAAGAGAGATAGTAGATTATGTAAGTAGGTGCTTAACTTGTCATAAAGTTAAGGCCGAACATCAATGACCAAGCGGCTTGTTACAGTCATTCAAAATTCTGAAATAGAAGTGGGAGCATATCACGATGGATTTTATGGTAGGACTTCCTACTACACAGAAAGAGTACGACGCTATTTAAGTAATAGTGGACTGGTTGATGAAGACGGCTCACTTTTTGCCAATAAGAGTCAAGTTTAACTTAGATCAGTTAGCTAAACTTTATGTTAAAAAAATTATTTCAAGACATGGGGTACCTATTTCGATAGTGTCTGATCGTGATCCATGATTCATATCAAACTTTTGGAGAAGTCTACAAGAACATATGGGAACACAATTGAAGTTAAGCACAACTTATCATCCACAGACAGATGGGCAGAGCAAAAGGACAATTCAAATGTTAGAATATATGTTACGATCTTGCGTTATGGATTTCAAAGGTAGTTGGGATGATCATCTACCGCTAGTAGAGTTTGCGTATAAAAACAGTTATCATGCAAGCATAGGCATGCCGCCTTATGAAGCTTTATATGGAAAGAAGTGCAGAACACTAGTGTGTTGGGATGAAGTAGGAGAACGCTGAACGCTAGGACCTGAATTGGTGCAGCAAACAACGGATATAGTTAAGTTGATACAAATGTGACTGGTAGCAGCTCAAGACAGACAGAAAAAGTATGTGAATCCTCATTGAATGAGAAGAGAGTTTGAAGAAGGCTCGTATAAGTTTCTAAAGGTATCTCCCTGGAAAGGAAAGATACGCTTTGGGAAGAAGGGAAAGTTAAGTCCAAGGTTTATAGGACCTTTCGAGATATTAAAAAGGGTAGGAGAGGTAGCTTACATGGTAGCATTACCTCCAGACTAAGAACGCATACATAATGTGTTTCTTGTATATGTGTTACATCCTTATAAGCTAGATTATAAGCACATAATAGAGTATGAGCCTATTCAAGTAGAGAGAGATTTGATGTACGATGAAATTCCGGGTCAAATCGTTGATAGAAAAGAGCATGTTCTAAGGAATAAAGTTATACCTCCGGTGACAGTAGTATGGAGAAACCACGATGCCGAAGAAGCAACGTGGGAACTTGAAGAAAAGATGAATAAGAATTAACCTAAGTTATTTGACTAACTTATGGCGAGATTATGGGGACAGAATCCTTATAAGGGGGAAGAATGTAACAACCGAGAAAATTGGAAGAATTACCCTAAGTTGTTTGACTAACTTATGGCGAGATTATGGGGACAGAATCCTTATAAGGGGGGAAGAATGTAACAACCGAGAAAATCGGATTAATTGTAAAATAATTTTATTTGGATAATTAATTAATAAAATTATAATATATGTTATTTATAACGAGTAAGTGTGATGAAGGTGGTTCTATAACCTAAAAGTGGAATAATATCGTAGTATTCTGGCTACTTAATAGAATTAAGGTGTTTGAATTTCCAAGACAAAAATAAAAGCTTTCTTAGAAATTCTCCTAAAAACACTATTCATCCATTCCTACTCGGGAGTTATTTTTGAACTTCAGGGAAATACGTAATAATAGAATGATAAGGAAGAATGGATTATATGATAATAATTTAGTTATGACAAACAAAGTTTTTTGCCTGCCTACTAAGTTCAAGAATGTTAAGGAAAGTGAAGATTTGAATGAATGACGATAGTATATAAGAAAGTTATTATACGAGGTAATGAATATGAGTATTATACGAAGTGTTGTACAAGTATATACGAAAGATAATATAATGTATATGATGAACATTATATGAACTAATATACGAGAAGAATACGAGGATTATACGTTTAAAGCTTAAGCCATTTGTAATGGACTAGTAGGATTTGTTTATGTATTTGGCAAGCCCAAGTGAATTATTGTTAAGACCCAAAGATAAGTAATGCAAGCCCAACGTTAGGCCCAAGGTTAATTAAACCTAAGCCCGAACCAAGAACTGAACCTGTGGATCAAACCGATGGGTCACCGAGTGAAAAAACCCATGGAACAACCCATGAGGGTCCCACATGAGGCATATGGCTAGCCAACTTGGTGGCCACGCAAGGGAGGAGACTTAGCTTGCAAGATAGGAATAGTAAGGAGGTGGGTGCCTTTTGACCATTTTGCCCTCACTTTGGAATGCTATAAATAGAAAGCTATGTTGGTCATTTGTTGGTTGTTAATTTCCACCAACATATTAGAGCAAGAAAAATATTGAGAGAGAAGTGAGAGCTATCTTACTAATCCAAGAAGAAGAAGAAGAATCAAGTTAGAGCATCAAAGGTAATGAATCCTTAGACCATTAATCTTCATTTGTTCATTGGTAGTTTTGATAGAGAAGTGGATATTGGTGGAGCATGTATCATAAGGAGTAACAAGGATGGCTATTAGTGGACTTTAAAATTATTAAACCATGGTACAAGTGGAATCATAATCATAGATATATGAACTAATGAAGAACACATAAAAATTTATCTTATGTTGTTGATGGACAAGTTTAAAACCATCGTGTATAGGATTAGATGATATATGCTTGGTTAGGATGATAGATGTATGAATGATGGAATGAATCCATTTTGAACGGAGTAAAAATCTCAAGTAACGAAGTTATGGCAAAATTTATGAGATTAGACGATAACCGTCGAAATCGTGAAATTCTCGGAATGAAAGTCAAAAGTCGACGCTTAACTCGGAAACCTTAGTTTTCGATGGCATATAGTAAAACTTTGCATTTAAGAGTTACGGACTCAAAAGTGGTCGAATTCCAATTTAAAATGAAGAAACGAGCTATGAACGTTCACGAACGTTTAACGAACTAGTAATAAGGAACTTAAACTGTGAAATTAGTGTTAACAGATTCAAAAATGTAAGTTATCCTAATGAAATCATAGTATACGAGATATATGAGAAAACGGCTTTTAAACGAGCAAATTCTGACTTATAACGATTAAGTTACGAGCCCGGAAGGGATTGGAATTGGAAAACTTAAAAAAAAATCAAAGGCTCGGAAATTGGTGGTAGCAAATGGCGCCACCCAAGCCTATGAACATGGTAATCGCAGTTGCTATTCCGGATCCCGTGACATCGGTAAGTTCAGGCACAAAGCATGACATTTGTAAATGAGACTGGCACCGCATCGCCAATACTAGACAAGAGGTCGTGAAGAATGTTAATTAATGTAAAGGAAGGGAAGTTGATTAAAGTTGAATTATTACCTTAATTAAACTTAAAGTAACATCATAAAGGGTGATTAAAACCTTACATTTAATGATTAAAAGTTAACGAAAGGTTACTCGAATGAAAACACAAAATAATATGATAAACCGTAATGAACGTTAACTAAACTAACGAATGTTAATTAATCAAATGAATGGTTAAACCGAGAAGAAGGAGAAGATAAGTTAATATGTGATGATCGTTTATGACCTAATGTGGTATGCTATGTAATCATGTATTGTAGAATTTATAAAGACACAAAAGAGAAGTGAATTAAATGTAGAAGATGTTAAAAGAAAGTGTTCTAAACCCTTGTCTATGTTCATTTTGGACAAGCTTTATGATTCATATATCTTACGCATTGATTGATGTACAAAGAAGTCGAAGCTAATTCGTTCAGCTAGACTTAATATGTTTTGTGGATTTTTTTATAATCTATCAAAATATTATCAATGTTCATATCTTATGCCAACTGTTTTGGTATGGATTTCAAAGAAAGACTTGAGTATGAATAATCAAATGTTTTGTTGTCAATCGACAGTGTTGACACTCAAAATTTCGTTTTCCTGTTACTAACTATGCAGGAGGACAAAAACGACTTCTTCACACTCCAGAGATAACCCTGGAGGATCACAACATCAATTCCAACCCCGAAGATAGCCGCAAGAGATCCAGTTCTCAACCCTGAAGATAACCCCGGGAAATCAGGTTCCAAACCTCGGAGATAACCCAGGGAAAGTAAGTTTCAACCCCGGAGATAGCCCCGGGGGATAAAGATCAAAGCCTGGAGATAGCCCCAGGAGGTCAAGCCAACCTCAGAGATGACCCTGAGGATAGTCAAAGTCAACAGCAAGCCAACCTCAGAGATAACCCTGAGAAAAGACTGCTACAAACTGCGAGAAAATCGGAGATAACCTCGGGAGGGGCAAAATGGTCATTTTGCCAACTCAACTTCACTTCAAATCAAATACACTCATGTCAAACTCAAAATGCTTCAATATAAGTCCCACAAGAACTATATCTTAACTTCCGAGCGCAAACTACGCAAAACGGCTCAAATGGACTGCCTGACGGAAACCCGGGAATGCCATTTCGTTCATGGACCCATCTTCCTGGAATAAAAAAAGGTCAAATCATATATCATTGTGTAGCTCTCAGAAAGAACTTTCTGGAATGGTATGGCACGCTTCCATTGGACTCCCGGATTGAAAGTTATGAGCAACCGAAGTTTAACAACGCAGACGCATTTCCGACTGCTGGGACCCAACCGCCGGGGCACCCCGGCAGTGCAGTACACCTACTACTAGGTGCCGCAGGCCGTAGGTAGACCTGCGGCTCCTCCCTCTATAAATAGAGGGCTTGGGGTACTGATTTTCTAAGAAAAAAAGGCAAGGAAGCCCTGCCCAATTTGCTCTGCACTCATCCCATATAGTGTACTTTCCCCCTCTAAACACCTGTGAGCTGATATATAGCCCTTTTGTACCTACAAGAGTCAGTGTTTACCCACTCTAAAGATATAGAAGCCTTCTTTATCAGTCAGTTGTAAGCCTTCTCACACACTTTAGAGTCATTCTCTTCATCTTTGCACACACCCTTCTATACGTTGAGAGTCGTGTTGCTTGCTTTTGCCCGGACTTCAGTCCGTGGTTTCATTTCAGTCTGTATATATATATATATTATATATATATTTACATATATATTGACTAACATTATCGAGTTATGCCTCGATTGAGCCTGAACTTGATATTCGAGGCGTTTATTTGCTTTAATATATATATATATATATATTGACATTTATATATATTAACTGTGTGTCGAACTTTGTTCGATGAGCCTGAACTTGATGGCCCGTGCGTTCTTCGCTTTATTATATATATATATACTTATATATTAACTATGTGTCGGACTTTGTTCGATGAGCCTAGACTTCTGTCTGGTGCGTTTACTCGCTTTTATATATATACATATATATATTTATATATATGAACTGTGGTCGGACTCTATTCGATGAGCCTGGATTTTACATCCGGTGCATTTACTCTACTTTTATATATATATATATATATATGAACTGTGGTCGGACTCTGTTCGATGAGCCTGGATTTTATATCCGGTGCGTTTATTCACTTATATATATATATATATATATATATATATATATACTTATATATATGAATCGTGGTCGAACTCATTCGATGAGCACGGATTTCACATCGGTACATTTATTGCTTTTATATATATATTGTCCCACGGAGTTTACTTCGTGGTGGTTGATCGCTTTCTGACTTTTCTTTACATTTCGCCTCGCCTTTGGAGTTTATTTCGTGGCGATTGAATAGCATTTATGACTTTATTTACATTCATTCGCCCCACCTAGAGTTTCCTTTATGGCGGTTGATTGATTCTGACTTTATTTACATTTCGTCCACTTTGGAGTTTCCTCCGTGGCGGTTGATAGCTTTTAACAGTTTTATTAAATTTCTGATCCCCCATGGAGGTGCTTCGTGGTTGGTGATCCAGTCTGTTTATATATATTTACAGCTTTTATATATATATACCTGCTTATTGCTTTCATAACAACTGTAGTATTTTGTGAGCCTAGGAATCATGTGATCACAGATTCATCCCATTGAATCTAGATTCGGTTCCCATGATGGACATCTTCAGCTGTAAGTAGCTTGTAAATTATTCTGCGGTGTTTGAATTTCCTCAGATGGTTTCCATACCCACGAGGAGGTCGACATTATTTTGTACATTATTTTCATACGGATGCCTCGCATTCGTAAAATAAAATCAACCAAGCAACGCACTTAATAAAATGGGAGTGTAAAAGGTCTCAATTACTATTGAGCATCAGAGTTTGAAAAACCTTTTATAAAACGTCATTGCTATATCTTGCTAAAAAACTGAATTTTCTACATAAATTCAAACCTTGTGTATATAGGTGCGAACGAGGCCTCGCACTACTTCCAAATAACAGCACATTGACCCACACACACACACATTCAGATAATAGTTTCTTGAAAAGAGGCGGTCACCGTGGTAACACGGATGTCAAGGGGTGCCTAACACCTTCCCCCCGCATAACCAAGTCCCCGGACCCTAATGAATCTCGGTTTCACCGACCCGTTTAGCAGTGTCACATCACTGGGTCAATGTGCAAACCTTTTCTCGGTTGTGTTGGTACAACCATTTAAAAACCAACTGGCGACTCTTAATAGTCCATCGTCGACATTATACATATCGGACCTTTTTCACTTGTTTTTTCAAACAAATCTCACCTAAAATGAGAACACCAAAGATTAAGTAATGGAAAGGGACACCCAAAAATCCCGACGTTGACAGGTGGCGACTCTGCTGGGGACTCCAGTAAGAGGACTTAAGCCGCTATTATAATCTTTTCAAAACTATTATCTGCTTGTGTGTGGATGTTGCATTTACATTTTGATGAATGTGTACGAATGCATTTCCTTATTGCACTTAGTGCTTCGCACCATAACTGCTTGTGATGTTAGTGCTTCGCACCATATTTACTTGTGATATTAGTGCTTCGCACCATATCTGCTTGTGATATTAGTGCTTCGCACATGTCATCATTTTTCATACGGTGAGACGCGATGTATGTGAATGTATGTTGTGTGGTCCCTCCACTAGGAGGCTATCCCATCGGTGTTTGATTACTGGACTCGTGAGAAGACTAATTCTCCGAGGCTCAGGAAAGGCACCACCCAAATTCTCTCCAGTTGAAAGACCGGATTAACTTCCCGTCAAGTAGATTGCGATGATTTGGGAACCTTCATGCCAAAAAGCCGCAAGAGTAACCTAAGATAGGTCAGCCTCTGATAAACCTAAAACGGAGGAAAGTCTCTTCATGCTCTCATTTCAATTAGTTGTAAACACAATTACTTGTAATTCATTCCATATCTATCTCCATGTAATGAGAAATATTGTGTAAGACCAAAATTTTTTAAATAAAAAGGAATTTCCTTTATTTATTATTTTGAAATAGTAAGGGTTGATTTGATTAATGTGGATAGTTAAGGGTTAAATCATAAATATTTCAAAATAAGCAAGTGGTTATAAAATATTCATTGTTGTCGGGGAATATTCGTTTTGGTCGTGGAATATTCGTCTTTGTCGGGGAATATTAAATGCTGACAGTGTGACCATATGTGGGCCCCATAACTTGAAGCGATTGGATGAAGAAAGCGACAAATATAAGTTGTTTTTAAATACGGCGTAGTTATTTCAGATTAATTATCTTGTTGGAATACCCGGTGGTTAAAAACACACTAATACGCGTTGTTGAGCGGTTTTACTGCAGTATTGCACCAATTATTGATTCTTACGTGAAGGCACTACTCGATAATGGTTACGATAATTCTTATTCGATATTTTATTGAGTTAATAATTCTTTGCGTTGATATTTTATATTGTTGTTGTTTGATAATTGTCATTACGGTATTTTTCATTATCGAAGCAATAATTCATATTATCTGAATAATATTATTAGATAACATTATTGGCAATGTCTAGAAAGTTACATCTAAGGAGAGGTTTGGTCACCTAATTGCGCCATGAAGAAGAAATTCTTATTGGAAAGCCCCTCTTTCAGGAAGCTGCTTGGTTGTCGATATTGTGATTACGTAATATTATTTGTGAATAATTAATTATTGATTATATGATGAGAAAATATTGATTTTATGTGGATATAGATGGAGAAAATTTTTATAGTGACAATTGTTGAAAATTGAAATTTTATCTTTTACGATAAAATAATTCGTTTTAAATATATTATTTTAATAATATATTAGCGGTGATATTTTACAGCGAATGTGGGATATATGAGTATACGAGGAGGAAGAGTATTTTTGTTGCAATAAATGTTTAAAACATGTTAAACATGTGTCGGTGGACCCCATTTATTGGTGAAATTTGATTATAGCTTTTGTAAAATCGACCGTTTGTGGATTTGGTCAATTTCCATTTGGAATTTGGAAAAACTTTCTTCTGCAAAGTTGTAGAGAATTGAATTTCCTATAAAAACTCATGAGATTTGAATTTTTCTGATGAAAGGGCTATTTATTATGAATTATTGAAGTTCGAAGCTCAAAATAATTGATTTTTGAAAGTTTTAATTATTTATTTTATGAAAAACGTTTTTTTTTTACTTTTCTAGAAGGTGGCATGTGGGTTATAAATGATCTGAATTCAGATTTCTGTATGAATTTGAATATATATATATATATATATTAATTTATTAAATTTTTCTGCTTTGGTGTTCTAAGCAATTTCTATAAATAGGGTGCTTAGGTTAGAATTGAAAATCACACGAAGCGAAGTTTTCTCTCTCTATATTATCGGCGTATTCTTGTGAGTATTTTGAGTATACTTTGAGTATTGCTAGGCGGTGCAAGTTCCTTGACCTACTATACATTATTCTAGCTAGAAATCTTGATCTTTCGAGGTAAGGGATATTATTTTTTCGTAATGATATTATTTCTTCAATATCATTATCTTTGAAATATTGATCTGAAGTTTTTATCAAATTTGGAACTTTTTCATATCGGGGTTACTATTCATGGGTTCTTATTCATGAGTTCTATTCACGAGTTCTTATTAATGATTCTTATTCACGAGTTCTTATTCACGAGTACTATTAATGAAGCGTGAAGATGTTTTTGTGGAATTTCTATCTTTTGGTGTCGGAGTTACTATTCACGTATCGGCCTTATTCACGTATCTGGCCTTTATTCACGATATCTGGTACTATTCATAGAAAAATAAAATTTCTTCTTTTCGTCCAAAACATCTAATACGGATACTAACTTCGATTGTATCCATGTTTTGATCATTCTTGAATTTTACACCACTATGATTATTTTTGAGGTATTTTTGGGCGTGGATAAAACCAATACGAATCCTTAATCCTTAATCCTTGTCATTTTGTTTCCTTTGGATTCGTTTCTTTAAAAAAAAATATTTTCATCATCCTCGGTCTTAAATGATGATATTATGGAATATCTTTGGCACGTAGTGCAGTGAAGATGAATGATTTCTTAAGAATATCTTTGGCTGTAGTGCAAAGATGAATGATTTCTGAAGAATATCTTTGGCGTAGTGCAAAGATGAGCAGTGTTTAAATGAACATGACCGGTGATGAATATCTTTGGCTGTAGTGCAAAGATGAATATTTGATTCGGATGTATATTGATTGATGTTACGGGGATAAAAGATGAGCGATGAACTTTTAAATTCATACATAGAAGATAGTAGTTTGCATTCTCTACTTAACTCTTCTAATGAATTATTATTTCATTGCGAATATTGATTTAAAATTTGTTGTCTATTGTATTCTATTATATTTTTCCTGTTGAAGACTAACGATAATTTGTTGTATATTATCTTAGTCATAATATTCTTTTCTTGAGCTAGTTGAGCTCACCCTTTTCCTTTTGTTCCATTTTTCTCGGGAGGCGAGAATATAGCGAGTGAGTGGGGTATGGAATGAAGGTTTTAGAAAGGATTGTTTAGTAGTCCTCACCATTTTGTAAAATAATGTATCGATAAATGTGATGAGGATTTATTTGAGTATAGATATTATGCAGAAGATAATATTTGTATTCAAACTCACAGTTTTCTTGTTGTAATAATAAAGTTGTAGTTGTTTTACATACCATGTATTGACAACTCGGAATAGGTGATGTATACCTATTTTGGGGGCGTCGCGGTTAGTATCGAGCTTAGGGATATGATCTCTGGCGGAGATCGGGGAATAGAACTAGGAGGAGAGGCGAGTAAATCCTTCGCTAGTGTGTCCTACTAAGCTTATTTGTTAGTTGGTCGGTATATAGGGATATTATGTGATATATTGATTTCCTTAATTAACCCTTGTTTTATGCAGGTATTTGAGAATGTCGTGAGAATATTAACAATGGAAATGAGGACCAGTGGAGATACTGTACTCACCAGCGAGGAGAGCGTCTGCAGCAGTGGCAATGTTCCTCCTGTGAACAACACCATTGAAGCGAGATGATGAGCGAGGGGATGTTTAGAAGTTTTTGCGTTCATGCAAAATCGAGACGAGGAAACTTCGTGTTCAAAATCTGAGGAGGAAATGATAGCAATTCACGGGTTGTCACGGCCAAGCGATTCAAAGAGTTGGGACCACGAATTTAAAGGAAAGCGGATCCGATCATGGCGGAAACATGGGTCAAACAAATTACCAAGATATTCGATGTCTTGGGATGCGGAGAAACGAAGGTTCCATTCGCCACCTTTATGTTAAAAGTGGCGAGGCGGACTCTTTGGTGGGAGTGCGTGAAGCGTACCCATCCGGTAGCTTTTCGGCATGTCTTGGGAGGCGTTTGAAGCTATTTAATGACAAATACTTTCACGAAAGTGTTCATCGTATGAAGGAAGTGGAGTTCATCGATTGGAACAAAACAACATGGCGGTGTCTCGATGCGAGGCAAAGTTTGCGAGTTATCGAGTTTGCACCTCATTTGGTGGAGAATGAGAGCGTATGGCGCGGATGTTTCTTAGAGGTTTGAAAACGGCATACGTCGATATCTCATTTCTCATAAATTTTCTCTTTATTGGATGTTGTAAAATGAGGCTCAATTATTAGGCGAGATAACGAGAAATACGGTGTTGAGGACCCTGACCGAGGATCGTATCGAGATAGCGATCAGCGAAGAATAATGATAACTGCGGAGAAAAGCAGACGGACGAAAATGGTAACCACTCTGGTGGTAATCATAGCCGTGAAAATAGAAGAAGCGAGTCGGGAGGAGATTTTAAAGAGGAGATTTAACAACGACCATGTGAAGATAGCGGTCTTGCGTGAAGCGGTTCTAAGGGAGGAGAAACGACCACCGGTCATATGCTACAAATGCGAAAAAGGGACATATCGGTCAAGCGCCCTAGCAGTTCAAGGTATGCTATAATTGTGGAAAGGAAGGACATATCGCTCGAGATTATGCGATGGCGAAACCTAGTTCAATGGGGACGGTGACTCAAAAAAACGTATCCCGAGAAAAGTCAAAGTCAGCGATTCCAGGGAAGGCGTTTGTTGTATTTGGTCATAATCGAGGAACCAAGCGAGGTGATCACGGGTAAGCTATTTATAAATTCTTGCGAAGTTTATACCTTACTTGATACCGGTGCTACCCATTCATTTATCTCTCTGCATGTGCTCAGCGTTTAAACTTGACTCAGGAGAAATTAGACTTTGACCTATCTGTGGAAACTCAGTTAGGAGAAACTTTCATCACATCCCTTTGTTTATAAATCTTGTTTGATTCAAGTTGGCACCATTACCTTACACATTGACCTTATCTCTTTAAAGATACTTGCTTTTGATGTGATTTTAGGGATTGATTGGTTAACTACTCATCATGCCAAAATTGATTGTTTTTCGTAAGGTTGTTAGTTTTCATATTCTAACTTGACTTGTTTATGCAATTCAAGCAACTAAACCATTAAAATCGATCTTTGTCATATCTAATCATAAAGCTATTCGTTTATTAAAAAGCGGATGTCAAGCTTTCTTAGCCCATGTTATGGATTTGAATAAAGACACGTCAAATTTGAATAATATTCTGTTGTTATTGACTTTCTGACGTATTTTCGAAGAACTTCGGTCTACCCCGAGCGTGAAGTTGAATTCTTTATTGATCTTGAACACAGTACAAAGCCCATTTCTAAAACCCCATATCGAATGGCTCTATTGAACTTGAGGAGTTAAAGGTCCAACTACGAGGAATTGTTGGACATCGGTTTCATTCGTCTAGTACATCTCCTTGGGGTGCTCTGTTTTATTTGTAAAGAAAGAAAAGCGGGAGTATGCGACTTTGTATTGACTATCGGGAATTGAACCATGTCACCATCGAGAATAGGTATCCTCTACCTCGTATTGATGACTTGTTTGACCCGATTGCAAGGGCACAATTCTTTTCAAAAATCGATCTTAGTTACGGATATCATCAATTTGAAGATTAGGCGAGGATATTCAAAAGGCGCCTTGAGAACTTCGGTATGGGCATTATGAATTCTTAGTCATGTCTTTCGGACTAACTAATGCTCTATGGCTTTCATGGATATGATGAACCGAGTATTCAAGGAATATTTGGATCAATTCGTTGTTGTCTTTATTGATGACATCCTCATATATTCCAAAAATAGTGAAGATCATGAGCACCATTTGAAATTTGGTACTCAAAGGCCGTGAAAACCAACTATATGCCAAATTGAAGAAATGCGAGTTACGGCTTGAGGAAGTAGCATTCCTTGAGCGCGTGGTGTCGAAACATGGAGTATCTGTTGATCCGTGAAGATTGAAGCAATCTGAAGTTGGGAGCAGCGAAAGTCGGTGGTGAAATCACGTAGCTTTTTGGGCTTATTTGGTTATTATCGGAGATTCGTGGAAGGGTTTTCTCGAATCGCTACTCCATTCTTCGCTAACTCGGAAGGATACAAAATTCGTTTGGAGCGAAGAATGCGAGAAAAGTTTCAAGAGCTTAAGAGGAGACTTATTTATTTTTTGTTCTAACAATACCATCTGGTTCGGATGGATTTATTATCTCTGACGATGCTTGAGGCAAAGGGTTAGGATGTGTTCTCATGCAGCGTGGGAAAGTCATAGCCTATGCCTCATGACAACTTAAAGAGTATGAGAGGAATTATCCTACTCATGATCTAGAGTTAGCGGCCGATCGTTCAGCACTAAAAATATGGAGGCACTATCTATATGGGGAGAAAGTGGAGATATATTAGGACCATAAAAGCCTTAAATATTTCTTCACTCAAAAAAGAACTCAACATCTGGCGTGACGTTGGCTCGAGCTATTGAAGACTACGACCACACTATTGATACCATCTGGTAAAGCGAGCGTGGTAGGCGGCGCATTGAGTAGAAGAAGATCATAATCACGGGGGCGAGTGCGATGATGTCAAGTATATCGCATAGAGCCGACTTTAATAGAAAAAGTTAAGGTTGCTCAAGCCCAGGCCGGAGGCTGATCGTATGAAGAAGAAAGTACAAGAAGGAGCTATTAGGGCGAGAATTGATGAAGAAGGAATACTTGAGTCCACTCTAGACTTTGTGTTCTAACGACTACGATTTGAAGTACAAGATTATGATGGAGGGCACAATCGCCATTTGCAATCCATCTGGAAGTACTAAAATGTATCGTGATCTTGACATACATTTTGGTGGAACAATATGAAGAGAGAGATTGCAAAGTTTATCTCGATGTGTTTAACTTGCCAGCGTGTAAAGCGGAGCATCTTGTACCTAAGGGTCCGTTGCAACCACTTGAGATTAGGAATGGAAGTGGGAACACATTACTATGGATTTCGTTATGGGTCTTCCTACGGTTTCTCAAGGCATCAATGCTATTTGGGTTATTGTTGATAGATTAACCAAGTACGCTCATTTCTTGCCGATCACGGAGACTTATTCCCTTGAGCGTCTTGCTAGTATATGCGTGAATGAGATTGTGAGGTTGCATGGCATACTGTATCCATAGTTTCGGATCGTGACCCAAGATTCACTTCAAGATTTTGGGTTAGCTTGCAAAAAGCTATGGAGCGCAGTTTGCGATTTAGTTGGCATACCATCATCCCAAGCGGACGGACAATCGGAGAGGACTATTCAAACTCTTGAAGATCTATTAAGACTCTGTGTCCTAGACTTCAAGGGTAGTTGGGATAAGTATTTACCATTGGTGGAATTCTCCTACAACAACGAGTTATTAGGCAAGTATAGGTGTGGCTCCATTGAAGCATTATATGGCCGAAAATGTCGTTCTCGATATGTTGGGATGAGGTGGGTGAAGCAACATTGTTGGGACCGAGTTGAAATGCGATATGACTACAAGAAAAGATCCAAATGATTCGACAGCGTATACAAAGCGGCACAAGATCGACAAAAGAGTTATGCGGATCTTCATCGAAAGGGCGTGGAATTTAATGTGGGGATCATGTATTGTTGCGAGTTGCTCCATGGAAGGGAGTTACAAGATTTGGGAAGAGAGGAAAGCTCGATCCACGATTTATTGGTCCATTTCAAATTCTTGACCGAGTAGGAAATGTAGCCTATAGACTTGCGTTACCTCAAAGTATGTCTCGTGTTCATAATGTGTTTCACATATCGTACTGCCCGTAAATATGTGAAAGACCCGAACCACGTTATTGAGTTAGAGCCGGACGAGATAGCGAAGACTTAGCGTATGAGGAGGTACTGTCAAGATCTTGGATAGGAAGGAGCATGTCCTACGTGCAAAAGGTCATACCACAAGTTAAAGTTTTGTGGAGGAATCATGCTTTATAGAGGAAATGACACGGGAATTGGAAGCGGAAATGAAAGCGAGGTATCCTCACCTTTTGAAACACCAGTCGTCGTCAATTTCGAGGGCGAAATTTCATAAGGAGGGAGGTTGTAAGACCGAAATTTTTTAAATAAAAGGAATTTCCTTTATTTATTATTTTGAAATAGTAAGGGTTGATTTGATTAATGTGGATAGTTAAGGGTTAAAATCATGAAATATTTCAAAATAAGCAAGTGGTTATAAAATATTCATTATTGTGGGGAATATTCGTTTGGTGGTGGAATATTAAATCTTTGTCGGGAATATTAAATGCGACAGTATGACCCATGTGGAGCCCATATGCGGAAGCGATTGGATGAAGAAAGCGACAAATATAAGTTGTTTTTAAATACTTGGCGTAGTTATTCTCGAATTATCTTGTTGGAATACCGGTGGTTAAAACACACTAATACGCGTTGTTGAGCGGTTGCACTGCGGTATTGCACCAATTATTGATTCTTACGTGAAGGCACTACTCGATAATGGTTACGATAATTCTTATTCGATTATTTTATTGAGTTAATAATTCTTTGCGTTGATATTTTATATTCTTTGTTGTTTTGATAATTGTCATTACAGTATTTTTCATTATCGAAGCAATAATTCATATTATCTGAATAATATTATTAGATAACATTATTGGCAATGTCTAGAAAGTTACATCTAAGGAGAGGTTTGGTCACTAATTGCTTGGCGATGAAGAAGAAATTCTTATTGGAAAGCCCCTCTTTCACAGGAAGCGCACGGTTGTCGATATTGTGATTACGTAATATTATTTATGAATAATTAATTATTGATTATATGATGAGAAAATATTGATTTTATGTGGATATAGATGGAGAAAATTTTTATAGTGACAATTGTTGAAAATTGAAATTTTATCTTTTTACGATAAAATAATTCATTTAAATATATTATTTTAATAATATATTAGCGGTGATATTTTACAACGAATGTGGGATATATGAGTATCTGAGGAGGAAGAGTATTTTTGTTGCAATAAATGTTTAAAACATGTTAAACATGTCGGTGGACCCCATTTATTGGTGAAATTTGATTATACTTTTTGTAAAATCGACCGTTTGTGGATTTCGGTCAATTTCCATTTGGAATTTGGAAAAACTTTCTTCTGCAAAGTTGTAGAGAATTGAATTTCCTATAAAAACTCATGAGATTTGAATTTTCTGATGAAAGGGCTATTTATTATGAATTATTGAAGTTCGAAGCTCAAAATAATTGATTTTGAAAGAGTTTAATTATTTTTTTTTATGAAAAACGTTTTTTTTTAATTTTCTAGAAGGTGGCATGTGGGAAATGATCTGGATCTGAATTCTAAGGTGGGCGTGAATTTTTATATATATATATATATATATATTTATTAAATTTTACTGCTTTGGTGTTCTAAGCATTTTCCTATAAATAGGGTGCTTAGGTTAGAATTGAAAATCACACGAAGCTGAAGTTTTTCTCTCTATATTATCGGCGTATTCTTGTGAGTATTTTGAGTATACTTTGAGTATTGCTAGGCGGTGCAAGTTCCTTGACTTATATATACGGTATTTACAGCTAAATCTTGATCTTTCGAGGTAAGGGATATTATTTTTTTTCGTAATGATATTATTTCTTCAATATCATTATCTTTGAAATATTGATCTGAAGTTTTTATCAAATTTGGAACTTTTTCATGTCGGAGTTACTATTCATTGGAGTTCTTATTCATGAGTTGAGTTATTCACGAGTTATTATTCATGAGTTCTTATTCACGATTCTTATTCACGAGTACTATTAATGAAGCGTGAAGATGTTTTTGTGGAATTTCTATCTTTTGGTGTCGGAGTTACTATTCACGTATCTGGCACTATTCACGTATCTGACACTATTCACATTATCTATTTATTCATAGAAAATAAAATTTCTTCTTTTTCGTCCAAAACATCTATTACGGATACTAACTTTCGATTGTATCCATGTTTTGATCATTCTTGAATTTTACACCACTATGATTATTTTTGAGGTATTTTTGGGCGTGGATAAAAACAAGTACGAATCCTTAATCCTTAATCCTTGTCATTTTGTTTCCTTTGGATTCGTTTCTTTAAAAAAAAAAATATTTTCATCATCCTCGGTCTTAAATGATGATATTATGGAATATCTTTGGTTTTGTAGTGCAAAGATGAATGATTTCTTAAGAATATCTTTGGCTGTAGTGCAAAGATGAATGATTCTGAAGAATATCTCTTTGGTAGTAGTGCAAAGATGAGCAGTGTTTAAATGAACATGACCGGTGATGAATATCTTTGGCACTGTAGTGCAAAGATGAATATTTGATTCGGATGTATATTGATTGATGTTACTGGGGATAAAAGATGAGCGATGAACTTTTAAATTCATACATAGAAGATAGTAGTTTGCATTCTCTACTTAACTCTTCTAATGAATTATTATTTCATTGCGAATATTGATTTAAAATTTGTTGTCTATTGTATTCTATTATATTTTTCCTGTTGAAGACTAACGATAATTTGTTGTATATTATCTTAGTCATAATATTCTTTCTTGAGCTAGTTGAGCTCACCCTTTTCCTTTTGTTCCATTTTTCTCGGGAGGCGAGAATATAAGCGAGTACGAGTGGGGTATGGAATGAAGGTTTTAGAAAGGATTGTTTAGTAGTCCTCACCATTTTTGTAAAATAATGTATCGATAAATGTGATGAGGATTTATTTGAGTATAGATATTATCAGAAGATAATATTTGTATTCAAACTCACAGTTTTCTTGTTGTAATAATAAAGTTGTAGTTGTTTACGTACCATGTATTGACAACTCGAGAATAGGTGATGTATACCTATTTTGGGGCGTCCATTGTCGATAATGAACACACAAACAGATACACCCCAGACGATGATTGCCCAGATGTAATGGTCATCATTCGGGAGAAGGAGGATGATGACAACCCCTCCATCACTTGGCAGTCCACCAGGACTTTGCCCTCGACAATTGGAGCGCAGCCTCCTTGCTTTGGTCGACGGGTAAAGTGGTAGAAACTCATTACGCCTACCAGAGATAACAATAATCGGTTACTTTTTACATGCAAAGATATTAGCGATTACTTTTGTCATTACATTCTAACACATTGTGTGATTGAACAGTTTCATATATCAGGTGAGAGCATGTTGGTTTAGGACTCTAAAATTAGATTTGCCTAGACTTGCTGATGAGGTGCTTATTTTCCACAAGGACTGTAACTTTGATGTAAAGTTGGACTCAGACTTGATGGAAATACAAGAGGACTATGAGATACTTAAGGAGATCAAAGAATGGGTCGAAGACAAACCCAAGAGAAATCTTGATCAAACCACCTCTTTTAAACCTCGAAACCTTAGAAAACCCCAAACAAGTCCAGATTGGTACGGACCTCACTCCAAACCAAAGGAATGACATGGTTGCTCTATTGACCCTATTCCATGATGTGTTTGCATGGTCTCACGAAGACATGGTTGGTTTATACACGGACATTATCATTCATCGCCTTCCCATCAAAGGGGGATTCAAACTATTCAGGCAGAAGCTCAGGCGATTAAAACTTGAGTGGAAGTTAAAAGTTAAAGAAGAAATTGTGAAACAATTTCAAGCCGACATCATCATGATGTCAACATACCCTAAATGGCTATCCAACATAGTCCCCGTGCCAAAACCGGGAAGGGAGGTGCGAGTTTATGTGGATTACAGAGATTTGAATAAAGCTTGCCTCAAAGATAGCTTTCACGTGCCATTCATCCACATACTCATTGATAATATAGCTCGATACGACATGTACTCCTTTGCTGATTGCTCCGTGGGGTACCATCAAATCATGGTTACTGAAGATGATCATGAGAAAACTTCATTCATCACGCCTTGGGGAGCCCTTTGCTACAGACGATTGTCATTCGGCCTCATCAATGCCGGAGCTACCTATCAGTGAGCCATATGGCTCTTTTCCACGATCTAATAGATAAAAAAAAAAAGAAAAAGAAAAAGAAAAAAAAAAAAAAAAAAAGAAAAAAGAAAATAAAAAGAGAAAAAGAAAAGAAAAAAAATCTCTTCAATCTGGGTTCTCTGATTCTTGCGACCTTACCATCAATGAGTTCTATAGATGGCTTCGAGGAGTTTGAAGAAAAATCCTTCCTCCACATTCCTCGGAATAGGAATGATTTTGCGGATGCTCTAGCAACCTGGGCCTCCTTGATCAACATACATAACAAGGAAGACATGCCAACCCTCACATTTGCCCAACAAAAGGCTCCAGCCTATGGGAATTACATTGGAGAAGTATCGGATGAGCTACCTCCCATCCAACACCGTTGATATCAATATATCAATGAGCACTCACAAGATAAATCTACACCCGTTGAGGCAGGCCTGACTGAGAAAAGGCGGATTCATCGACTTGCTATGAAATTCTACCTGAGTGGAGATGCACTCTACAAAAAAGATGCAGGACTAGGTCTCCTCAGATGTCTGGACCAAGACCAAGCTCATAGACTCATGGATGAGATCCATGGTGTAGTATGTGGCCCACACATGAGCGTCCCTCTACTTGTAAAGAAGATCCTACAACAGAAAAGTCCGACTACGGCAGTTCAAACAACATGACTTGGTTTTGAAAAAGATCATTGATAACCAAGCTCAGTCTAAAGGAAAATTCTCCCGGCCCGGGAAGGCAAAATCATTGTCAACGAAGTATTGACAGGAGGCATTTTCAGATTACAGGAAATGGACGATGATGAATTTCCACAGCTTATCAAATCGAACACCGTGAAACGGTACTATGTCTGAGGTTACCATCAACCAAACATCCTTGTTTTGGATCATCAGATTACCAGTCATTCGGGTTCTTTAACCCTTTACCACATACAACTCTTCCACACTTTGCCCCTCAGGGAAACATCCTTTCAAGCCATCAGCCTGGCTTCACTACGATCATACCACTTAGGTTATCTCACCGCGAATTGAACCTCTTACGTTTGCAGTTTGGCTGCCCATACATGGGATCAAACTTTTCACACTCTCAGTTTATCCTCAACCTAGGATTAAATTTTCTCTTCCCATGATCGACACGCTTTCATAGGATCACGTTTTTCAACTCGCCTTGAAGGGCGAACTACGTCGACCTGATCTCCCTAATACACGGGAGTACGTAGGCAGCCATGTTATATGGTCCGGTCTCACCACAGAAGAAACAAAAATAGACACACTCCTATCCATAACCACATACAGAAATAAGTCCCAAGACACCAAAGATGGTAGGGAATACACACAGATCGATGATCCATTCTGAAAATCCTGAGACATCTCACTGTCCATCCATCAAGGAGGAGTTCAGAATACATCCAGATCACAAAGTCACGGAGAAATAAGCGAATATCAAGCAAGTAGCAAGGCACAACTAAAGGGAAGTGAATCAACATATATTTCCCCGCCATATATAATCTTTGTTTGATATATACAATGTGTACTATACATGACAAAATGGCTAAGCTAGATGCGTGCATGAAAATACAAGCCCATCTACAAATCGGTGTATATGCGGGCTATCAAGTCCAATGGATTCCTCTCGGAAGAAGGAGGTAATCTTGTGATTTCACCTTGAGGGTTTACACGAGCCAACAGATCCACCGCTAACTACATGTGATATATCGGGTAGATATAGCGTCATCCCGCTCAGCAACAGCAATATCCCTATGAGTTAGAGCATCATCTCTCTAACAAAGCGACATCTCTACTAGAAAGAGCTGTCAACATCAAAGCCCACATCCACTACCTATTCACCAGATGGTACAGAAGTAAAAGCCTCTTGCGATCTCGACGTCTTATCAGCTCATTTGTCAAAGCAACTACCCCAGACAACAAGCAAGGCTGGGGCAATTTTGAAATTGGCGACAACCGGATATTGGGTCCCTTACATGAAGATTGGGGGCAATCTCTAAAGCAACAACAACTCAACACTGGGGCATACACCAGTCAGTGCCATCATCATGGTCCATCATCATCTCAATGGCAATTCAAATACTATTCAAATACGACTTGGTCAACAAAGAGAGTTTCTCGTATGAATCCCTGGTAACAACATGCGAAAGGACTGGGGCATTTTGCGATTCCAAGGAATAGAAGAAGTTTAGGACGAGATAAAGCCTCTCATCAAAAGAAGGGGAGCATTCTTAAGAAAGAAGGTCAACGACGAAAGGCCTAACGAATGAAATCTACACCATCAACATGCGTTAAGTCCTCACGAGTTAAGGCCTCTACATCGAAGTTTAAATCTGAGCAGCGAAAGAGCGAGTTGCACCCTCCAGGGATATCAGCGGCATTCAGGCCATCAATTCAGCTGAGTTGCAAATCAAAAGCTCGAGGAAATGGGGCACAAGCACCCAGTAGCAAAAGGAAACTCCAAATCACCTCAAGAAGGATGAGACATCTGGTGGTTGTCATCAATCTAACATAACATCAGGCGAAGTCTAGTGAAGTAATCCGTGGAATATTACTTCGGCGAAGGTATCGAAAGATCCGGTATTCTAAACCATTGCCATCAATTCAGCGCGACATCAAGACAGTTCAGCGATGAAAGCTTCGTATACCATCGTTCGAGTGGGAACCAAAAAAGTTTGGCGATCAGCAAGATAGGCACCGTTGCAGCTACCAGCGAATACATTGGGAGGGTCTGGTGATTTCAAAACATCATCCCCATCAAAGATGTAGAAAATATCTCAACTTATCTCCGTCAAACAAGCATCAGTGATTAAATGCCAAACCATTGGAGTCAACACCAGCATATGCATCAGCAATGACCGATAAAGGTAAAGCGATTTGCGAATACATTTTAACATTCATCATAATATTCATTACATTGCGATTTGCGATTTTGCGATATGCGATTTGCGATGCGATATACGAAATGCGATATGCGAAATGTGATATGCGAGTTGCGAAGTGCGATTTGGCCAAATGTGAAAAGCGATGTGCGATGTGCGAAATGCGATGTGCGATTTACGAACTACGATTTGCAAAAACATTTTCATATTGATCATAAACATTCACTACATTGTGATTTGCATCATTGAAAATACCTTATCATGTTTCAAGTGTCTACTAATCTTTATCATGTCCATTCCATTGCATTGCATGAACATGATAAAGAGGGGCATATGTAGACACTCAAAATTTCGCTTTCCTGTTACTAACTATGCAGGAGGACAAAAATGACTTCTTCACACTCCAGAGATAACCCTGGAGGATCACAACATCAATTCCAACCCCGAAGATAGCCGCAAGAGATCCAGTTCTCAACCCCGAAGATAACCCCGGGAAATCAGGTTCCAAACCTCGGAGATAACCCAGGGAAAGTCAGTTTCAACCCTAGAGATAGCCCCGGGGGATCAAGATCAAAGCCTGGAGATAGCCCCAGGAGGTTAATCCAACCTCAGAGATGACCTTGAGGATAGTCAAAGTCAACAGCAAGCCAACCTCATAGATAACCCTGAGAAAATACTGTTACAAACTGCGTGAAAATCGGAGATAACCCCGGGAGGGGCAAAATGGTCATTTTGCCAACTCAACTTCACTTCAAATCAAATACACTCATGTCAAACTCAAAATGCTTCAATATAAGTTCCACAAGAACCATATCTTAACTTTCGAGCGCAAACTACGCAAAACAGCTCAAATGGACTGCCTGATGGAAACCCGGGAATGCCATTTCGGTCATGGACCCATCTTCCTGGAATAAAAAAAGGTTAAATCATATATCATTGTATAGCTCTCGAAAAGAGCTTTCCGGATTGGTATGGCACGCTTCCATCGGACTCCCGAATTGAAAGTTATGAGCGACAGAGCGAACAACGTGTCACGATGCTTGACACGGCGGGACCCTTGCCCGGGCACCCCGGCGGCCCTTGCAGTACACCTACTACTAGGTGCCACAGGTAGACCTGCAGCTCCTCCCTCTATAAATAGAGGGCATGGGGTGCTGATTTTCTAAGAAAAAAAGGCGAGGAAGCCGTGCCCAATTTGCTCTGCACTCACCCCATGCATTGTACTTTCCCCCTCTAAACACCTGTGAGCTCATATATAGCCCTTTTGTACCTACAAGAGCCAGTGTTTACCCACTCTAAAGATATAGAAGCCTTCTTTATCAGTCAGTTGTAAGCCTTCTCACACACTTTAGAGTCTTTCTCTTCATCTTTGCACACACCCTTCTACACGTTGAGAGTCGTGTTGTTTGCTTTTGCCCGGACTTCGGTCCGTGGTTTCATTTTAGTCTGTATATATATATATATATTTACATATATATTGACTAACATTATCGAGTTATGCCTCGATTGAGCCTAGACTTCGGTCTGGAGCGTTTATTTGCTTTAATATATATATTTACATTTATATATATTAACTATGTGTCGAACTTTGTTCGATGAGCCTAGACTTCGGTCTGGTGCGTTTATTGCTTTTTATATATATATATATATATATATATATATATATTTATATATTAACTGTGTGTCGGACTTTGTTCGATGAGCCTAGACTTTGGTCTGGTGCGTTTACTCGCTTTTATATATATATATATATATGAACTGTGGTCGGACTCTGTTCGATGAGCCTGGATTTTACATCCGGTGCGTTTACTCTACTTTTATATATATATATATATGAACTGTGGTGGGACTACATTCGATGAGCACGAATTTTATATATCAGTGCGTTTATTCACTTTATATATATATATATATATATATATATATATATATATATATGAAGCGTGGTGAACTCTATTCGATGAGCACGGATTTCACATCTCGATGAATTTATTGCTTATATATATATATATATATATATATATATATATATATATATATATATATATATATATATATTGTCCCACCAGAGTTTACTTACGTGGTGGTTGATCGCTTTATAGCTTTCTTTACATTTAAATCCGCTGGAGTTTACTTACGTGGCGATTTGACCTTATTCTGACTTTATTTGATCTATCTATACTTTGGAGTTTCCTTCGTGGCGGTTGTCCGTATTTACAGCTTTATTTACATTTCGTCCCGCCTGGAGTTTCCTCCGTGGCAGTTGATAGCTTTTAACAGCTTTATTTACATTTATGATCCCCCATGGAGGTGCTTCGGGGTTTGTGATCCTGTATATATATATATATTTACAGCTTTTATATATATACCTGCTTATTACTTTCATATAAACTGCAGTATTTTGTGAGCCTAGGAATCATGTGATCACATATTCATCCCATTGAATCTAGATTCGATTCCCATGATGGACATCTTCAGCTGTAAGCAGCTTGTAAATTATTCTGCGGTGTCAGAATTTCCTCAGATGGTTTCCATACCCACAAGGAGGTCGACATTATTTTGTACATTATTTTCATACGGATGCCTCGCATTCGTAAAATAAAATCAACCAAGCCTCGCACTTAATAAAATGGGAGCATCAGGGTTTGAAAAACCTTTTTATAAAACGTCATTGCTATATCTTGCTAAAAAACTGAATTTTCTACATAAATTCAAACCCTGTGTATATAGGTGCGAACGAGGCCTCGCACTACTTCCAAATAACAGCACATTGACCCACACACACACACATTCAGATAATAGTTTCTTGAAAAGAAGTGGTCACCATGGTAACACGGATGTCGGGGGGTGCCTAACACCTTCCCCCCATATAACCAAGTCCCGGACCCTAATGAATCTCGGTTTCAATTAATTCGTTTAGCGATGTCACATCATTGGGTCGATGTGCAAACCTTTTCTCGGTTGTGTTGGTACAACCATTTAAAAAACCAACTGGCAACTCTTAACAGTCCATCGTCGACATTATACATGTCGAACCTTTTTCACTTGTTTTTTCAAACAAATCTCACCTAAAATGAGAACACCAAAGAACAAGTAACGGAAAGGGACACCCAAAAATCCAGACGTCGACAGACAGACACATGAGGTTGCCAAAACTTAAACATAGATACATTTATTGAAGTAGTGTTGTACAACATAGAGTACTATAGGCTGATCACCAAGACGTGCTCATAAGAAATGTCGAACTTACGGGTGTCGGGTTGTCCTTTTTAAAGAAAGAATGAAATGCTCAAGGTCTTGGACCAAAATCAAGGTTTAACGAATGTTGTTCATTGTTAAACATTTTAAAGAAAAGAGAAGTGCTAATTTGAATTATCTATAGTACTTCATTACTATTGATTTAGTTATAGAAGATGTATATTCATATGATTCAAACATATTACTCAAATGAAACTGGTATACTTGTTGAGCTAGTTATGTTCACCCTTGCTTGAACAATATGATTGCAGCTAAGAATGAACGGACCGAAGGATCCAGTAAGGTAAAGGAAAGGCTAAGGCGGACAAGTAGTCATCATTGTAATAGCATAGTATGAATTTTGTAATTATTTGGTACTATGACAAAGAACATATATAATGATTACAAAGAACCTGGGAAGGGAAATATTATTTTGTAATATATAGAAGACATATTCACTCTTTTGAGGTATTTCAATTGAATGTATGTGTTAACTATAAAATCATGTAGCACCATATGTCGGGTTAAAAGATACCCATATTTGGGGGTGTCATAGTTTAGAGCACTCTAGCAGGGGTTATAGGCTGAAATAGAAAGAGTTTTCTCTCATTTTCTCTTTTTCTTTTCAAATGAGCTGCCAAGAGCTCATATTTAAAGACCAGACCCGCGGCAGCCACAGGTCTACCTGAGGTAGTCGTGGGTCTACATGAGGCAGTTGAGGGTCTACCTATGGCTTCTCGGGCTACCCTAGGCCATGCGGGTCATGTCTTCTCGAAGTACGTGCACTAGGTTACGCGTTGTCTACTCGAACCTTCATAACTTTTAATCCGGGCATCCGATAAAGGAGTGTTATACCTTTTTGGAATGTTGTTGTCGAGAGCTTCACAATGAAGTGGGATTAGAGGTTGTACGAAGCCAGGAAGATGGGTCCATGACCAGATCTCCAAGTCTTCAAAGTCTATCTTTTGTGTTGTCTTGTGAAGTTGTCACTCGGGATTTGAGCTATGGTTCTTGTGGGACACTTTGATTCGCAGTGTGGATCGAATTGTGTTGAGATGATGATAAGTAGATTTTATACCTACTTATTGGATATCAATTCACGAGAACTATGCTCATCTCAAGTACATTTTAGTATGTTTTCAGTTGCATTTTGTTTTATTTTGCATTACTTGTAATTAGAACTCCTCTAGTGTGACAAATGCAGGAAATGGCATAGCTTAGCAATGGCATGAGTGATGATAATAGTGAAGGCATGCCACGTGAGAAGAATGGAGATAAGGAATTGAACAGTGATGAAGGAACAAGCAATAAGTAGTGGAGCATCAGGAAACAACAGAAGAAAACAAGAATGCAGAAACACGTAAGTTGGTGAACAAAATTTGAATTACGCTACCGCGCCCATCATCCCGCGATAGAGTTAGAACGCATACACGCCAAGATCCGCGCTGTTTTTATATAATAACCTCGTCTTGTGCGCGCCATTTCATTGTTGTTGTTCGACTTTATTTTAAATTTGAAATTAGAAGCGTAATTGAGTGGGGGGTTTAATTAGGGCTTATATATTAGACGTATTTTCATTAGGTAAAGACATACCACCCCTTGGGGGATCAATAAGCTATCATTATTTTACTTTCTTCTCTTTAATTGCCATATTAGATTAGGGTAGTGATTTCTAGAGTTGATTAGATTGAAGACTTGAAGCAATTGGGAAGCATCAGAGATTCCATCTTGGAGTAGGAGAACATATTTGCACTTCAATTCTCTAATTTTATCCACTCTTTGATTCTTATTTGTAATCTTATGATGTTTATTCAATATGTGGATGATAGATTTGATTCAACTATGATTTAAACTCTATTCTGAGATTGCAATGGATTCTATGGATTAGTTTATTCTGATATATTTCATTGTTAGCCTTATTGATTGCTATAGGATTGTCTATTTAGATTCATGCTATTTGTTTAGTTGATTGGCCATCAATTACTTTGATAATCCATATGGACTTGAGAGAAGAAGTATGGGTTTAGATCTGATCTTGATAGCTTGTATTTGTATGTTCTACATGGTGATGGAATGTATGATTCGTGCTTAAGATAGACATATACCGAGGCATCGCTCATAGTTAATTGAGAATTTGGGCTTAAACCCTAATTATTTGTAAATCACATAGACATATAGTGGTTTAGGTAATGTGGGTGTTCATGTGTATTCTATCAATTGTGGATTATATGTGATATGGGTATGGTACATTGAGATATGGTTGTACTTTACTTTCGTGTTCTCGACTAGCAATCTAGTGCAAGTAATTTGGCTTAACATGGAGTGCATTGATTTAAATGATTCAATAGATGAAATTGTGATATTAGGTCGTCATTATCTAGTCTCACTCTAGGAATAATTAGGTTTATTTAATTTCATAGTTTAAATATAAAATATCAAATCATTCGTTTAAATAAGACTGAAATGGTTATGGGCTAGTGCTTAGTGAACTTTATTAATTAATTCTCCGTAGGAACGATACTTTACTTACTCTTTATTACTTGTTGACCGTGTATACTTGCACGCATATATTGATCGGTAAAACGACCAACAAGTTTTTGGCGCCGTTGCCGGGGAATTATTTTAATAATTTTTGCCAACATTAATTTTAATCAAATTAGTCTTAATTTAAACATTATATTTTATTTTAATTATCTTCCTATATTTTTCTCTTTTTAGGTACCATGGATGACTTTGCTTATCAATGGCCTTATGCAAATAGGATTCAACCAAGGGATACAAGAACTGAAGGACTCAATGTATTTTCTATATTGTTAGCATAAATTGCAACACTTTCGGAGAAGTTGGAGGTACTTGCAGCCCAACGTACTCTAGAGATAGCAGTTACATGTGAATATTGTGCTGGCGAGCATCCAAGTTATCAGTGCGACATCAAAGTTGGACAAGTACATTTTGGAGGTGATTACCTCAACAACAATGTTTATCCCAATGATCATCAAGGTTGGGGATATCACCCAGATTATGAATAGAGTTATAACTATCAAGACCAATACTGCATCTCAAGTCCAACATATCCATCAGATTTCTCAAATCCACCTCCAATGCAACAAGAAGAAAATTCAAGGTTGAAGGAATTCATGTCAAAAAGCATAGCAGACCATGAAGAGATGATGATGAGTCAGGAGTTAGCAAGCCAAAATCTTAACAGACAGATGGAACAACTCATTAACTCCTCAATGAATGGTCCTCAATACATGGATTTCAAAACTGAACAAGATAATTCAAGATTGGAGGATTTGTGGTTCAAATTTGTAACATCAACTGAGGAAAAGATGATTGAGCAAGAGAGGTCAATTATAAATCTTTAGAATCAGATGGGTCAAATGTTTAAAGCCTTGAACAATCGCCCTCTAAATAATTGGTGCCATGACATGGACAATGAAACTGATGGAGAGCCAGAAGTGTACTTGCCACTGAATGAACTGAAAGGAGTGGACATTGAGGAGACAGCTGAGGGTATGGAAAATGAAGATCATGAGCTGACTTGTATAATACCCCAAGTGCCTTCTCAGTTAGAGTTGAAAAATTCAGTGAATTTTGCACATCCATGTCTCCTTAGTAGTCACATCCAAAACAAGAATGTCTATGATTATGAGGCCTCTTACAAACCATGGTGGGCTGAGAAAGAGATAATAGAAGAAGAAAATCATGTTGTATATTCATGTATTAATGCAAAAATCTATTCACAGATACAATGGGAGAAGCACATGGCGATGCAATGGAACTGGGGACATCATGTACAGGAAATATGCTAGGTGGCTTTAATCCAAAGACTCTCATGATGGGGAACCTACCAAAGCACATAGCGGTTCTAATGGATGGAGGGTTCCTAGCTTATCATAGAGGAATTGGATAGCGGTGTCAAGAAAAGAGTCCAGCTAACGGACTATAAACCGAGCGCTAGATGGGAGACACCCCATCCAATCTTTCTCCCTCCTTGTTTAATTCTTATTTACATTTCGATATTTAGTAGATGTTAGATAGTGGTAAGTCTTAATAATAGTTTATTGTTTCTCCTCTCAGGTTCAATCCAATTGCTATAAGCATTCAAGATCAAACAGAAGTTAAAATAAACTGAAGCTGCCAGAGTACAGGGTAGCGCGGCCGCACCCAACTACAAGCCAAACATAGCGCGGCCGCGCCATAGCTCAGTCATAGAAAAAATTGCTAAATTTTTAGAATTTTTGAGTCAAGCATTCAGACAGTTAGATGCCCACACTCAGTTTCCAACTATAGAATATCTCCAACATAGCCATCGCCTGATATACCATTGGATCATGAGGACGCGAATGGAGATGACATTTCCACTTAGCGGAGTATTTTTTCACTTTTAATTACAATGAGGGCATTGTTCATTTTAAGTTTGGGGGTATTGGGTTGTAGTGAGTAGTTGTTGCATATAGTTAGTTGCATATAGTTTGATTGCATGTTTAAGTTGCATAGTAGGGGTATTTTAGTATCTTTGTAGTTAAATTCTACATGAATTTTTTTTTCAATTTTCTTTTGTCATGTTTAATTAGTATGTGTTTAGTTGCATTACATAGCATATTCCCATGTTTTAGTCGGTTGAATTCCAATATGGCCATTGATGATATAGAAATTTTATAGATTTTTGAACTTGGTTGATATCTTGAGCTTAGTTATAATTTTATACATGATATAATTCATGCCTGCTGTTTAGATGCTACCGGGTAGCACGTCAATGTTCATGTTTGCTTGTTGGTTAAAGATTAACTTGTTTGCCTGCTGAGATGAAAACACTGTTTTTAAAGATAGGATTGTGTAAGAAGTGTGCATTGACTATGAAAACACTGAAATTCAAACTTTGGGAACGTATGGGTATGCTTGCTATATATATATGAAAAAAAAAAAGAAGAGAAAAATATGAAAAATTATCGTGGCTAGTCTGGTTTTGGGGCCTTTGTTACTTGAGTAAGTACGCCCAAGGGGATTGTCTTTACACCTAGCGCCCTAAGGTCTTTTATTGTCTGGGAGTCGTTGGTTGAAAGCTCGCTAAGGGGTAGCACTGTTAGCCTAATGGAATGAGGCATTGCACCGTCATAGGAAAAAGAAAAGAAATCAATAAACACCGCGGGAAAGTGCAAAAATCACCCTCGTGAGTAAAAATAAAGCAGAATAAACCCATTGCTGAACCTTAGTTTGTATTGATGAGCTTGAGTAGTTGTTATTTCATTTGTATGCATAGTTCTTGATTTAAGCCTCAGTTTTCTTTCTTAAGCAGTGTAGCATGTGTAATCTTTGCATTTGTCAAGCTTATCGGTGAACACAACACACACACACGTCATCTCTATAGCAGGTTGAGATTGTCTGATTGTATGTCGTTATGCCTTTAGCATAAATTGATGGTTTGTTCTTGGATCTTGATATTTCTCTGAGGCATATCTTATTAAAATTCTTAACATGGCTAGAAATCTGGGGATTCATTTGCATAGTAACGTAGCTTGCATAGCATGTAGATTGCATTATGTTGGGTTGCTGATGAGTGAGTTTTATACTCATAATTAAGTGCGTTTGAACTTAATCTTTTGGATGTTTTTAAGTGTTTATGTCTATTCATGCATGTTTTATGTTTTTTTGTAGGAATTGGGACAAAAGTTACTTGGATCGACATTTGGGGTGGCTAGATGCACGTTTTCGGCTTGCCATTTACACAATAGTCACTTCAGAGCCAATTTGAGTATTTCTCGGGACCTTATTTCGAAAAACCTAAAGAATGAAAGTTGTAGATCTACGTCTTCTCTTTCTGGAACATCTTGATTCATCAAAATCGGAGTTTGGACGAAGAAGTTATGGTCGTTTTCCCAAAGGACGTCGGAGCAAAAAATTTCTGAAAAAGTGGCCAGCGCCGGGGCACCCATTTCAGGCCTAAGCCCAGCGCCGGGGCGCTAGGGGACAGAATCCCAGTGCCGTGGCCAGCGCCGGGGCGCTGGGGAAGTTATTTACGAGGCTTGGTTGCGTTTTGGGGCGAATTTTGACACTTTTTTGACTCCAAATAGGATTGGGTTTGTTCTTAAGCTAAAAATTGGACTTGTAACCTATAAATACATGATGTAAGGCATAAAATAAAAAAGATTTACATAGATTAGATTAGAGATATACTCCATTATATTAGACATTAATCCTAGTTCTTATTAGTTTTGGAGATTGAAACAACTTGGAGATCATTGAAGATCAAGAGCAAGAAGAGCAAAGAGAGGGAGTATCGATTTCTTGACAATGATTCTATTCTCTTCTCTTATCATACTTTTATCTTTTAATGTCTATTCAGTTGTGGATTCTTGGTTTTAATTCATTAATCATGAACTAACTCTTTTATTAAGATTTCAATTGAACCTTTTATGTCTATAAATTAGTTATTTGATTTATTCCAATTATTTATGTCAAAGTGAATTGTTTATCTTGTCTGGTGCTTATTGCTTAATTATTTGGCCAATAATTACCTTGTTACTCTAGAAGGAATTGGAAGAGGAATTCTAGGGTTAGAACTAGGCATGATAACATGTGACTTAGTTATTTGCATAGTGAATAATTAGGTTTGTGAATTGAATGGAAATATCTATTCACCGCATGTAACGCATAAGGAATTGGAGTTGAAGGAGTTTAATTCAATTGTTTTACATAGGAATATAGCAAGATTAATCTGGATTAAATAGAAGTTAATTGATCACTTGGAAAATGACTTTTGACATTTGAGAATTCCTGTTAACAATTCATTAGGCATAATAATTGGGTTAATTGGATAATTGATTTATAGTTCATAATTGGGGATATTAAAGTCTTAATCTTTATTTATCTGAATTCTGTCATAAAACAATTCAGTTTAATTAGTTAATTTAGTTTTCTTAATTAGAAAAATCACAATTTAAGATTGTTTAAATAAAATTGATTTGGTTAAGAATTAGTACTTGGTGATTTTTATTAAATAATTCCTCGTGGGAACGATACTCTACTTTCACTTTATTACTTGTTGACCGTGTATACTTGCACGTATTCATTGATTGCGAAATTGACCAACAAGTTTTTGGCGGCGCTGCCGGGGAATTAGTTTAATAATTTTGCCAATATTAATTTTTATCAAATTAGTTTTAATTTAAACGTTTTTTTTCTATAAGTCTCTTTCAATTTTTTTTTTCTTTTCAAGTACCATGGATGACTTTGCGTATCAATGGCCATACACGAACATGACTCGACCAATGGAAACATAGAGTCCACCATCCACAGAGCAAATAGCAATGGTTTGTGAGTTATGTTCTGGGAGTCATGTTACAGATTAATGTGCCATCAATTCAGAATCAGCTCAGTTCATAGGGAGCTATAATCGATCTACCCAACCGTATCCGAATCAAAATGCATATAATCCAGGTTGGAGAAATCACCCGGGATTTCCATGGAGTAACAATCAAGCTCAAGCACCTAGACAGCAAAACACGGCCGGATTTCAAAATCAGACTCAACAACAGCCAGAGAGGAAAACAAGTTGGGAAGAAGCTTTTGAAAAATTCATTTTAGCTACTGACAAAAGGATCGGTGAACGAGAAAAGTTATCGAATCAAGTAAATATGAATGTGAAAAGCCAAGGTGCATCGATAAAAAATCTGGAAAATCAATTGGGGCAGATAGCACGTGCATTGAATAACCGTCCACATGGAACACTCCCTAGTGATACAGAGATAAATCCGGGCAGAGATGAGCATTGCAAGGTTGTGACTTTATGTAGCGGAAAAGAATTGCAAGAGACTCTCAAGGACATAGGAAAAAGGGACAACGTAACAAAGGAACAACTAATCAATGCCTCGAACATTTGTCCTCAATACACTTGGCCCTATGACATGGATTCCGAGACCGATGGAGAGCCCGAACAAAATCTGCAACTAGATGAGCCACAAGATGTTGAGAGAGAGGAAATAATTGGGAACCAAGAAAAGGAGATCGACGAAGAGTTAACTATAAGATTCAACGAAGATGAGCTGATTTCATTAGTATCTCATGTGCCTCCTCCACCAAAGTTCAAGAATCCGGACAGTTTTGCAAAACCATGCCCAATTGGCAGTCATGTCGTAGCCAAAGCTCTTTGTGACATAAGAGCTAGTACAACTGTGGAGTCATGGTGGGTTGAAAAGGAGAAGATATAGGAAGAGCCCATTGTGTTTGACAAGCTTCCATGCCATAATTTGATCACAAACACAATGGAGAAAGCACTTAGTGGTTTGCCGTACTTAATGGGGATCCTATCTAAAAAGATCATGCTAGGGGACTTAAACTCAATGGCCATTACAATTGGGAACCTCCCAAAAGAGACATTACTTCTGATGGATGGAGGGTTCCTCAATTTTCATAGGGGAATTGGATAGAGAATTGAAGAAGTCAGGCTGAGACTATAAAATAAGCGCTTATTGGGAGGCAACCCAAGTTTAATTTTTATTTCTAGTTTTTATTAGGTTTTATATTAGTAGTTTTGAATTTGCATTTATTTAAAATTTAATAAAATTGTTTCTATCATGGTTTACAGGTTATTCAAGTCAAATTCAAGTGTGGTGCCCAATTTATTTCATGTGCTTAGCCTATTCTCCAAACTTAGTGGACAAGGAGGAAGATTGTTATATTTTAAGGGAAGTCCTCTGCTTTAATTTTTTCTAATTTAGTCATTGAGGACAATGTCTATTTTAAGTTTGGGGGCATTTTAGTGTCGTATTGCATATAGTTAGTTATCTTCATGGTAGTTAATTTTTTTTATGTGTTAGCATTATTTTTTTTAGGTTGCATATAATACATGGTAGTTAATTGCATATGCATACATAGGTTATATTAGTATGTGTTCATGTAGTATAATTGCATTTTTATTTTATTTTTTTGCATGATTCTATGCGATTAGTTGGTGTGGTCTTAGCTCGACCTATGATAAGATTGGTATTAATTGTTAACTTGAACAGTGTTGATAATTGATGATGAGTTCTAATTTTAAACATGAAGAAAATTTGAGCCTGTCTGAAACTTATGTAACCGGTTAGCACTTAAAGTTTAACTGTTTTAATCTACTTGGTTCAAGGGTTTCATAATTTGTTTTTGAGGGAAAATCTTGGTTAAAATTTAAGGAAATTAGTGAACTGGCGGTAAAGGTTGGAATGACGTAAAAGCTTGAGTTTGGGGGAATCTATGGGATATATATATACGAAATGAAAATGAAAAAAAAATGAAAAAAAAAAAAGAAATGATGAAAAGAAAAAAAATAAGAAATCCAGAAAAAGAAAAAAAATGAATAAACACCGTGGCATGCTTGTCTAGTTTTGTGGCATTTGTTACTTGAGTAAGTAAGCCCGAGGGAGTTGTCTTTACACATAGCGCCCTAAGGTTTTAATGGTCTGGGAGTCGTTGGTCGAAAGCTCGTTAAGGTAGCATTGAAAAGCCTAAGGGAATAAGACATTGCACAACTATGAGAAAAATATAAAAAAAAATGAATAAAACACGAGAAAGAGCAAAAATGCCCTCGTGGTTGAATAAAGGTAGAAATAAATCCTATATTTACCCTTAGACTTGGTATTTGCTTAGTTTAACTAGAGTTGTCATGTTCACAAAAGTAATTGAATTGAAACTGAAATTTTTCATCTAAGAAGTTTATTATGTGATTATTTTGAACTGTGGTTGGTTAGAATGGTTAACAAGCACACACGTACAACATGGGTGATGACAGGTTTGGATTGACTAACTAGTTAGAGTTATAGACTTTGATTTGATCGGATAAATTGTTTGAGTATCATTGGTATCTTTGAGGCCTGTTGCTATATATCATACTGATTTATTACTGGGTTCGTATGTATATTAGGAAGTAGATCATGCATATGCATTCATGTAGCTAATTTATGTTATTTATTTTTAGTTCTTTTGTGTTTTTGCTTGCGGACAAGCAAAGGTTTAAGTTTGGGGGTATTTGATGAGTGAGTTTTATACTCATAATTGAGTGCGTATGAACTTAATCTTTTGGATGTTTTTAAGTGTTTATGTCTATTCATGCATGTTTTATGTTTTTTTGTAGGAATTGGGACAAAAGTTACTTGGATCGACGTTTGGGGTGGCTAGATGCGCGTTTTTGGCTTGCCATTTACACAATAGTCACTTCAGAGCCAATTTGAGTATTCCTCGGGACCTTATTTCGAAACACTTAAAGAATTAAAGTTGTAGATCTATGTCTTCTCTTTCCGGAACATCTTGAATTGTCAAAATCGGAGTTCGGACGAAGACGTTATGGCCATTTTCCCAAAGGACGTCGAAGCAGAAAATTTCTAGAAAAGTGGCCAGCACCGGGGCGCCCATTTCAGGCCTATGCCAAGCGCCGAGACGCTAGGGGGAAGAATCCCAGTGCTGTACCCAGCGCCGGGGCACTGGGGAAGTGATAGGCGAGGCTTGGACGCGTTTTGAGGCGAATTTTGACACTTTTTTTACTCCAAATAGGATTGGGTTTGTTCCTAAGCTAAAAATTAGACTTGTAACCTATAAATACATGATGTAAGGCATAAAATAAAATAGATTTACATAGATTAGATTAGAGATACACTCCATTAGATTAGACATTAATCCTAGTTCTTATTAGTTTTGGAGATTGAAACAACTTGGAGATCATTGAAGATCAAGAGCAGGAGCAAGAGGGGAGCATCAGATTTGCTGACAACAGATTCTATTCTCTTCTCTTATCATACTTTTATCTTTTAATGTCTATTCAGTTGTGGATTCTTGGTTTTAATTCATTAATCATGAACTAACTCTTTTATTAAGATTTCAATTGAACCTTTTATGTCTATAAATTAGTTATTTGATTTATTCCAATTATTTATGTCAAAGTGAATTGTTTATCTTGTCTTGTGTTTATTGCTTAATTATTTGGCCAATAATTACCTTGTTACTCTAGAAGGAATTGGAAGAGGAATTCTAGGGTTAGAACTAGGCATGATAGCATGTGACTTAGTTATTTGCATAGTGAATAATTAGGTTTGTGAATTGAGTAGAAATATATGTTCACCGCATGTAACGTATAAGGAATTGGAGTTGAAGGAGTTTAATTCAATTGTTTTGCATAGGAATATAGCAAGATTAATCTGGATTAAATAGAAGTTAATTGATCACTTGAAAAAGGGCTTTTGGCATTTGAGAATTCTTGTTAACAATTCAGTAGGCATAATAATTGGGATGATTGGATAATTGATTTATAGTTCATAATTGGGGATATTGAAGTCTTAATCTTTATTTATCTGAATTCTGTCATAAAGCAATTCAGTTTAATTAGTTAATTTAGTTTTCTTAATTAGAAAAATCACAATTTGAGATTGTTTAAATAAAATTGATTTGGTTAAGAATTAGTACTTGGTGATTTTTATTAAATAATTCCTCGTGGGAACGATACTCTACTTTCACTTTATTACTTGTTGACCGTGTATACTTGCACGGTATTCATTGATTGCGAAATCGACCAACAGTTGCTTATACTCATTTTTGTTTTCATTTGCATTGCTTGAGGGCAAGAAATAGTTCAAGTTTGGGGGTATTTGATAAGTAGATTTTATACCTACTTATTGGATATCAATTCACGAGAACTATGTTCATCTCAAGTACATTTTAGTATGTTTTTAGTTGCATTTTGTTTTATTTTGCATTACTTGAAATTAGAACTCCTCTGGTGTGAAAAATGCAGGAAATGGCATAGCTTAGCTGTGGTATGTGTGATGATAATAGCGAAGGCATGGCACGTGAGAAGAATGAAGATAAGGAATTGAACAGTGATGAAGGAACAAGCAACAAGCAGTGGAGCATCAGGAAACAGCAGTAGAAAACAAGAATGCAGAACACAGAAGCCGCGTGACTGAACAAGTTGAATTACGCGCGCCCGCACAATCATTCTGCAGTAGCTAGAAACGCACACACGCGCAGCAGATGCGCTGTTTTTTATATAGGAACCTCGCGGCAATGGGCTTGCGTCATCGATCGATGTTGTTTGACTTTATTTGAAATTTGAAATTGGAAGCGTAACTGAGTGGGGGGTTCAATTAGGGCTTATATATTAGACGTATTTTCATTAGGTAAAGACATACCACCCCTTGGGGGATCAATAAGCTATCATTATTTTGCTTTCTTCTCTTTAATTGCCATATTAGATTAGAGTATATTAGAGTAGTGATTTCTAGAGTTAATTAGATTGAAGACTTGAAGCAATTGGGAAGCATCAGAGATTCCATCTTGGAGCAGGAGAACATATTTGCACTTTAATTCTCTACTTTTATCCTCTCTTTGATTCTTATTTGTAATCTTATGATGTTTATTCAATATGTGGATGATAGATTTGATTCAACTATGATTTAAACTCTATTCTGAGATTGCAATGGATTCTATGGATTAGTTTATTCTGTTATATTTCATTGTTATCCTTATTGAATGTTATAGGATTGTCTATTTAGATTCATGCTATTTGTTTAGTTGATTGGCCATCAGTTACTTTGATAATCCATATGGACTTGAGAGAAGAAGTATGGGTTTAGATATGATCTTGATAGCTTGTATTTGTATGTTCTACATGGTGATGGAATGTATGATTCATGCTTAGGATAGACATATATCGAGGCATCGCTCGTAGTCAATTGAGAATTTGGGCTTAAACCCTAATTATTTATAAATCACATACATATAATGGTTTAGGTAATGTGGGTGTTCATGTGTATTCTATCAATAGTGGATTATATGTGATATTGGTATGGTACATTGAAATATGGTTGTACTTTACTTTCTTGTTCTCGACTAGCAATCTAGTGCAAGTAATTTGGCTTAACATGGAGTGCATTGATTTAAATGATTCAATAGATGAAATTGTGATATTAGGTCGTCATTATCTAGTCTCACTCTAGGAATAATTAGGTTTATTTAATTTCATAGTTTAAATATAAAATATCAAATCATTCGTTTAAATAAGACTGAAATGGTTATGGGCTAGTGCTTGGTGAACTTTATTAGTTAATTATCCGTAGGAACGATACTATAATTACTCTTTATTATATGTTGACCGTGTATACTTGCACGCATATATTGATCGGTAAAACAACCAACAGATGACGTGAATGTGATGTTGAGGTGGCAAAATGATGATTTTTCACCCACCAGGGTTATCTCTGGCTTTTGTGCAAATATAGCAGTCGTTTCTCAGGGTTATCTCCGAGATTGGGCTGCTGTGAATGCTAGATGTCCTCAAGGTTATCTCTGAGGTTTGCTTGACCTCCCAGGGTTATCTCTGGGGTTAAAACTGACTTTTTCGATGTTATCTCTAGAACTTGGACATCATCCCTCGGGGTTATCTCTGACGTTGGAACTGAATCTCCCGGGGTTATCTCCGGGAGTGAAACTGAGTCTCTCGGGGTTATCTTCGAGATTGAAACTTAATCTCCTGGGGTTGTCTCTGGGGTTGCAACTGATTTAACTTGCAGGGTTATCTCTAGAAGACGACTCTGCCCTCCTGCAGGGTTAATAACAAGAACTTAAAATTTCGAGTGTCTACATCCATTTCCCATATTCGGTTATTTTTGATATATAGAATGATGTAGTTTATTGATACCTTTTCAATTATGGGCTTATAAGAGGCTTCCTTGCCTTCATCCAGTTACCACTTTAGGCTTGGAGACATACCCGCGGGGACGCCGATGGAACCATTCTACCTTGGTTGAGGTCCCTGTAGTAGATGGCTTTACTCACTATAGATTACAGATGCATTTGTTGACGTTACCTGGGTTTCTTACACCCTAGATTATTTGATAGTTTGTTTTGAGGATGGCTTCCCGACAAGAGCTGAATATGCATTGTCTACCCGTTGGATTCCCTTCTTGACTGAGGGAGGTTGGGAGCTCTACTTGGGAGAGTATGCTATCAGATGCATCACAAGAGAGATTCATATTCCACATCTTCCTCCTTATCGGCAGTCTTGGCCTTTGTCCCAGCCAGTTAGAGATATTCCCTTGATGGGTTTGGATGGCTTTACATTATCCGATATCCTTTGTACTCAGGACTCCCCGTACCATTGTGGCTCAGACCCGTGCTACCCACTTCTTAGCGGACATGGTGCTTGGGTTTGTGATGATGATATATTGGATAGCATGGGTTTGAGAGCCTACCCATTTGGAGTAGATAGCTAATTGGACCAAACGACTGGACAGGGCACATTTTTTCATTCGCCATCTAGGTAGAGAACTAGGAGAGGCGGATACTTTTGATCCTTCTAACCGTTGGGACACTAGCCGTCCGAACACTAGTGGTTTTGCTGGAGTAGATCCCCCTTTGTACCGACCTGATATACCCTTTGGTAGAAATACCATTACTCACGAGGAGCTTGATCGTGGAAATCATCTTGGGGACATAGATGTCCGGGATTTCTTCAGATAGGCTTTTTTTAGATGTTGGGTTGTTGTGCCCCACTTTAATGTACTTTTTATTTTTATTTGTTGGACAGAGATGATGTATTTCATGATGTATTTAGCTTTATATTTCACAAAGATGTATATAATGCTTTCTATTACTGCACCTATTATATTGTCATTTATTATGATGCATGCATTATATATTCTGGATTTGTATTTATATGGATGAGTTAGAGTTGACCCATGTATGGTCGGGTGATACAGATTTACAGATGTCTTCATCATTAGTAGCACGTATCGACCACCTTCCTTCCACTCACATTGCTTCTAGCTTACGATCATAGTTTGATAGTCTACCAGAGTCAAATTGCTCATTAACATGTGGCATGTTGGGACTTTCCATATCATTCTTGACTTTTCATGTCCTTGAGAGTTTTGTAGAGGGGATATTATCTTGTTGGATCCGTGCGAGACATGTCTTCAGATTTGGATTATATGAGCTTACTTCGACTTCGGTGGAGTATCGCCACATCACTGGACTTCTCTTGGATAAACCATGTGCCATGGTAGCTATCGATCATATACGCAGACAGTTTTTGACTATGATAGGTTTAAGGCGGACAGTGGTTTTAAATGATATCACCTCTGGTTATGTCATTCTATGGACTTCTTGATTGACCGCTTTGGGGTAGGTGATAGCATTTTATTGTATTACAAGGATTTTACTGTCTCGAAAGACCAGTGGAGGATTACCCATGTTGACACCTTGGTGATGTGCTTCATAGGATACTTATATATACCTTTGTATATGGATCACCTAGATATCGCCTTGGTGAATTTAGTCAGTGCTCTTCGGGAGGATTATACCATTATTCCCCTTATTTTAGTAGAGACTCTCATTTCAGTTTCTCATTGTCATTCCCATATTGATGAGTATTTTCGAGGTAGCGATGTATTGCTCTATGTCCAGTTTATGACACATTTGAGTCTGATAGGCACTCTCAGACGCCTGGACTATTACTTCGGGTGGGACATAGCGATGTCTTACTCTTTTTGCCCAGCTGACTGCACAAACGTAATATCCTGGTTTGTCTTTTGACAGTTATTAAGGAGCCCTTCTCCATCTTACTTTATTCTGGATTTAGTTCCCCTTTGAGCTTTGTCACTCATGTTGTGGGTATGGACTTCTTGCCATTAGTCGGTTTGAGAGGGGTGACCACTTATCATCTATTAGCTATCATGAGTAAGTTTCATGATGTTCATTCCTTTGAGGGAGCTTCGGGTTATAGATCCTCTACTTTGTCCTTATCTGAGGATGATCTGGCTAAAGTATATAATTTCTGGACTCATCGGGAGAGAGCTAATTTCTCAGATAGTCACCTTTTTTTTTCTGATGATCAGTATAATGTCTAGTTAGAGGCGAACATAGCAACCGATTTTGCTCATTCAACGCCGATTTTTGAATCAGATGATGAGGAGCCTATAGAGGCTCCACCCTCCCCTACAAAGGATGAGTTATTTATATACTTGACAACAGCTTTGGTTAGTTCTGCCCCTAGTTCCTCCTCAACTACTTCTTCCATTTCTAGAGAGGCTTTGGAGCTGAGGGTACAATTTCTGACTTTTAAGAGAGATCATGCTCGAGCATTGAAGTTGACTACATTATCTAGTCGAGATGATACTCTTTTGGAGAGGGATGAGGCCTGGGCTACTAGGGATATTGTTGTTACTGAGAGTGTTGCTCTCAGATATTTCACAGATGACATCGTCAATCAAGCGAATGAGATTTTGGGTTATTAGGATAACACTATCCATACCGAAACAGAGCTTTTGACCCGTATTGAGACATTTGGGCAGGAGCTTAGGGATACCCCTCAGTCTTCAGAGAAGGATCTGTAAGGTTTTGTGAAGATCAAAGACGCAATCAAATTGCAAAATTAGAGGAAACAAAGTATATATAAAATACGTGTCATATTATTAAACATGCAAAGCATGTTGCATATATATATATATATATATATATATATATATATATATATATATATATATAATACTAGCATGCATATTGTAGAATATGTGAGGGCCCCGAATCCGAGGTCCCGAATCACCGCGGATCCGGTTCGATCATTCTATCACTATTATTATATTTGCGGAAGATATAAACAAAAATTGTTTATACAATAACTTACACATAATCTGTGAGACCCCAGATTTTATCAATAAAGATTTAAATTTTGTCGAAATAATTTTTTTAATATTATGGTGTGAATTTAAGATAATATTATAGTTGTGGGTAGTATTTATAAATTTTGCAAAGTATGCAAGTTGTTATAAAATATTCGTTTGGTCGGGGAATATTCTTTTTGTCGGGGAATATTCGTACGACGGCTCAATCATTGTGGACCCCTAGCGGAAGTATTGTCGTAGTTAGAAAAGCGACAAAATTATCTTTCTATAAAAATAATAACTACAGAGGTGTTACCGTTAAAAGCATTAAACTACTAGGTAGTAAAAGTACAAAGAATGTCTGGCGTAGTTGTATAGTAGCACACGATATTGATTATTGATGCTTACGTGAGAAGTCACTCAGCTATGCTCAATTATTGCTACAGTAATTGCTGCATCATATCTCTTATATTATTGATTCAATTATTGTCACAGTATCATCTGTATAATATGTTATAGTATTAAATCAATAATTGAGACGACAAGTTATAAATGATTAATAATTGTTGAAAGATTAAATATGTGTTGATTAAAAATAAAATGATTTGTGGTAATATTTATTCAATCCTTGATGTATATAAAGAGTCTGGTTATGAGACATTTGTGGTAAGTTTGATTATTTTATGGGGGGCCCATATGTCATCATCTAAGAGTCTCTTCGTCAATAGTAATTACTTTCGTCAATAGTAATTACCTTTGTGAATAGTAATTATCTTCGTCAATAGTAATTACCTTCGTCAATAGTAATTACCTTTGTGAATAGTAATTATCTTCGTCAATAGTAATTACCTTCGTCAATAGTAATTACCTTTGTGAATAGTAATTACCTTCGTCAATAGTAATTACCTTTACCAGGCGTCGAACCACTTGTCGTTTCACATTACAAAGGCCGAACCACTTGTCGTTTTCACATTACAAAAGCGCCGAACCACTTGTCATTTCACATTACAAAGCGCCGAACCACTTGTCGTTTCACATTACAAGCGTCAAACCACTTTTCTTTTCACATCACCAGTCGTCAAGCCACTTGCCTTTTCACATGGCAAGTGCTAAGCTAGAAATCTTCTATAAATAGAGGCCTAGTGCTTCATTATTTTTCACGAATTCACTGAAACTCTAGAGAGAGAAACTATAGAGAGAAAGAAGAAAAGTATTCTGCTACTTCACCTTGCCAATATTCAGTTCTTCTAAGGTAAGGGGTATTATTTGTTGTACCCGTAAAGGGTGTTATTCTTTCTTATTCATGAAGAGAACTTCTGTTATTCCATTCATTATTATTCTGTTGAATAACTTTTGTAAAAAGTGGTATACCCTATACATAACTTTGTATATGCGGCGATACCCTATACTTGGTGAAATTCTTATGTTATTCCATTCTTATTTATTACATTGGAATAACTCAGATCATGCTGGAATCCCCTATACTTGGTGATCTTCTTACATTATTCCATTCTTTATTATTACATTGGAATATCCCTGTCATGTGTTTTACAGGACCGGGTTCCATCTTTATTATTCTGTTGGAACATCCCGCTCGGTGTGAATTTCACCGACTTTGGTTCCGTTATTATTATTTCATTGGAATAACAGATGTATCGCTGAATCCCCTATACTTGGTGATCTTCTTCGTTATTCCATTCTTTATTATTACATTGGAATATCATATACATGTGTTTTACAGGACCGGTTAAAATCTTTATCATTACATTGGAATATCCTATCCGTGTGTTCTACACCTTTGGATCAGTTCTATCTTTATTATTCATTGGAACATCACATCCGATTGTGAATTTCACCGACTGGTTCCGTTATTATTATTCTCCATTGGAATAACTTTTATACTGTCATGCAAAGTACCGCATGCATGGTGATTTCTTTTGTTATTCCATTCTTTATTTTACCCAGTTGGTTAAAACTTTGACTTCTATACTCCATAAAATTAGTAGAATATCCTTGATATTTGCGTTTCATCCAGTATCTTTTCATGGAAATATTCTTCTGATCATTCTTGAATTTTACTCTACAAAACAGTATCATTTTGACAATTTGGACGTTAATAATTCTGGATAAAATAATTCTTGAACTTGTTTTATTGAATTATTATGTCATTGTCATCATCCTCATGTTATATTATGTTATCTTCGGCTTACGTGTATAGATGAACTTAGTATGATTATGACCAGGGATCATTCGGTATAATCATGGCTTGTTATAAATGATGTGATAAAAGTCCTCGATTGGCTTCGTGTAATGCAATGATGGATAGTTTTGGTATGATTATGACCGGGGGTGATTCGGTATAGTCATGACCATTGATAATTTGATGAATATCCTTGGCAGTAGTAAGTGGGGTGATTCGATGATGTGGATTATTTATTAAAGTCGAGTCTCACTATAGCGATGATGAAAAACCTTTTAAAACCTAAAAGATAGTAGACTTTATTCTCTACTTGACTCTTTTAATGGATTGCTTATTCCGCCGCAGATTAAACTTTGTTGTCTATTGTATTTTATCGGTTTAATAATCTTTGAAGGCTAATGATAAATTATTCTCGCATTATTTCTTCTTTGGGCTAGTTGAGCTCACCCTTTCTTTCACTTTATTCTCTCGGGAATTGAGAACATATTTGAGACGAGTCGGGGAGCAGAGTAATGGTCCGAGAGGATAGCATTAGTAGTCCTCACTATTACGTGAAATAGTGTGATAATAGTAGTAATGAGGACTCCTTTTGAGTTTGTATAATATCTAGTAGACAATATTTGTATTCAAACTCACGGTTTATGTCGTATTACATACCACGCAGTTATATTAGTAAGTTTTATTTGAATTTATGTACCATGTAAGTGGCGACCCAAGATGGGTGGCGATACCTAATTTTGGGGGCGTCACGGTTGGTATCGAGCTTAGGATATGATCCACGGCTAAGATGTGAGATAAGAACTAGGAGGGGAGGCGGGAATTCCTTCGCTAGTATGACCTACCTAAATTTATTTGGTATTTAATTGGTGGCGGTCGAGTATAGGGATAATATGTGATATGTTAATTAACCCTTGTTTTGTGATGGTGTTTGAGAATGACATCCGAAAATGCCGAGATAAGCAATGAAGCACATGAGAGTGTTGATTCAAATTTCAAACAAAAGGTAACGACCAACAACACGATAATAATCATATCGGTGGCATGCGGCGCTATCGGACAATGATAACCATCGTGGGGAAATTATCATGCTAAGAATGGTAACCACTTTGGTGGTAATCATGGCAAAGATAATAGAAGTGGAAATTGCAAGAAGAGAATGTCATTTAGCTCAATTTTGTTGTGCACCAAAGTCAAGTCTATTTGAAGCGGTGGCACCAAAGGTGGATATGGACAAAACAAAGTCGTTGGTTTTAGGAAGTGCATTTTTCATGACTTCTCAGCGAGTAAACCGAACGAAGTTAGCGGGTTAGTTAATTATAAATTGCATAAGTCTATACCTTATAAGATCTGGGTTCTACCCATTATTTTATCTCTCTTGCTTTGCGTTCAACGTTTAAATTTGACTCGGAGAAATTGGACTTTGATTTATCTGTTTAAACTTAGTTGGGAGAAACCTTCGTTACCTCCATCATTTATAAATCTTGTTGATTCAAATCGACACTTTCACGTTACTGTCAATCTTATCTCTTTGAAAATACTTGCCTTTGATTTTAGGAATCAATTGGTTAACTACTCATCATGCTTTTCGTAAGGTTGTTAGCTTTTATATTTATAACAACCTGTTATACCTAATTCAAAGTAACCAAACCCTAAAGTTAATCATTGTCATATCAAGCCATAAGTAAAGAGCCCCGAACCTTTCGTTGTTGACTTCCTTGTGTGGAATGCACCAAAGCCGGACTTTTCTCAGAGGCGACATCGTGAATGAAGATGACAAGTTTATAGGTATCATTGTGAGGTGCTTTATCTAGGTTAAGGGATAGAAGTCACAGTTGGTATCAATGTGACGTACTATCCAAGTCTTGGAGGAGAGTCACAGTTTTGAATGATATTTCTATTATTAATAAATTTCCTGGCGTATTCTTGAAGACTTCCTAGCCTACCCTAGAGCGTGAAATCGAATTTTGTATTGACCCCAGTACAAAAACCCATTTCTTAAACCCTCAAATATTTCTTCAACTAAAAGGATCTGTTTACGAGGATTATGATGAAAGTCATAATAAAAGCATTGGACTAATGAAAATCATGGGTATATAAAGTATTAGTAGGTGTTATGATGAGTTATGTTGGTTATTATGTGAAAACATGAAAGTTTCTTAGAAATCACAAAGAGTTGAAAATCAGATTTTGGTGAAAAACGTAACATGAAATTCAATTGACCATATCTCCTATTATATTTTGAATTGTTGAGTGTGGTCAAGTCCTAGAGTTAGATCTATGAGTTACCTAACTAATCCAAGTGGAATTACTGGAAAAGGTGTTGTAGATTTTTGTGTGGACTGATTTTAGCAAAGGAGTGCAAAGCTGCAAAACCGAAAAAAAGTCTTTGCCATGATTTTAGAGGGGCTATTTCGGCCACTTAAATTATGAGAAAAATTCTGGCCTTTTGGGACATGAAAGTATATGGTGTAAAGTACCTCCTGTCCAAAAATGAGTTCATTCTGACTAAAAATGAGCAAGTTATGACTATTTCAATATTTAGGTTTTTTCGACGAAAAATGCAATAACCGGAGTTCTACAATTCCGATGACCATGAAATTTAAACTGGAGGCTCACATTAACATGTGTAAGGTTCTGCCAAGATTTGGGAATTTCTGGAGTTAAACTTGAGGTAGCAAATTTCTTAAAGAATTAATTAGAAATTGATTTTTGAAAAATAGTAAATAAATTTTAAAAATTTCGAGAAAAATATATTTTCATTATGGGACTATATTATGCTAAATCCCAGAAAAGAAATATTTTTGGGACTGATTTAGTATTTTTCATGAAAATAGTTTAGTTACGAACATATGAGTTAAATATGTTATGTGAAGTAACAAAGTTGAAAATAGGATTTTAGGGCTAGAGAATCCTATATAGAGTATATGCATATTTTTTTGAAGGATTTGATAATTAGTAATCATATCTTATGAGTATTGCATTTTTGAATGATTAAATGCATTATATGGTAAAGCGTAAACAATTGAGATAAATTGTTTATAATTTTAAGAAGTGATTAAAATATTGTTATAATATTAATGATATTAGATTATGAGATTATTAAGTGATTGATAACATGGGGATATTCTTAAATCCTCGGATAAATTATATTATAAATGTTTAATATTTATCCTTTATCTCATTTGATTGATTCTTTATATCATTATCCTCATGTTTATATTATGTTGAAAGTCATACGTGGCACGTAGTGCGTAGATGGACTTGGTATGATTATGACCGAGGATTGTTCGGTATAATCATAACCGTAATTGAATACACGATTATCTTTAGTAGTAGTGCATGGATAATTTGTGGTCGTGATACTAATGAATACACGATTATCTTTAGTAGTAGTGCATGGATAATTTGTGGTCGTGATACTAATGAAAACACGATTATCTTTGGTCGTAGTGCATGGATAATTTGTGGTCGTGATACTAATGAATACACGATTATCTTTTGGTAGTAGTGCATGGATAATTTGTGGTCGTGATACTAATGAATACACGATTATCTTTGGTAGTAGTGCATGGATAATTTGTGGTCGTGATACTTAATGAATACACGATTATCTTTTGGTCGTAGTGCATGGATAATTTGTGGTCGTGATACTAATGAATACACGATTATCTTTGGCCGTAGTGTATGGATAATTTGAGGTTGTGATACTAATGAATACACGATTATCTTTGGTAGTAGTGCATGGATAATTCGTGGTCGTGATCTTAATGAATATCCTTGGCACGTAGTGCGGGGATGATTCGATGATATGGATTAATTATTGAGTTGAGTCTCAGCAATGAAATATTAATTCATGGATGTGGTAAAAGTCATCTTTGGTTGTAGTGCATTGATAGACTTGGTATGATTATGACCAAGGATTATTCGGTATAATCACGACCAGAATTGAAAACACGAATATCTTCGCCGGTGGTGCGTAGAGAATTCGTGGTCGTGATACTATTAAGTTGCGTCTCAGCATTATTGGTTTTACAGTTGTATATCTTTAGCCTGTAGTGCAAAGATGAATTGTTAATAAATATCTTTGGCCTGTAGTGGAAAGATGAATTGTTAATGAATATCTTTGGCCGGATTGCAAAGATGAATTTAATGTTTTCAACGATAAAGGTATTCAAGGTATCCTCACCTCTTTATCATACTGTGTATCGTACCCTAATTTCGAGGGCGAAATTCCATAAGGAGGGGAGATTGTGAGACCCTAGATTTTATCAATAAAGATTTAAATTTTGTCGAAATAATTTTTTTTAATATTATGGTGTGAATTTAAGATAATATTATAGTTGTGGGTAGTATTTATAAATTTTGCAAAGTATGCAAGTTGTTATAAAATATTCGTTTGGCTGGGAATATTCTTTTTTGTCCGGAAATATTAAATGACGACGGCTCAATCATTGGTGGACCCCACACGGAAGTATTGTCATAGTTAGAAAACGACAAAATTATCTTTCTATAAAAATAACTACAGAGGTGTTACCGTTAAAACCGTTAAACTACCTTAGTAGTAAAAAATACGATGTCTGGCGTAGTTGTATAGTAGCACACGATATTGATTATTGATGCTTACGTGAGAAGTCACTCACCTATGCTCAATTATTGCTATAGTAATTCACGCATCATATCTCTTATATTATTGATTCAATTATTGTCACAAAGATCATCTCGTATAATATTTATAGTATTAAATCAATAATTGAGACGACAAGTTATAAATGATTAATAATTGTTGAAAGATTAAATATGTGTTGATTAAAAATAAAATAATTTGTGGTAATATTTATTCAATCCTTGATGTATATAAAGAGTGCATTATGAGACATTTGTGGTAAGTTTGATTATTTTATGGGGGCCCATATGTCATCATCTAAGAGTCTCTTCAATCAATAGTAATTACTTTCGTCAATAGTAATTACCTTTGTGAATAGTAATTATCTTCGTCAATAGTAATTACCTTTGTCGATAGTAATTACCTTTGTGAATAGTAATTATCTCGTCGCCAATAGTAATTACCTTCGTCAATAGTAATTACTTTTGTGAATAGTAATTACCTTCGTCAATAGTAATTACCTTTACCAAAGCGCCGAACCACTTGTCGTTTCACATTCTGAGCGTCGAACCACTTGTCGTTTCACATTACAAAGCGTCGAACCACTTGTCATTTCACATTACAAAAGGCCGAACCACTTGTCGTTTCACATTACAAAGCGCCAAACCACTTTTCTTTTCATATCACCAACCGTCGAGCCACTTGCCTTTTCACATGGCGGTGCTAAGCTAGAAATCTTCTATAAATAGAGGCCTAGTGCTTCATTATTTTTCATTTAATTCCTTTGAAACACTAGAGAGAGAAACTATAGAGAGAAAGAAGAAAAGTATTACGCTACTTCACCTTGCCAATATTCAGGTTCTTCTAAGGTAAGGGGTATTATTTGTTGTGCACCGTAAAGGGTGTTATTCTTTCTTATTCATGAAGAGAACTTACATTATTCCATTCATTATTATTACATTGAATAACTGTAAAAGTGGTATACCCTATACATAACCTTTGTATATACGGATACCCTATACTTAGTGAAATCCTTATGTTATTCCATTCTTATTTATTACATTGGAATAACTTTATACGCTTGAATCCCCTATACTTGGTGATCTTCTTACATTATTCCATTCTTTATTATTACATTTGGAATATCCTATCGTGTGTTTTGCACCGGATCCGGTTCCATCTTTATTATTCTGTTGGAACATCCTGCCGGTGTGAATTTCACACGACACGGTTCCGTTATTATTATTACATTGGAATAACTCGTATACGCTTGAATCCCCTATACTTGGTGATCTTCTTACATTATTCCATTCTTTATTATTCGTTGGAATATCATATGTCTGTGTGTTTTACAGGACCGGTTCCGCTCTTTATCATTCATTGGAATATCCTATCTCGTGTGTTCTACACTGGATCCGGTTCCATCTTTATTATTCTGTTGGAACATCCCGCTCGATTGTGAATTTCACACGACTGGTTCCGTTATTATTATTCTCGTTGAATAACACATACATGCTAAGTACCGCATGCATGGTGATTTCTTTTGTTATTCCATTCTTTATTATACCCCGGTTGGTTAAAACTTTGACTTCTATACTCCATGAAATTAGTAGAATATCCTTGATATTTGCGTTTCATCCCAAGATCTTTTCATGGAAATATTCTTCGATCATTCTTGAATTTTACTCTACAAAATGAAGATTATTTGACAATTTGGACGTTAATAATTCCCCGGATAAAATAATTCTTGAACTTGTTTTATTGAATTATTATGTCATTGTCATCATCCTCATGTTATATTATGTTATCTTGACTTACGTGTATAGATGAACTTAGTATGATTATGACTGAGGATCATTCGGTATAATCATGGCTTGTTATAAATGATGTGATAAAAGTCCTCGGTGGCTGTAATGCGTTGATGGATAGTTTTTGGTATGATTATGACGAGGGGTGATTCTAAGTATAGTCATGACCATTGATAATTTGATGAATATCCTTCGTCAGTAGTGCGGGGTGATTCGATGATGTGGATTATTTATTAAAGTCGAGTCTCACTATAGCGATGATGAAAAACCTTTTAAAACCTAAAAGATAGTAGACTTTATTCTCTACTTGACTCTTTTAATGGATTGCTTATTCCGTCAAGCATTAAACTTGTTGTCTATTGTATTTTATCGGGTTTAACTTTGTTGAAGGCTAATGATAAATTATTCGCATTATTTTTCATTGGGCTTATTGAGCTCACCCTTTCTTTCACTTCGTTCTCTTGTGAATTGAGAACATATTTGGGGACGAGTCTGGAACGGAGTAATGGTCCAGAGGATAGCATTAGTAGTCCTCACTATTCTGTGAAATAGTGTGATAATAGTAGTAATGAGGACTCCTTTTGAGTTTGTATAATATCTAGTAGACAATATTTGTATTCAAACTCACAGTTTATGTCGTATTGTATACGACAGTTATATTAGTAAGTTTTATTTGAATTTATGTACCATGTAAGTGGCGACCCAAGATGGGTGACGTATACCTAATTTTGGGGGCGTCACATAATCCCCAAGGTCGAGTAACCTTAACTTATACACAATACATAACTTATTTAAGTTACAATAACATTAATATACCATACTTAAACAAATCTAATCGCACACATAAACTAAAGCTGGAACCATCTTTAACCTTTCCTTGTATTCGACGCATTCGTCTTAATCTGCAATGTTTATCATGATATAGCAAGGGTGAGCATAAGATTGCCCAGCAAGTTTAAGTTCAATAATTTAACGATATATCATGATTGAAAGGATTGAATAATAAAAGTGGCTATAATTCAACAATATAATTCATGAACTAAAGCATGAACAAACTTTTATTTGAACAAGTATATAACATGAACAAATATATCTGGACCGAAGGGTAATGAAGGTGATCAGCCTTTCATACCTGACTTATACATGCAATATGTATAGAGTATAATTCTACAATGCCAATCAGCAATGATTAACCATAAGCATATCTGAATGAAACAACTCTTAGTAGAGTTAAGTAAAACTTGTCTGAAACATTGATTACTGCTACGCATTTTATAACGCTTTATCTGAAGACCTAATATTAGTAATATAGATCTCCAATATTAGAATAATATCATCACAATATAATATTATTATATATATAGATATACATAGAATAACCTAAACACATAACACATAACCCTATCAGTCTATAATACACATAAGACTCGGTATCAAGTCAAACTATTGTAGTATGAGTTGAACCCGACACAAATCTGGCATCCCGACGGTCTAGTCGGACAAATCTTGAGTTTAAGTTCAATTAAACTCTGTCTAACACTTAACAATTATCTCAGATTATTTTAATATTAGTCAAAATAATTTTCATAAACTCGTAATAATTTTTAAATAATTATTACAATTTATCATGAATTTTCCATTATTAATATTGTATTTAAATGAATTAAATACCACATAATTCAATTATCATTAATATTTATTTATTATCACATATTAATCAAAATCATCACATAATATTATAATATATTTATAATATATCAAAGTATTTTTAATACTTTAAAATCATCTTTATATGATTTTAAACCGTTAAATTCATTATCCGATAATTGTTTTTAATATTAAAATATTAATATTTTCATGACAAAATATCAAAAGTTATATTTTATAACTTAAAATATTTTTATAACACTTAAATCATTTTTATATGATTTATAAATCATTAATTCTATTTTTCCATAATTGATTTAATATATTTATTAAATAAACTAATTATCATTAATATTGATTAATTAATGAAATTCATCACAAAATATTAAAAGTCACTAAAATATCTTTAAATATTTTCTTATGCCATAATATTATTTTTCATGATTTTTCATGTATTAAAATTATTTTTAAATAATTTATTTAATATTATAATTAAATAAATTAAATACCTTTTATATTCCAAAAATATAAAATATTTATGAAATATACTCTAAATAATTATAAACTATTTGGTGATCTGCTTTATCCATGTTTCAGCCTTAAGTGGTTTTGGCTCTCCAATAAACTCCGGTGGTCCCAGCTCCTTGAAGCTGTTTAGCAGAATCAGTCAAGAGAGTTTCAGTGTTTCCACCTACATTTTGGAATGAGCTGCTCTCACCTTTGATGTTGCATGAATTGCATAAAGCCTCTAAACATTCCATCGTTCATCATTTTGGTTAGTGTTGTTGTTTGCGTGAGGATTATCGCCTTCACGATGCACATTATTCGATTGTTGATCCGTGGAGACTCAAGCGGTCTCTTGTGCTCCATTGCTATTCTCAATATTCTCGGATGCCATTTTCAAATACTGCCACAAAACAAGGGTTAATTGACATGCAACATATTATCCATATACTCTGACCAACAATTAAATACCAAATAAAATTAGGTAGGTCATACTAGCGAAGGAATTCCCCGTATCTCCCCTCCTAGTTCTAGTCTCACATCTTAACCAGGGATCATATCCCTAAGCTTTGATACCAACTGTGACGCCCCCAAAATAGGTATACATCACCTATTCTGAGTTGTCAAATACATGGTACAGAATACAAATACAACTTAATTATACAACTGTCGTGTAAAGTACGACAAAACATAAGCTGTGAGTTTTAATACAAATATTGTCGTCTAGACAATATACAAACTCAAATTCAATATTATTACATTTATTTTCCACTATTTCATTGAATAGTGAGGACTACTAATGCTATCATCCGTCCGCTACTCCATTCCCGACTAGTCCTTCGCTACATTCTCATTTTACAAGAGAACAATAAAAGTAAAAAGGGTAGCTGTGTATCTGAGTTATTCCAACGAATAATAAAGAATGGAATAATGAAGTTCTCTTCATGGATAAGAAAGAAATAATACTCCCTACCTTAGAAAAAAGCGTGTCTTTGGAATAGTGAGGTAGCAGACTTTCTTCTTCTTTCTCTATAATTTCTCTCTATAATAATCGCTCTAAAGCTTTTTGTAAATTGGTGAGAAAAGAAGGAAGAATGAGCTTCTATTTATAGGAAAATATAGTTTCGATAATCAGACGTTTTGGGGCTCGAAAAAATTACAAAGACAATACCTCCAACTTTTCTTTCATTTTTAATTTAGTCCTGCAAGTATTATCAAACTTGCACCACCTCCCCTAATAGTAAATAATGTGAATCAATAATTCAATCATGTGAATCAATAGTATAATCATGTGAAAAATACGAATTACAGTATAGTACCTCCATCTATACCTCCATTTTTAACTTAGTCATGGAAGTATTATCAATTTTTCACCAACTCCCCTAATAGTACAAGAATGTGATTCAATAGTACACACATGTGAACAAATAGTTATATAAGCGTGTGAATTAGTAGCAATTAATTTCTCATTTATCTGATAAATTACCCGATTTATCAATATAACCCCCAAACATCAATTATCATCAGAATAGATGTCGATTTTCACTAACACTAATAATTCCAACACAATGGAACTATCAATATCATCTTTAATCAACACGAACTTATTCATCATTAATATTATAACTCAGAATATTTAACAACCAGGTCGTTCCCAGGAAAGAGGGGGGTTTCCGATAAGGATTTCTCCTTATTGGCGCGGAATTAGGTGACCAAACCTCTCCTTGACAGAACTTCTAGACATTGTCAATATTGCAAATAATAATATGAATAACTTTGTCGTCTCAATTATTGATTTAATAATATAAAATATTATGCAAATGATACTGTAACAATAATTGAATCAATAATATGAGAGATATGATGCAGCAATTACTGTAACAATAATTGAGTATAACTGAGTGACTTCTCACATAAGCATCAATAATCAATACCGTGTGCTACTATGCAACCATGCGTATAACTTTACTTTTAACACCGGGTGTTTCAACAGTTAACGGTAAAACTTCCGCCATTATTTTCATAAAGTATTTTTGTCGTTTTCTCAATCCGACAATAATTCCGTTGTGGGGTCCACCAATGATTGTGCCGTTGTACGAATATTCCCTGCTAAAACGAATATTTCCCGACCAATTGAATATTATATAACAACTTGCGTACTTTGCAAAACTTGTAAATAATACCCACAACTATAACATTATATCAAATCCATACCATAATATTCAAAAATATATTTCGAAAAAATTTAGTCTTTATTTAAAAAGTTGGGGTCTTACATCTGTTGTCTAGCATGTTTACTTTATTAAAGCATACATTACTAATTGTTTTTGTTTAATACTTTTTAGATTTCAACTGGTTCTAATGTAAGTTAAAAAAATCCTCACAATCAAAGCCATGGGAATACTCAAGGTTCAACATCCATGTCAGCCATGAGGCCATCTACATTCCAATCTAGGGGAAGAAATTGGATTTCTGCAAATCAACTAATCAATGGAAGGAATGCAAGACAGGATGCAAAGGCAAAAGAGAAAGTTGTGGATATCTAGTTCTAGTTATGCATGATGGATATTATTAGTATTATAGGAGTTCAACCAATTAATTATTATGTAGTATTTGAACAGGGCTAAATACTCTAGCTTATGTTTTTGGTTTATGTTTTGGCAAGTGGTGCACATTATGTAAGCCACTAAGTTATGTAGTATTATGTTTTGGCAAATTGTGACAACTTGGTTTAATTTATGCAAGTGGTGCACATTATGTATGACAACTATGTGGCATTGTCTATACATGTTGAACAGAGTGCTTTAATGCAAAAGTCATTGTTTTTGGAAGTATTATTGTATTATTGTTGCTTTTAATATTATGCATCTGTTGCTTTTAATATTATGCATCTGTCATCTGTTGCTTTTAATATTATGCTTGTTTGCAGCAGTTTGTTATAACAATGGAAATAACAATGCTTGTTTGCAGCAGTTTGTTAAAAAATCAGTGTTATAAATATGAAAATTAGTTTGTTAACTTTTTTCATTAATAAAACTCTTAACTACAAAAAATTGCAAACTTTCACCATATTTCAAACTTTCAATCATTCATTGTAAATCTAAAAATTACAATCATTCATTGCAATCTAAAAATTACATTCATTGCAAACTTTTCATAGATTAAAACCCACTTTCACCATTCATTGCAAACTAGTTCTTTTATACATAATTCAAACTATAAATTACAATTATTCGCCACTATCATTCACATACAGATGTCCTAACATGAATACAAATATCATGCTTAACAATATGGCTTTACTAGAAGTGCTACACATTTTATCCTTCCTTCTCAACAATTCGATCTCCTCTCTCAGTCTTCCAACCTCTTCACTTTGCTCTGCACATTCAATTTGAAGCTTTTCATTGCTTTTTTCCAATTCATTTATTTTTTCAGTGCCTCTCTCAATTTCATACTTCTTCCTTTCTATTTCTAAATTCAGAGCACTTATCATAAGTTTCAACTCAGGTAAAACTTCTTTAGACCTTTTATAAATCTCTTGGTCATACCAACAAAAGAAGTTACAGTGTTTGCTTGTCAATTTGTCCTGCATGGTTGATAAAAACCAATTCAAAACATAAATACAATTCCAACACAAGTGTATTTTACACTACCTAGAGAATAAGAGTAAAACTCAGCCAACCAAAACTATATTACTATACCTTGCTCCAGTGTGGACAACCAAAGAACCTTCTTCCTGGATTACTCTTAGTCCAAGATATCTTCATTCGAGCTCTATACCCACAATAGCACCTTGAAGTCTCACCCATCTAATCAAGACACTCGCTCAACTCCAGTTCATCTTCCATACCAGTAATTTCCATTTTCAGTGAGGGATTTTTGGGGTAGATAACTGAAACCCTAGCTCGCTTGTTTTCCTTAAATCTTTTAAATCACACCAGATGATAGTAGGACTATCGGGAGAACTGGGTAGGATTTTTACTTTTGGGGTAGCAACAGAGCAACAGAGAAGAACTAAATCACATACTTACTTCATTGTTGATATGATTGAGTGCCGGAATGGTTGATTCTCAAAAATTCTTCACTTTGGTTGAGCTAGGGTTTGTCGAGCGATTTGGGGCTTTTGTCTTGATCGATCGATTGTAATGGAAGGGTACTGATATATAATGTTTGTTTTATTTTAATTTAAAATGTTCAATTTGGTTTTGACGATTTTGCCCCACCCATTATCAGATTTGTTTATTTAATGATTAAAAATTGTTTTTTTGCCACATCAGCTTCTTTAGGCCCCACACAATTAGCCACGTCAGCAATTTCTAACGTGACATGTTCAATTTGTGCAATTGAAAAAAATTGATAGTTTAATCATTTAATTGACAAAATTGAAATGTGGATCACCGAAGTGGAATATGACCTATTGTTTAGGGTACTAATTAATATTTAAGCCTAGAAATTATTATGGATTGAAACCCACATATGATATCGTAATAGTTTAGGTATTTTATTTAGTACAATTGTGGATGATTGTTATGATATGATATTGAATCAATGTATTATAATGTCCTTTTTAGTAATCGTTACAATTGATTTTAACTTATAAATCATTATCAGCCAAACACCTTCATAACTTTTTTTAACTTATTTTTTGACTTATAAGTCAAACTTATATTTTAACTTATAAGTCGCATCGATCCCAATTTTTTTTTGTTAAACCTCACTTCCAAATTTTGAGATCTAATTCCAATTTTCTCTTACAAATCAAGCATTTCCCATTAAGAGCGTGTTCAGGAATGACTTATAAGTTGGTCAAACCAATTTATAAATTATTTGTTACTATTCAGCTTTTCGGAAATGACTTATTGTTCTACTTATAAGTTGAGTTTTAAGTCAACAAAATAAATATTTGTAATTTATTTTAAAATGACTTATAAGTCATTTTAAAATAAGTTAATTTGACCAAATGTAATGTCTAATTTACTCTTCTTCTATTTTGCTCCCTTTTTATTAATGTCCTTTTCAGTAATCTTTATATTTATTTTAACTTTTAAGTCATTATGAGACGAACACTTCATTACTTGTTTTTAACTTAATTTTGGACTTATAAGTTAAATTAATACCAAACACTTTTACTTTTAATTTATAAATTAAAATAATTTATAAGAACACCTTCATTACTTGTTTTTAACTTAATTTTGGACTTATAAGTTAAATTAATACCAAACACTTTTACTTATAATTTATAAGAACTTATATTTTAACTTATACTCCATCCGTCCTATAGTTATAGGCTGATTTTCTATTTTGAGATGTCTTAATATATAGGCTACTTACTATTTATAAAATTTAGTTGGTTCATTGTTTTACTTTTATGTCCTTATAATAAATATTCAACCATTACTCTTTTTTTGAAGAAATAACATTCAATGTCATTATTTTTATCACCACATAATTTAATGTTGTTGTATTCTCTTTGGTTAAAGTTCTATGGTTATAAATTTTAATGGTCAGTACAATTCAATCAAGAGTTCCAGTGTGATAAGTAAGAAATAATTAATTTATTCATTAATTCTATATTAAGGGGTATATATGAAAAATTATGTTAAAAATTATCATTTAAATTGATTTTCTTAAACTATATGCCAAAAAAATCTATATGAGACGGAAATAAGTCATAATTTATAAAACTTATATTATAACTTATAAGCCATTCTAGAACAGGCGCAGTTTTATTGCATTTGGTGGCTGAAGATTGAAGTTTTTGTGACTGAATCCAATTCATACATTTGATTGAGAATTCAAGATTCTGGTTATTGGGTTTGAAATGGCCGAGGAATTGCAGAAATGGGTGGTGATGGTTACGGCTCAAACGCCAACCAACATTGCTGTGATTAAGTACTGGGGAAAGAGGGATGAAACCCTTATTTTACCAATCAATGACAGCATAAGTGTGACTCTGGATCCCGATCATTTGTGTACAACTACTACTGTTTCGGTGAGTCCCAGCTTTGAGCAGGACCGCATGTGGCTCAATGGGAAGGTAAAACTTTCAGAACTTTCCATTTTCTGTATTTTTCATTTTTTTGATATTTTCCTTCCGTTTGATTACTGGCAAAATTTTATGTTCCTTTTATTCCTCCTAGGAATTGAATTTTGTTGCACTCTTTGTCTGTATTTATGTGTATATATAGAGAGACGGAGAGATGATAGCCAACTTAAAAGGATAATTAAGTATAGTTTACTTTAGATTTATATGAAGTGGACCTGAATTAGATGCGGAGGAGAAGTTGAAAGATGACTTTATTAGGGGTATTTGAAAAATGACAAAATTATTAAAGTTACTCTCTGGAGTTAAGATACACATCAACTAAATTAACTTAAAACTACAAGTATTCGAGTTGAAGGGAATCCTGATATCCAAAATATGTTCAATTCTACGTGCTAAAATTTGTTAAGGGTTTTCTTTTAATAAAAAAAATTGTGGAATGATGAATAATGAAATAAAAGTCATATCTTGCAAGTTATATAGGCTGAGTTGAGTGATGTTATTTTTGTTAATCCTTATTAATGTAAGTGTAAGACATGGAACTCTTCATTCTGTGGGGTTGTCTTGATTCCTGTCATTTTTTCTTATGTTTCTATGCTGGTTAGTGTAGGAGATATCCCTTCTTGGAGGTAGATTTCAAAGTTGTTTAAGGGAAATTCGCTCTCGCGCTTGTGATCTTGAGGATGAGAAGAAGGGTATCAAGATCAAAAAAATGGACTGGGAAAAATTGCGTCTTCACATTGCTTCGTATAACAATTTCCCTACCGCTGCTGGTTTGGCTTCCTCCGCTGCCGGTCTTGCTTGCTTTGGTAATCTGACTTTTTCTTGTTTATATTTATTTATTTTGTTTTATTTTTCTTTGGGTTTCATGGTTGTCCCTCTTGTAATAATTAATTTTAGGACTTCAGTCTGAACATTTAAAAAATTTCGTTAACTGAAATAACTGAAATTAACTCTGGCCTCCGGAGACACAAGACTATAAGTTGCTTATGGATGCTTTGATCCTGTTTATTGAAGATATTCCTTACCTGTTTTCAGCTGGAGTATATTTCAAATCATACAATCAAAATAAGAAAAGATGTGATGCATACACTTTAGACATTACTTCTAGAGTTCCACCTTCTTTTACTTGTTCATGCCTGAATCAACCTTGCACTTCCATGAGTAGTTGTAAAACTAAGCACCAAAAAAAGAAAAAGAAAAAAAAAGTAAATGTGAAACTGCTGAGCTATACCTTCATATCAGCTTGAACGAACAAATTGCAAAAATTTTGCCTTCCTTTTTTTTCTTTTCTTTCCTAAAATTTAATCATGATAATTTGTAAAACAAGGAGATAAAGAATAAATGAATTTGTTAACCTAAAGTTCCGTATGAAACTGCTAAGTTTGCTATCTTCTATTTTTTCGTTGGTTATTTGGCTAACTGCTTGGAGATCATTTACCTGCAGCCCAGTTGTCTGGTTCATTTGACTTATTATTTGATTTTCAAATCACTAAAAAATTAACAACTTTTTAGTTTTGAAGGGCACTTTAGCCACCTGATATTGTTATTGATTTTGTATCATTTTTATAGTATTTTTAGTTGATGCCCAGAATATGTCTTTCAATAATTTAATTGTTTCCTGGAAGTTTTCACCTAAAATTTGTTCAAAATTTGTTCACGTAGTTTTACTATTATTAATTTATTATACATTTCAACCTGGGTTGAAGTTATTGGCCACATTAATCAATTTTGTACTACTTCTTTTACTACCTTTTAAATTATTTATCTATGTATAAAATGCAGCCCATGTGACGTATAGTGCAATCGACCAAGCCTAAAAAGTTCACATACTGCAGTAGGGTCCCTAGGGCCCACAATTTCTTACTTTTTATTACATGGAAATTTATCTCTCACGACTGCAAATACCCAACAAGGGATTCAAATCGCTGTCTTTTATAAACTATAAGATTGTACTATAACTTATATTAAGGTTGTACTGTGTATTCTTTTAATGCATTGCAGCTTGCTCTAATAATAATTATAGGTTTGTTAGGTGGTGTTTAATTGCATCTTAATGCATCTTAAAAGCCTACTTCTTAATGCATCTTAACAACCCACATCTTTGTATTAAGAGGTTATCTAAATAGGTTAGACTTATATTTGTATCTTAACTATTCAGAGGACCTCTTAATACAAAGATGTGGGTTGTTTAGATACATTAGGAGGTGAACTATTAATATGCAATCAAACACCACCTTAGACTATACCATTATGGAGAATGACGGATAATATTCATGTTTTAATATGCAGTTTTTGCCCTGGCAAAGCTAATGAACTTGAATGAGGATAATGGGCAGCTTTCTGCTATTGCTAGGTACTTTTTCACATTCACCTGTGTTCTTTAACGAGACTCTTGCTGCTTGATTGGCTTGAGTCAACTTTCCTTTTTCATTTGAATGATCATTATATGCACGTATGCTCTGGGGTTTTTGACCGTGCAGCTTAAGTTTCTCTTGCATAGAGTCGAAGGGTTTATCTCAACCTGGTTTTTATTTTTATATTTTTGGTGCTAAAATATCTTAATTATTGATTTCCTTTCATCTGTGTATGTTTGTTTAATTTATAGAGTTTCCTCTATACATCAAGAATTCAAGAATAAAAGTTAGGCCGTGACATATCACAATTTCTGTTTATTCATATACAGGCGAGGTTCTGGCAGTGCTTGTCGCAGTTTATATGGTGGATTTGTCAAGTGGATTATGGGAAAAGTAGGTTATAATTATGTCTCTGGTTCTTTTAGTGGCTCCTGTTAAGGAAGCAAGTCATCTTCTCAAGTTATTGTTCTGACGACTGTTTTCCTTTTAACATCTCAAGGAGGAGAATGGAAGCGACAGCATTGCTTTTCAGCTTGCTGATGAGAAGCACTGGGATGATCTTGTTATTGTTATTGCTGTGGTTTGTATCTTTCCTTTGGTAGAAATATCTTGTCTTAACCTAGTTTTTCTGGTGTAACATAGCAAGTCCATTGACAACCCACCCTTTTATGTACTCTTTCTGACCCAATTGACTGTCATGGTGAATACATGACATGTAGTTTAAGGAAAAAATCATATCAAATTATGTCTATTCCATTCTAATTCTAATAAAATTTCTTTTATCCAAAAAAAAGAAAAAATGAAGAGTAAATCTATCTGATCGCATGGTAAGCTCCACATTTTTCTTAATATCCAATTTGACATTGAATTACATTGATTTTAACCATAACATTTATTCCGGGTCTTTAATATAAGGCCAAGGATGAACTCAAATTGAGGCGAAGGAAGTAATTTTTTGTTTCGTTCTACTTCCGCTTTGTAGGTTGTTTGCTTGATTGCGTTAACTGTCTATGTAAACAAGATCCTTGGTTGCTTTCACTGTTTTATAATTATCGCATCAAATGCATTTTTACTATGTTTCATTTTTCTAAAGCTCTGGTGAGTTTAACTACGGGGAATTTTTATTTTTTCATTTTATTGTTTCACTGGCATTTCATCAGGCCAATGTAACTGCATTCTACGTAGACTGTTACAACAGTCTTATAAAGCACGATATAAAGGGGTTACGGTAATCAAAATTGCTTTTTGTGATGTTTGTTGGCATGACCTCATGAGATTGGGGTAAGCAAATTGTATTTCTAACTTTTGAGCAATTATAAAGTAAAACTTATTAACTTTAATATCTATTCAGCGCTTATGCGTATGGTGTCAGGGGCCTAGCGCCTAAGCGGGATTTTTTATTTCAAGTCAATTTTAATATTTTATTTTACATTTATCCAAACAAAACAATAATATAAAGCACAACAATCTACAATAAAGATAATAAAGGCTTTTGGTTAAAGTTCAAACACATATCCATATTGTCAATGTCAATGTCAAAGTTCAAACACAAACATGCAATTGTACAAAGTTTAAACGTATCTTTAACGTATTACTTTTATTCATAAACAATATTGTTATTAAATAATAAAATTTAAAATTTCAAGAATTCAATTTAATATTAAAACTTAATAATCTAAACATAAATTTAAGAATTATATTGAATTTAAACTAAATATTACAAATATATCATCATTAATATAATTTGAAGTTGGTACAAGTTAAAAAAATTACAACTATAATAAAATTATTCATTTTGACTTGATCTTATTCACTTGTTGTGATTTGATATGCTACAACCTGCATTATGAATATGGTAAATCATTAAAAAAATAAATATATCAAAATTTGGTTTGAGTAGTTATTAAAATAAAGAAAAAATCTCTCCGCCTAGGCTCCGCTTAATTTCCTAAAGGGATTTTTTTATCGCCTAGGCGAGGCGCCAGGGGGCCTAGCGCCTAGGCGGGGATTAATCGGACCTAGACGGGGATTTTTAGAACATACTTCAGATTAAATTGTGATGTTCTTCTGTTGATCCTTGGTCCCCCTTTTCTTTGTTCTGGGTCCCTCTAATTTTGTATCCTTATAATGCTCCTGTTGATTTCAGGTAAGTGCACGGCAGAAGGAAACAAGCAGCACCACAGGAATGCAAGATAGTTGTAAAACTAGTATGCTTATACAACACAGAGCAAAGGTTCTTGCTTAAATTGTTTCTCATTGCGAAATAGATTACATTTTAGTCATATGAAAATCCTAACAGTGGCCTAAAGCATGTGTCTTAAGTTGTTTGGCTAGATTATGTTGTAAGCAGCACATAAGAATTTCCGAGGACTCATTCATGCATATGTACATAATATTTACTTACTAATATTTATTGTTGAATGTTGGGTTTTGGATTTGACTTTATATATATATATATATATATATATATATATATATATATATATTCAATATTTTGTCTTGGATGGTTGCAGGAAGTTGTACCAAAACGCATAATTCAAATGGAAGATGCCATTGAAAACGTGATTTTCCATCTTTTGCACGCCTTGCTTGTGCAGACAGTAATCAGTTCCATGCAGTCTGCCTGGATACAAGTCCCCTATATTCTACATGAATGACACATCCCATAAGCAAGTCCTCTTCTTTCAACTTTTCAGTATTGCAGTTGACTGATAATGGACTAATCTCCAATTTTTCCCTAAACTTTAGCCTTAAAATTAATTTGCACCCTAAATTTTATTTTGAATTATATGCACCGCACCTAAGCTTTAAGTTTCAAAACAATGTACACCCTCCCAAGACTCTCTACATCAAAACAATTTGCACCCTAAACTTTAGTGCGTAAGGGTGCAAATTATATTGAAACTCAAAGTTTAGGGCGCATTTAATTCAAAATAAAGTTTAGGGTGCAAATTGATTTCAAAGTTAAAGTTAAGGGTCCAATTTGGAATTTAGTCCAGATAATTATATATTTTTTATTTCATTTTTTTGCTTTTGATCAGGTATAGTTAAATTTGTGCTGTGAATTTTTGACAAGGTAATTACGTTTCAGGATAATTAGCTGCGTAGAGAAATGGAACCGTTCTGAAGGAACACCTCAGGTTTGTTCCCTTTTTCCATTCCAGTCAAGAATTTTTTGTGCACGTGTCCAAGTTCAGAATGTGCATACCTTTATGCAAAATCTATTTGCAAGATTCTAACGCTTTTCTTACTGGAGTAAAAAGAGATAATAGTAAATGACCATAATATAGTGAGTCTTTTTTGGTAGTGGCAAGCATGTTTTCGACTAACAAAACTTGAAAGTGAGATGTATAATAGGAAGTAAGAGTAACAGATATCCAAAAGAAAAAACAAGCTGATTTGCCTGTCAGGCTGGGTCTGGTTGGCAGTTAACAGTTGGATATATTTAAATCCTTTGCAGCTTGATTTATTTTACATATTTCACAATTAATGTGGTAATTATAGAAATAGATGGTTGGTGCCATAGTTGCTCAATTGTTGAGTTCTGATTTGGATGTCAAGATATATGTAGTGCCATTTTTTATTTTTTTATTTTGGTTTTTTCCATCCTGGGAGATTTGCAGTGTTTTTAGTGATCTTCTTTAATAGTTATGTTTGATTACTCCTTTTCCGAAACAGTAACTCAATATTGAATATGGCAGGTGGCTTATACTTTTGATGCGGGGCCTAATGCAGTCCTAATTGCACGTGATAGAAAAATTGCTGCCTTTTTTGCTTCAGAGGCTGCTTGTTTTTTCATTTCCTCCACATTCCAACACTGATTTGAACAGGTATCATGTTTCAAGATAATTTCAAATTTATTTGTTGTTCCTTGAGATAGTTTAAATAGTATCAAAAGCTGAATATAGAATAATTCCAGGTTATCGAATATTTGTTAGTCCCATGACCGAGTTTGACTGATACTTCTGTGCTAACTTTGATTTTATTCAGTTATGTTATTGGCGACAAGTCAATACTACAAGATGTTGGGGTCCAGGACATGAAGGATGTCGAAGCCCTGCCACCACCTCCGGAAATTAAAGATAACATTCCTGCCCAGAAAAGCAAGGAGACATTAGTTATTTTATCTGCACAAGACCTGGGCGAGGTCCGGTATTGCTACCTGATAGTCGAGCTCTCCTCAACCTCGAAACTGGTCTTCCCAAGGAGTGACACATTTTGTTACGCTTTGTGTTTTCCGCATTTTCTTCCCTGGTTCATTAGAAGTTCTGAGACCTGAGTATTGCAATTAGATGATCCTTTTCAGGGTACCAAATGGAATCATGTCTCTGCGAATTCAAGGAATTATTATTCTTCTTGTAACCGTAATTTGATGTTCTGCAATTAAAGTGTATCATGTTAGACATGATAATGAATAACTTGTATTCTTATTGAATGTAATGTTGTTTGTATTAGTTACTGTCGAAGTCGGAAAGATTTTCATCTCCCTTTTCCTATTGTGTATCTTACCTTTTATGTTTTCTATGTGATTTGATTTGATCTGAAGGGTGAGGTTTTCAGGAAAAGGCCGACAAATAATGTCGACGATTTGAAAAGATTTGATTTTAATGGTCTCAATTAGATGATAAGTGATATTTTTACTCACTTATTGTATATTAATCCATGCAAATTGTGCCCCCCTAAAAGTACATTCATTTTTTTTAGTTGTATTTCACGTTATTTTGCATTGCATATACTTAAAACTTCTTTTGGTGAACAAGTGCAGGAATCGGCGTCATTTTGGTGGAATTCGAGGTATCGGTGAGCGGATGCGTGAAGGCCAGTTGAAAGGCGAGGATGTGCATGGCATGGAGGTACAATGAGGCATGGGGATCAAGCTAGCATGAGGATTAAAGCAAAGCAAAGAAGCAGAAGTGGTGAAACCAAACTTCGAATTGCAGTAACACAAAGCCGCATGCAAGAAGAGCAAAAAGGCAGATTCGCATGGCCGCCATGTAATCTGAGGCTTTACATGGGGACCTTCTGCAAGTCAAGCGCCCGTGAGGCATGAGTGCGCGACTGCGTGAGAGGACGTCTGGTTTGGTCTGAACCTACTACAAGTCTGCTACCGCCGAGCCGTAAACACTAGGGATTTCAAGCGCCACATGCCGCGATGTCGATCTTTGTAATTTATTTTATTTTTATTTCTCAACTTAATGATGTGTAATGTGGTATAAAACGATTCTGACGTGTGTCAGGGAGAGGGACCAAACTTTTATTACGTAACTTTCATAGTAGAAACTAGGGTTTTATACCTTGGGAGAGATTCCAACGTAGGAGAAAGTCATAACGTCTATTTTTCTCTACTTCTTCTTGGAGTTCTCGTCACATCGTGGATTTTGATTATTGTTTATTGGAATTCTTTGTGGATTCAATAGTTAATCATTGGTTTTTATTCAACGATTGGGTTTGATCATTCTAACTTTCTTCTATTCGTTTGTTTATTGATCATGTTTTAGCTTTTATCCCATAATGGTTTTGGTTCCGCCATGAACTAAACTCCATTATGGGATCTCAACGGATTTTAATATGTAATTTGGTTGCACATCTAAGTGTTAGATTTGTTTTGCATATCATTGGGTTATCTATCATGGTTGGTTTGTATGTATGATTGGTGATAATCTTCATGTTAGTATTTGTATGGAATTGGAAATGAACATATGAATATGGATGAAATCATGATAGCATGCGAAATATGGGGATCAGATATTTTGTGAAACAGATAGGAATATCTTGTTTTGCCATATGAGTTAGAATAAGGGTTGTGCTTAAAATCAATAGGATTACAATTCACAAGACAGAATATGGTAATTGTGATGGTATTGGTGATTACATAGATTCTAACATCGTAGATGATATGTGAGTTGGTTATAGTGCATTGGAAAATGGTTATAACTTCGCTTTTATGCCCTCGCTATTATCCCGTGATATGTGAACATTTCTTGCATTTGACATACGACGATTGAATGAAATATTGAATGAAGTTAGGATCCCATTGTTTCCACATTATATTTAGTTCATTTATACTCTTCTTTTAGTTGGTAATCATAATTAGTTTAAATCAACAATTAAGTCCATAGTCTTAGCATATAAATATAGTGAGTTAATTAATGCATAGTAGTCTAAAGTTAACACTTTCTCTACGTGGGATCGATACTTTACTTACTCTGTATTACTTGTCAACGATGTATACTTCAGATGAGTTAGAGCTCTTTTATAAGAACTATAAAAGAGGCAACAAGTTTTTCATAGGCCGTTTAGGGAAAGGCGTTAATTTAGATAATTATCATTAGTTTAAAGTCAGATTGTATGACTTAGACAATTACATTTCATTTCGATTCTATTTTTATTTTGTTTTGGTTACAGGTACTTGTAAAGTTTTATGCACACACGATCTTCCAATTCAGAGTTAACACCAGCACAAGCTAATATAAATGGAAAAGGTTAGAAAACGAGTGTGCGGATAAATCTGTAAGAGCAGTTAGAGAGCATTACAGTCAATATGGCAGAAGAACAAAGGATCGATCCAAGAGAAGAGCATCGGGCTCTAAGGGAATATTCCATGCCAAACATAAATGAATTACAGTCTAGCATAGTCAAACCGGCGATAGCAGCAAACACCTTCGAAATAAAAATGGGCACTATTTAGATGGTGCGAAATGATCAAAGATTTGGGGTCTTCGCACACGGATGATCCGAATGAGCACCTATTAAGCTTCATCGAGATTTGTGACACATTCAGATATAATGGTGTGACGGAAGATGCCATTAGACTATGGTTATTCCCATTTTCATTGAGGGATAAAGCAAGGAGTTGGTTACATTCTTTGTCGGCTGGATCGATTACTACATGGGAGGATTTAGCACAGAAATTTTTAGCCAAGTTTTTCCCAATGGCTAAAATTGCAAAAGATGAGATGACTATATCTCGGTTTGAGCAACAACAGGGTGAATCCTTATATGAAGCTAGGGATGAAAGTAGTATGCACACAAGCCAATCATGTTTGATGATAAAGCATATACTTTGTAACAATCTTATTCATTTATTAATAAAAAGTATTTATTTATTAAAGGCTTTTAATTATCTACATGATGCTGTTTTATAATATGTGATAAACCCATAGTTTTAAGCAATGCTTTTAGAATAATGATGATGATCATTTTAATGAGATCTAAATTCTTAGAAAGCTTAAAACTAAAATAGTTCCCAATCATTGGATTACTAAATTGGGGATTAGTGAATCCGGATAGATTGGTATATACGTTGCTTGCTCATTGGATGAGGATGATTGATCTCATGATCATTTGTGTGGAGACACTAAAGCAAGTATGTAGTGCTTATTAGAGAATAAGTTCACCGAGCATTGGCTCGCTAAGGAATACCTAATGGAGTTTTACTTACTCGTCAATAGGAATTCTGTAGTGATAGTAGTACAAGTGATCCTTGGACTTGAGATCATCATAGTATCTTGTGTATGATGAGTTATACTTTGACTTATTCCTTAAGACCCTTAGGGTATATCAAAGGGTATGCTTGGGGTATAATAAGTCGTATATGGAGATAATGTATGATCAATAAAGAATCTACCACTTATTAAAAGAAGAGAAATGTCTATGTGATTCGATAAATGACAACCCAGTAGTCCTTGGTTAAGGCGAATGAAATTAGAAAGGAGTTTCTAATTTGCATTATTTGAGTTCATGCATTTAAGGATCGAAATACATATAATTAAATAAAATAAGACTCGATAAAGAATTCCATGTCTTATATTTAATTGGGACATTGTATGGTGGAAGGATTGAATCATGCGGTAACTATTTACTCAAAGGTTCTTTAATGATTAATGTTGAAATCTATATTATCCGGAAAGTCGTTGATCGCTAGGAGGCTTATCCTATTGTCAGAATAAATATTATTTAAATAAATTAATTATTTAATTTATTTATTTAAATAAGATTAGAATTGTTCTAATTGATTTATTAACAACCTAGGTTTAATATGGAGAACCTAAAGGGTCACACCATAAAAGGAAGAATAATTATTTAAGAAGTTAATGGCATAATCGTAATAAGATGTTATGTATATTTAATTTAATCTATGGTGATGAATAAATTAAATAGTTTAATATTTATTATTTAATATTTTAGAAATATTAAATATAAATTAATAAGAGGAGTCTTATTAATATTATTACAATTATTATTATTTTAATTTCTAAAAGAGTTTAGGAATTAATTTAATATAAGTACTCTCATTTATTCCTAATTGGATTAGGAAGGAAAATTAGTTAAAGGAGTTTAATTAATTATCCTAATAAGATTGGGAGCTTAATTATTTAAAAGAATTTAATTAATTAAATAAATCCCAATTCCTTAATTGTTAAGGTAGGTTGCTTTACATCTATAAATAAGAGGAGTCTTATTATGGGTGGGGTGGTTGTTGACTTTTACAACATATCTACATAATTCCAATTTGTTTGGAGAGTGCGTTCTTTTCTATAGAGATAGAAAACTAGGGTTTGAGCCAAATACCATCTTCTTGAATCCTTCTTCTTCCTTGGTGGATCACCTCTGAGGCCAAACACTTGGGTGGCTAACGTTGATCAAAGGAAGGAACAAAACCGGTGGATTCAAGTTGAAGCGAAAAGGATTGGAGGTGAACTTGTACACTGAGGAAGCTCGGATCTTCAAGGGTATGTTTCTTATTCATCTTTTTCGTTTAATTAATAATTGTGCATAAAGGGTGATCAAGGGTATATGGTTTTGAAAAATTTTAAACTCTGATTTTTACACGTTTCCGCTTATTTATGCAATTTGATTGTTCATGAATATTACAAACCTAACAGTGGCATCAGAGCCAAACCTTTATGCGAATTATTAATTGTTTTAATTTGATATGTATATTGATATGTGTTTAGAACAATTTAATTGGGCATAATTTTATCAGATAAAATTTATTTAAAAAAAAAAAGTTAATGATTATTGTAATCATTACTATGATTACTATAATTTCGTTCACGGAAATTAGTGGCCCAAATTAGTAGTAGTTTTTTTTTTAAGTTGCAGGAGATTATTTCAAAAGTTATGGGAATCAAATATGTTGCAATACCCTACTAATTCACCTTCACGTGATTCCGTACAAGTATAATATTATATATATAATATAATATATATATTACCGTAATATATATATATATATAATATTCTTAATTATTTTATAATTAAAATAATAAGTTTATTTTAATCTTAAAATAAAAGGTTTATTTTAATATTAAAATAAAAGAGTTTATTTTAATTTTAAAATTATATTTCATGCTTAACTAATTAGAGTTGGAATTGGATTCCATGATAACTAATTGGAGTTGAAATTGGATTTTATTTTTTCTAAAATAAAGGAGTTTATTTGTGAATAGGAAGTAAATCCATCTTTCCTTAAATAAAGGAGTTTATTTAGATATGAAATAAGATTTCATATTATTCAAAATAAAAGAGTTTATTTGTGAATAGGAAAGAGAATCCATGTTTCCTTAAATAAAGGAGTTTATTTAAATATGAAATAAGATTTCATATTATTCAAAATAAAGGAGTTTATTTGTGAATAGGAAAAGAATTCGTGTTTCCTTTAATATTTTTTTACATGGAATTGGATTCCATAATTAATTAAAATAAAGGAGTTTATTTTGATTAAAATTTTGATTAAAATAAAATAGTTTATTTTATTCAAAATTGGATAAATTAAAATAAAATAGTTTTATTTTGATTTAAATTTGGATTAAAATAAAGGAGTTTATTTTGATTCAAAATAGATTTTATACTAACTAAATTTGCCCATTAAATGATATCAATATATATATTAAATGTTTATTATTCATAAGATGAATGTTATTTATTGATCGTATGATGATGTGTATGATAATAAATGGGATTGATTATGGACTTATCGACCAATGTGATTGGATTTTATTTTAGTTGGATGCATGAATGTATGGGTTTTATTAAATGAGATTCTGCATTACCTGCCTTCTCTAATTTTTTCTTAATGTAAATTCTATCTCTCCCATGTACTTCTCCTCGATCACGATCAAGGTTTCTATTTGTATTAAATAGTTTTGTAATAGGAATAGTTAGAATTAATTTTGAAAATTGGAGATCAAGGCAAGGAGGCTTGAAGACCCGTTTGTAATGGAGCCGGGTTTAAATGTAATAGTTATATTTAAATATTATTTCTTACCCCTTTGGGGGTTTGACCTTTTGGTTCACTTGGTGGCTCTAGTGAACCAAACTAGAATAAAAGTCCATAATCAATTAGGTGTAGAATATAGTATTCTATATGTGCATGCTTATACTATATATATTATATATTATAAATATGCTTGGCATGTTCATTAATATGACGCTTATTTTATATATATATGTGCATGCGCGCTAAACAAGATGAGACAAATTTAATAATAAATCCCTCAAATTTTTTTTATATTAAGTCCTAAGCGTTCAAAGATATTTGGAATATCGAACGTCGCCTTCTAGCATGATAAAATTAATAGAGTATTAAATATTTAATATGAGTTTGTTGTGTCACCACAAGGCAAGTATTAAGTATTTAAGATGTTAATTTATCACATTTGATGCTTATAAAGAAAATTGAACAATATTACTTTGTTGTGTCACCACAAGGATGATATTTTCTTTTTGAATATATGGAGTGCTAGGTCGATTTAACTTGGATAATTTTGATTCGGATGTGCCACCACTTGATCAAAATAATCTAAGAGGCAAAAGAAAAGGAGTTACATAGTTGATGTAATTGACAAAAGTTGTCTACCTATTTATTTATATATAGTTTGTTGTGTCACCACAAGGCTATATACATTTGAAATGGGATCCTTATTCTCACTAGCAAATCTTTAATTAGATTTTGCGAACTATATAAGTGAGGTAATATAGTTTGAAGAAAATAGTGGGAGATACCAATTTAAAACAAGACCTAAATTATTTTGGTAATTAATAAAAGAATGTATGTTAAAATGTTGTTAATAACAAATTCATTTACTGAGAATTTTACAATGTCTAAAATTACTATCAACTGAAGCATATTAGATGCTAAATTAACCAAACAGTATTAAAGCGGATAGGTTAAGGAATTTGAGAATAGTTCTCGTAATTTGAAAAAGCTATCTTATGTCCATATCGCCTATCCTCGCAATGGTTGCGAACAATGCCTCGAGGAAGAGATTGCTACTTTTAGAAAGTGGCGAAGATGATGCATGATTATTTCAATCACATCATGCTCGCATCCATGAGTAACAAGCTTCTTCAAACGTCAAGATGAAACTATGGATGCTCCTACTATATTCTCCGCACATCAAGTAGTTGATGGTGAGGAAATGGGACCGATAGATATCGAGATATCTAAGGAGCTCTTCCGATCTAGAATGGCCAATGGCACTATATAAATACTGCATAAAAAAGTTCTTAACATAATCAATTTGATTGATCAATTAGACAATTTGGTTTTGTCGTGGATGGAGAGTTGAGCCAAGATTTGATCTTGCACTCACTCCTGGGACTCCTTTCACAATTGTTGTGAATTTTTTTATATAAACAAGCTAGATATCGGCCTACATTGATTTGCTTAACATGTTGAAAAATATTGAGAGTCACTTTCCAACCAAGAAAGACCATGTCTTACTTGGTAGGGCCAAAAGGATCTTCCAAAAGAAGAACGATTCAAAGAAGGTAAATAGAAAGGCATAATCAAAGGATAATAAGAACAAAACCGACACGGGATAGAAAGGAGTTTGCTTCCAACCGCAATAAGCCCGACACTCAGAAAGAAATCATGAGAAGTATCTTGCAGAGGCTAACCAAAGAAGCTTAGTGAAGTTTTTACATAATACGCTTTTGTTCATGATTGAAATAAATTTTTCTTTAAGTCAAGGTTCTACTTGGGTATTGGATACCGACTTTGGTTATCATAAATATAGATTTATGAAGGACCAGCGTAGTAGAAAGCTAAACAAATATAA